>VZSE01002604.1:846904-1020546 GCA_013398275.1 Promerops cafer | reverse complement strand
GCGGCGGCCGGAGCGCTGAGCGCGGCGCACCGGGGCCCGGCAGGAGCGCGATGGCGCCCGGCGGCAAGGTGAGGGCGGGGGCCGGGGGTCCCGCCGGCTCCGGGCACCCACATGCACCCATCCCTGGCACCGGGTAACTCCTCCCCGGGCTGGCCGCCGGGCCGCTGCCGGTGCAGAGCTGACTAGCTCAGAGGGAATCGGTGTTCCTGCTTTAGAGCACAGTGCAGCTCCCGCAGCAGCGACTGCCATTGCTCTTGCTAGAGTAATGATAGAACTGTTTTTGCTCTGTTGAAAATGCGGTTTGTACGTGTGGTGCGTTTAAGGAAACTTGGTGGTGAAAGCTGTGTTAAGGCTTTTTGTGATACAGGGCAGTTTAGTGTCGGTTAAACGCAGCTTTATCCGCGCCGCTGCAGCCATCTCTGCTTTATTATCGCTACTTCAGCACCGAGAGGTCAGAGAGAAAGGCAGGCGTGTTCCATATCGCCCTTACCAGTGCTTGAGCAGAGCAGGTTGATTTAGCTCAGATGTGACAGTGCTGTCCCGCGGTCACACGTGCGGAGCATCGGGCAAGTGTCGCTTAGGACCCTGCGCCTGAGAGCAGCAGCTCTGGGTGCTCAGGTGAGATGCCCAGAGGTTCATAACACCTGAAGAGAGACACAGAGGAAGGTTACCAAAAGAGCTGCCCTCTTCCTGAAGGAGGATTCCACATAGCTGAACGGGCATCCAGCTTGGGTTTGCTGCCTTCCAGCAGAGCCTGTTGGCACTTGACACTCGATCGTGTGTTTCGTAAGCAAAACAGCAGCTCTTCACTCCTGCACTTCTTGTGCTTCTCTGCTGTTATCCTGCCATCTATGAAGAGAATTTTACCCCTTTTGGACAGCAGGATGGATTTGGCTGCCAGCCATTGTGTGTTTTTAGGGAGCACAGCACCAAGCCAAGGAGGGTCTGCGGCTGCTGATGCGGGTGGAGTAATTCCTCAGGCTGGAGGTGGGCACTGACAAGGCTCTTGTGAGAATGCAGTGCAGCCTCAGTTACTGCCTCTTCCTCTCTAAGCTTCTGCAGACCTGGCTGACTCGGGCACTTAGTCCCAGCTCCCAGGCAAGCTACTGGTGAGGGCAGGGTGAGGAGTAGAGTGCTGAGACTGAGTATAAGCTCCACTGGACAACCTGTGGAGCTCTGCTGCTCAGCCTTCTTTCTTTCTTCCTCTCCTTGCAGGATGCAGGGGATTAAACCAGTGCTTGTTAAAATGACAGGGGAAGTGCACTATATATTCTGGGAAAAGAAGGAGGGTAGGAAAATAGCTTGAGAGTTGCTAATGCAGAGCATTAGACTGCTAACTTGGGCAAGTTAGTCTTAACTTGGTTTTAAGACTTTTGTATTTGGGTGACGAAAAGGATCAGATTCTTTTCAGCTGGTCTTTGAAAAGGTACTTGGAGTTGCTTGCAAGGCCATATGCAGAGCTTAGACCAACACCTTTTCTCACTGTTCATCCATTTGGCTTTGCAAAAGCTGACTCTGCATCTTGTGTCACTTGTCAGACTTAGGATTATTGCTCACATCCTTTTGTCAGCTTCATTTCTTCTGGAGTTGGATATATTTTGTATTTTAAAAATGTCAGCTGGCTCCAACCTAGGTAATACCTGGCTTTCCTGTGTTTGGCAAACAATTTTCTCAGGCAGTGTAATTTAATCTACTGGCAGCCCATCAAGCAAGGTTTTGATGTATATTTAGGGAACTTTGGTTTGATCCACGAGAATAAATTTGAGCTGGCCTTGGACATGCAGGGCCTCATTTTGCTGAATTCCTCTTGCAACTACGTTCATCTGGATGATTAGTCAAGATAAGGGGAGTCTGTGAAAAACTTTGGAGGAACTTAAAGTCAAATGAGAAATTTCAAGAAATAATTTTATTTAATTCTAGTGTATAAATCAATTCATGGGCAGACTTGGGCAGTGTTTTGTATAGATCAGTTAAAGAGGGTCAGAAATGCAAAAACATTGACTAATGTAAGCCCCTAAATAGAAATTGGAATTCATCCTTGCAATTGTCAACTAAAATTTCTGTTTAATTTCCTAGTGCAGAAAAGCCCTTAGATCCCAAATACATTCATGGGGTTATATAAAAATTGCATGCCCTTTACAGGTTATTGTGTAACATAGGATTTTTTTTGTGTTTTCCACTGAAATGTCCAGAACATGGTACAGGATTAAATTATTTTCTTTTCAGTGCAGTTAAACGCGTTCTGTCTTCCACCATTGTCTCTTATTAACAGTTAGTGTAAAAGAAACCACTTGTAATGTACTTTGATTTTTCAGTTTTGTGTGTACCCTTTTGACCTTTTAAGTAATTATGCTTGTGTTTTAATTTTTATTCTTACTCTTTCCAGGTGGCAATAGTGCTGTGCCTGGATGTAGGCCTTACAATGAGCAGCTCTTCCCCTGGTGAAGAGTCTTCACTTGACCAAGCCAAGAAGATTATGACAAAGTTCGTGCAGCGACAGGTGTGTGTGACTTCGTAAGTGTTAAAAAGGAAGAGGAAACAATAACATCTGTGAAACATTTTCCTTATTTACTAATAACTGAAATAAATGAGGAATGGGTGAGAATCAGTCTCTGTTTATGCAGGAGTGACAGTGCTCTTTGTTTCAGCTGTATTTTTGGTGGATGAGATGTGATAGTTGGGTTGGTCACCCTTTTTCTTTAGGGCAGTAGAAACTTTTAGGGAAAAGAAGTGCTTTTCTCTTTCTCTAAAATATTTCAACAGTTATTAATTACCACACAGAAGACTCATTTTGAGGACTGAATCAGCCAATTCTATTTGTTTTATCCCAGATAGCCTCTTTCCAATTTGTTAGTTTAATTATATCTAACTTTGTGAACTCACTGTAAGATTACATTTTGAGAGGATAGCACTGAATAAGTAAAAAACAGTAAATCCATTGTAATTGATGTTTCAAAATTAGTTCAGCTTTCTGTAATCTGCCTAACATAGTTGTGTATGAATCTGTGTTTTTATACCTGTTTTGTGTTCTCTGTATCTGCAGGTTTTTGCTGAGAGTAAAGATGAAATCGCTGTAGTTTTGTTTGGCACTAATGGCACTAGAAATAGCCTTGCCAGTGAGGGTCAATACCAAAACATTACTGTACATAGATCACTAATGCTGCCAGATTTTGATCTGCTGGAAGACATTCAAGATGTGATTAAAGCAGGCTCTGAACAAGCAGACTGTATCCTTTTGCTGCGGGGAACTTCTTGAACTGATTCAGCTACGTAGGAGACAGGAAGTCAGTGTTGAAAAATAGGGCTCAGCCTCCTAAGTTTTAACTACTATTAGAGTTGAGCTAATTTGTGGTTTTAAGTTTGTCCAAAAGCAGACTTCGCTGCTTTTTGACGTTCTTTTAGATTAACAGATGTAGCCTTGGCCTTAAAAGGAATCATTGCTTTTATGAAGTGTTCTTTTAATTAAAGAGAACAAAGATAGTAATACAATTTTAGGTCTCAAATAAGGCATATATTTTTAAAAATAGCATTAAAGAACTTGGTTTATGCTTTTTAATAAAAATGTTGTTTATGAAATAAGTCAGCAGAAGTACCAGAAACCAGACTGTTGTGGTTTAAGTCCAGCTGGCAACTCAGCCCCACACAGCTAATTGCTCATTCCCTCACCAGTTGGATGGGGAGAGAACTGAAAGGGTAAAAGGGAGAAAACTCATGGGTTGAGATAAAGACAGGTTAATAGGGAAGTTAAAAGCTATGCAGACAAGCAGAGTGAAACAAGGAATTATTCACTGCTTCCCCAGGGCAGGCAGGTGTTCAGTCATTTCCAGGAGAGGAGGGTGCCATCAGACTTAACAGTTACCTGGGAAGACCAGCACCAGAACTCTGAATATCCCCCCTTCCTCTTTCTTTCTGCCAGCCTTACATATTGAGTGTGATGCCAGGTGGTGTGAGATATCCCATTGGTCAGTTGGGACCAGCTGTCCCTGCTGTGTCTTCTCCCAAGTTCTTGTGCCCCGCCCAGCCTCCTCACTGGCAGGGTGGTACAAGAACCAGAAAAGGCTTTGGCTCTGTGCAAGCACTGCTCGCTAACAACTACAACATCTCTGTATGATCATTGCTGTTTCCAGCACAACTTCAAGACACAGCCCCATGCTGGCCCTGTGAAGAAAACTAGCTCTACCCCAGAGAAAGCAGAACAGAGTTTTATCAGATTGATTTACTTAAAAAGTATTTCTAACCTTGCCAAATATTACTCCCTGGTTTGAATGCCATTCATGTTTGAATGTGTTCTGCTCTTAGTTACATGTAAGGTGAAGAGTCGTAAAGGGTGATCTATATAGTGTTTCATTTACATACAGTTTATGTATATAGATTTACATACACTTCAATTTCCTGTGCTGTCTCTCTGGCCATAAAGTGATTGCTGTGAGCTCTATCCAGGCTGTCAGAGCTGTTTCAGAGAAGTGTGCAGCCAGTCAGCTGGCTCACACATTCCCAGTGGACACTGTGATGAGGAAGAAACTAAGAGATTGTAAGATGCAGGTGGTTCAAAGCAAAACTTGCATGAGAAAATGATATATATTGAAATTTTGTTGGTGGATTCAGGGTAGCATTCTAAAGGTTAGATTGCCTTTCCATGGACTTGAGCCTCTCATTGACAGTTGAGAGGCTGGGATCTGAAGTAGTCTTTTTAGTGTTCCATTGGGTAAGTGGGGCAGAGACAAGATCACAATACACACAAGTTATATAGGAATCTCTTGCACATTAATTATTTGAAAAGTATTTATCTCAAAAGAGTGTTTCTTAACTAAAATGCATGTTTATCAGTCTTTGAGAGGGAGTGTAAATGTAAAATTGTTTTATCCGAAAACCACTTTTTGTTACTTGATTGATATTCTGAGATTTTTCTTAATTTTCTTAGTTTTGGATGCTATTATTGTGTGTATGGACTTGCTGCAGAAGCAAACAATGTGAGTATGTAACCTGAAGTCTTAAACAGAAGTCTGACTTTGCACTTTCTTGTCAGTCTTATATTTCCAGAATGTATAAACATGGGAAGTGCCTTCTTAAAAAAACCCAACAAAACATAACAAAAAACCCCAACCAAACAAACAAAAAAACCAAAGAAACCCCCCCACCCATTAAAGATAAACAGCACACTACAGAAGTTTGTATCCAAAGAATCCTTGTGAGACATCTGTCTTCTCCAGACAATTGGAGAGCTTTCTGAGGCAACTGGCAACTTTGTAGTAGAGTCATGAGAGTATTAATGCCATTATAGAAGCCACAAAGCCTTCCCTTTCTGTCACATTCCTTCCATTGTGTTCTGCTTTCAAAAAGTGTTAATCTGGATGTTAAAATGCTTAGAAAAGGGCTACTGAATTTAATTGTGATGGCACATTTTAGAAAGAAAAAAGAAAACAAAACTAGAAAGGTGAACTTGTTCAGCCTAGAAATTTAAAGACTGTTAGAGATGAAGTGGCTGTTTGTAAATATGCAGGCTGTAGGAAATAAAGGTGCAGTACGAAAAAAACACCCTTTAAGCTGAGAAAAAATGTTGACATCAGTGTTACAAAACTGAATGTACTTAGGTTGGCAAAGTGTTTCTAACACTGTGAACTAGTGGTGCAGGGAAAGGAAGGTAACTGCACTTTCTCTGAAACCAGAGCTTGAGCATGTTTCTAAAAAGGTTATATGATCTAATTGTGAGTGCAGAAGACTAGACTTGGTGATGCAATTTGTATTTTTATAAATAAAGTCTAACCAGTGTGGAAAGCTGTGTCCATTTAATGGTTAAAACTGAGTTGTGAATGAAAATTACTGTGTTTATGGCATTATAGTCTTGAATAGCTATGCAGCGCCAGGTTCTGTTGTAGCCTGTATACACCAGACCCTTTGATATGGAGTTTGCCTTCATTTGAGAAAATACTATAGGGTAAAATTTCAGGAAAATCTCTCTTATGTTTGAATATCCAGATCAAAACTGTACCAATTCAACTGAATTTTGTTCTGTCATTGGACAACCTTCCTGGTCTGTACTGTTACTACTTCTTAGTATATTAAGTAGTCTTGGAAGTCCATCTTCTCCAATGAATCTACTGAATTAGATTACTAAAATGGAACCCTCACCAGCAACAGTAATTTAAAATACATTTTCACAAGAACAGACTTACGGCTGCAAAGGAAATAACCAGTGTAATCCATAAACAGCCTAACATAT
Source organism: Promerops cafer (assembly GCA_013398275.1). Classification (NCBI taxonomy): domain Eukaryota; kingdom Metazoa; phylum Chordata; class Aves; order Passeriformes; family Nectariniidae; genus Promerops; species Promerops cafer. The sequence continues at coordinate 1,014,326 of VZSE01002604.1, read as the reverse complement.
TTTATAAGCATTTTATCCACATTGATGAAAATTGGCAGAATTCCATTCATTTAGGTGTAGTTAGTGATTTATATAGTCACAGGGCTAGAGTCCTCAGTTTTCAGGTAGGAGGGAGAAAGGGGAGTCATATAAAGATAAACACTTAGGATAAATAATATAATCTATGATAAACAGTTTCTACCAAGTAGGTTTATTCGCTTTCTTTCATTTTACAAGTATATTTCTTTGGTAAAAGTAATTACAAATATATTAGTTTTGTTATTCTTTTGTAAGGAAATAATTTAAAAGTGGCCTTACAATATTTTCAATATATGTAAATGCTTTTCTCTATTTTAAGAGGAAAGAAATATGAGAAGAGACACATTGAACTGTTTACAGACCTTAGTAGTCCTGTCAGTGAGGATCAGCTGGGAATTATCATTGCTAACTTGAAGAAAACAGGAATTTCACTTCAGTTTTTGTAAGTATGAAAATGGCTGTTACGTACTATACCGTTTTTTAGAGGGAAATTATTCTTTCTTAATAACTGTCTTGAAATAGCTGGTGATCCACTGGTGTATGGTTTCTTTAGAGGTGTAACAGTAAGTAATACGATTGTTCTAAGTACTTCTATCAGTTATACATACTTTGAATTTCAGTTATGAGCCAAGTCCCCTTGGTTAAATAATGTGCAAATAAATGTTAAGATGATGGCTTCTTCTCCACTTACGCTTATAGTTTAGAGCCAAAGTGTAAAATGAGAGACAAAAGAAAAATATAAGCAGAGAACTGGGAAACAATAAGCCAAAAATAGCCTCAGAAGCAGTGGTTTTGTCACAGCAACAGCCTAGATCCTTTAGGTAAGGGCTTTACTGGTAAGAAATAATGAGGTAGTGTTGCAGATATTAATAACTTGATTCTGGTGTGAGTAGAGGAGCAGGTGTGAAGAGAAGGGTTATAGTCACAATGATGGGCTTGGAAAATAGAAACAATGTCTTAAATGTTAGAACAGGAATCCCTTGATTGCCGTGCTGTAGATACAGGCATTGATCCAAATAATCAATGGTGGTGGTAAGGTCTGTGTTAGCTGTTACATGTGATGGCAGCTGGAAGCTGTGAGTCTTCTAGAGGAGTTTGTTTAAAAGCAAAACTTTATGTGGCTGTTTATACTTTCACAGGAGAAAGTTAAAGCCCTAGTTTTACTTCCGACCATGTACTTTTACCTAGGTCCAGCATTCTGTAAGGAATGTTGTGAACTTAATAATGAATTCATTTAAGCCATTTGCCAACCCATCTGGAAGATAAAAGAGGGGTTAGGTAGGAAAATGTGACTGAAAATCATGCTCTGATCCACCACAAAAAAATCTTCGCCTTTGCTTAGGGGAGGCTGGATGCAAAAATGTCAGGTTCTGTCTACACAGCAAAAGCAGTTATGCTTCCAATGTGACATACCCGTCCTGGCTTATTTGAGCTGTTGTTGGCACTGGAGGCAGTAGAGGTGCAACATCATGAATCTGAGTACCTCTGCCAGTTGGAGTACATCTTTTGGAGCCTTGCTATTCAGCTGCTGCTCCCTTGTCTGTGAAGCACAAAAGAAATGTTGCTGTTACAGCACTGGCTGCAGGTTTGCACCCTGTCTCCCAGCCACAGGAGCAAAGGATTATTTAATTTTTACTTGTATAAATGTAAAATGCTTGTTTTTAAAATAATTTCTTCCTAAACCTTTTGTTATAACCTATGCTTCCACCTCTTATGCCCTGTTCATAGACTAGGTTGTAACTTGCAGCAGATAGTTGGTTTTCCTTCCTGTTTCTGGGTGCCAAGCACATGCTGAGCACTGCGTAGTGTTGGGTGTTATGTACTTCTCATCACAGTAGTCTCTGGGTATTGTGTAGTGAACATCACCTAACTTTTACCTATCAGAGGTTTGAAGCTTTTTGATGTTGCCATATTGGCTTAAAAATACAGTTTCTATATTTTGTCAGTGGAATCTGCTTCCTAAAAAGGTACCAAACACTTCGCTGAAGCTTGATCTTTAATTCTGCTGTACGTGACACTGTTGTGCATAATGTTAACTCTGCTCATTATGTGTTGCTTCATGGGTAAGTTTAGTGAGGACTAATGAGGTGGAAGTATGGTAGAGATGTGTAGGCTGCTTTTTAAAAACCATAATACAATGCTAAAGTTATTTCACTTTGTAGAAATGTGGTAAAAGGCATCATGTGGTTCATTCAGAATTGGATCAGATGAAAGACCTGAAAAATCCACAGGTGTTTTCAGGGGCACAGAGCTGAGGATCTTACACATTTTTCTCTACTGAGTTTGTTATACTTAGTTAACACTCTCCTATATTTTGAAGAGCAGCAAAACCATTTTATCTATAACCCCTGACTAAATTTTAAAATCTGATTCATGAAGTGCAGGAAAAATGTGTCATCTTCAGTCAGAAATTCACCCAGTGTTGTAAGCTATTAAAATCTCAAAGAGTAACATTTATTCCAGAAATGCCTAATAGCTCCACTGCAGAGAATGTCCTGCTTGCTGGCATTTGGAGCCAATACAGAGTCACAGGCCTGGAACGGCCTTTAACAAGTCACCTAGAGCAATCCTCTTCTTCAGACTGGGTCAGGTGTATGTCTGTCGTTGCTGAGCAGTGTTTGTCTAACCTTCTGATAAAGATTTGCAGTGATGGAGACTCTTCTCTCTCCTCAGGCAGTTGATTTTAGAGATTATGGTTTGAAATGCCTTTATCAGGTTTTTGACTATCTGACCTGACTCCATTACGTGATTGGAGTGTAGGCAGAATACAAAGAACTGATTGTTTCCTTCTTCTCTGCAACAGCTTTTTATATTTAAGGCTGTCTTGCCCTCTAATTCCCTTCTCTATGGGCTTTATTTTGTTCAATCTTTTTAAATGGATCTTGCTTTCTAATCAGCATGGACTGCACTGTCTAATCTGTTCCTGTACGTGGATGTGTTTATTGATGCACGATACCCAGAACTGGTGCATCACTCTGGTCAAGATGTTACCAATGCCTAGTAGACTTGAAATACTGTTCCATTTGTTTTGCAAGTCCTGTGGCTCTTTATACAGCTGTCTGCAGCTAGATAGAAATCGTTGATCCTGAGAACATTTTTGTTTTGTTTTGATTGGTTATTCTAATAAGGAAGAAAGTCAAACTAACTGCTTCTTCTTTTGTTCTTAGTCTGCCATTTTCAGTGAGTGTTGATGATGGAAGTGGAGATACAAGTGCCAGTGTACCTGCTCATATGCAGAAAAACTCTTTTCCAAGAAAGGGTTTAACTGAACAACAAAAGCAAGGTATTGATGTGGTGAGGAAACTCATGTATACTTTGGATGAAGAAGGAGGGCTCGAAGAAATTTATACTTTCAGGTAAATTTGGCTAATCCTGGTTTTTGTACCTCCTGATTTCTTCTCCAAAAGGTGAAGTAATCAGTTGTGTCACAGTTTCATTGAAGTCAGTGAATTTTATGACTTATTGTACCCCCAGTCCCCTTCATACAGCTTCTTCAGTGGCTTTAGAATAAGTAGAAGAGTGTAGAGATTTCAGGGGAAAATGAATTTTCTGTATCTGTATTTAAAGAAAAAAATCAGTTTTCTTCCATCTTTAGTGTTGGAGGATTTTGGAGGGAACATTTCTGTAAATGTCATTTCAAAAACATATTTTAGAAAGAGATGGAATTTATGGCATAGTGCAGCTTAAACATCTGCGTTTAATGATAGCCTTTGTTCCTTGGTTGCAGACTACTTTTAGCTCACTAGTTTGATAAACTCCCACAAATTCTTTGAGTAAATGTTGTTTGTTGAACCCTGCTCTTTAATCACAATCTGCTGTGCCACTGTGACAAACACTATACTTTTTTATTTTTCGTTTTTCTTGTATTAGGGATGCAAGAATTGGAAGATGATTTTTCACTTCTTTTTTCCCCAATGAAAGAATAAAAGTTTGTGTATCTCTGAAAAACTGTAGCTAATGATATATCCAAGACTTTTCTACATAGATGTTGTCTTAGTTGGGAAACAGGCAGGATGGGAAAGAGGCATCTACAGGCCTTATCATAGTCTGATGTTACTGTCTCAGTAGTTCTGTTCTACAGTTATGAAAAGTGATCTTTTAGGCAATGTGATTTTCAGGAAGCTTAGCAGACCATAGGTGTAATGTCGTTCTCAAAGGTAATTTTTAGATGAGGGTAGTCTCTGTAGGTTTGTATGCTGTAATTCATCACTTTATTTCTGGGATTTCCTTCCCTCCCCCAGCTTTGCACCTTGGCAGCCAGAGAAGCTGCTCCTTGAGCATTACTATGCATTAGTGAAGAGACACGTGTCACTGTGTCTGTGTTCTGTACTAGTCAACAGAGCAGTCTGAGTCTCTAGAAAAAAGCAGGCTTTGTCACTGCTTCAAAGACTGCACAGAAATGCAGAATTTTTCCCGGGCCGTTTATTCTTTAGAATAATCCATATGCATGAACCTAATGTGTGGCATCCTTATACTTTTTTTATCACAGACTCTTGCTACTCTACAAGCTGTCTTTGTGCCATACTTTCAGGGGAAATCCAAAATCTCTGGATAAATAGGCATTTGGCTAGTAGATTAAAGCTTTAGTTGGAAGAATTGTTTAAGAATATGTGAGGTTTTAGATGCAATTAAGTTGCTTATCAAGCTTTAAGAAGTCAGCTTTGCAAATCTGTCATGATAATTGGCCAACGCAGATACACTCTCCATTTTCCTAGATTCGTTATTCCTGCTGGTAAAAATATTTCAACTCTTGTAAAAATAAATTAGCCACGCCAGGAAAGTGAATGAGGAGATTTTGTTGTGTTTTTTAAGTTACGATACTCGACCTATTAGACAAGAGGTACTTCTGCTGTCTCTGGGTTTTGGGGGAAGGGATTGCAGAGCAGAGGAGAAAGGTTGTGTTCATAAAATACAAGCTGTAATGTCCATTTGCAAGAGTTTTATTCACTGGGTCATCTTTGATAACAGACAGCATTTTTCTTCTATAAATAAAAGAAATTAAAGGATAGAGATAATAATTTGAGCTTAAATTACATTTTTAGGCATTTGGCACTTAGGTATTTGATTTTTGTACTCATCTCTGAATGTGTGTGTTGCAGTACTCCTAATGATGTAGTACCATGTTCTTTTTAAAAATGCTGTATTGATATCTTTCTTGCTAGGAAAAAAAATCTTCCCTTCCTTTCCCTAAGGAAAAAAAAAATCCCTAAAAAAGAAATCCAATGTTTATCTCATACAAAAATCCCAATGCATTTTTGGCTTTCATTGTGCTTTTAGAATTGAAAAAAAACGACCCTGTTCATACTAGGAAACCTGAAAAGTAGAATGTCAAGTTGAATTCTCTACTGATCTTTTTAGGGGTTGATCTTGATTTCTGCCAGACATGTGCTTTAGTCAAGAGAGTGGTAGATTCCAGGTTTTATCATAATGTGAAGAAGAGTAGTTAAACTTTATTTTATCTTTGCATTATCATGCAAGAAAAAATTTTTTTCTTTCATTTTCATGAAAGAAAAAAATTGAGAGCTTTCTCTGTGTTTGAATTTTACAACCAAATAGCCAATACAGTTTGTATTAGCTGAAAGCTGTTCTGGGGGGGCAAGCCTATTTGAATTCACAATGATATGTTATAAATTACTGTGAATTTTAAATTTTGGACTCTATTGCTAAAAGTTGTGCAATTAACGCTTTTTAGTACAAACTCATTACAGTTCCTTTTTCTGCTTTTTTTTTAACTTGTATATCTGCTGTTTAGGCTAGAAATAGTTGAAGTAACTTCTTTCACTCTGACAGAATGCCCTTAAATTAATGAGTTCACTAGTACTGTATTAAAAAGTGTCAAAAGTTAATTATTTACATAAACCAAATCCTGTTAATTGAAACTGGATTCTTTATTTCTTCAGCTTCACTATAGAAAGCATTTTACCACTTAGAGAGCCTTTTCTAATTTATGTTGTTCAGCTTGCTACATGCCCTAATTGGGTGAGCACAGATAAATGGAAGATGCTTAAGAAGCAATTGTGTGGTTTTATCACTAGACCTAACACGGTGCCTTTAAGCCTTAGTGTCACACTATCATAAAGGCTCAAGATGGGGTTAGTCTACTGTACCACCTCATTTTTTCATTCTCTTTTCTGACAATGGGTAATGGTAAGATTATTGATACATTTTATTTGCTTTATGCAGTCTAGGCTCAGTTTGGACTCCTGCATTTCTTTAAGGAGAGTGTATTGTCTATAATACTTTATTACAGTTCACCAGAGTTCATTGCTGTTTTCCTGATTCCTTCATTTAGCGAGAGCCTGGAACGTCTTTCAGTGTTTAAGAAACTGGAAAGAAAGCCTGTGCCTTGGCCTTGCCAGCTCACTATTGGTCCTAATTTGTCTATAAGGATTGTGGCCTACAAATCAGTAAGTGTGTAAAATCATATGTTCTAGTGTAATTTGGAAGCAAGTTAGGTGCAACTGCATGGTTTTTTCCTTAAAGCTAAGAAAATAAAGATAAAACAGCATCCAGATAATTACGATAGAGATTTTTATTTGGTTAGAAGCCAGTACATCTAAAATTGTGGTTCCCACAGCAACTTTAACTTCACCATACACATTAAATAACTAAAATTCATAAGGTACAGAAATATGAGTAATTGCTATCTACTCTGGCACTAAGTGGTATTGAAGTTGATAACCCTGATTAAGAATGCTGTGATTGAAGATCTGCATTCAGCATCAGTGATATGTGAGACTTTATATATATATTCCTTAAGCCCTAGGCATGAGAGGAATTTTGGACATGTGTGCGTAAAATGGGGGGTGTAAATGTTTTACCAGCCATTGTTTCAAATCGCATCTGTTGTTATTTCAGACTTGGAATAAAAGATCTGTTTTTTCAGCTGGTTTGTACTGTTTGGCAGAGCTTGGGCCCAGTCTGTTTCTTACAGTTTATATGGTTCCTTTAATCAGTGCTAGGAAAAAGTAAGTGTATTTAAAGGCAGAAATATGCAGATTTCTAGTTATAGAGTAGTTAATAGGTAACTGTGTAGTGTGGCAGTATTGATGGATCTGGTGAGATGGAGATCAATTGGTTTGTTATTTCAACACAAGACTGAGTGTGATATTATGAAGATGAAATATATCTGAATTCTGAGAGCTGAGTATACTAGCCTTGAAAGACATCAACTTTCTATTTATAGTTATTAGTAATTTTTTTTATTAGCCTATTGTACCAGACTGGTGTGGATAAACAGAAAGAGTCCCCTCCCAAAGATGTTTACACACAAAATAAAGTCAGTTTGGGAGAATAAGCAACATGAACTAAGTGTCTGGCCTGAGGTCATACAGCAGTTGTAGTGACATAATCTATGCTGTCTTTTCTGTTTTCTGCTCAGCTCTACATTTTTCTTCTCACATACTAACTATACCATCAATTTCACTTAAGCAGAGAGAAAATAAAGCAGTTTTATTTCTCTGTGGTTGGGAAACATTCACTCACTGTAAATACTTATTCCTTCTTTCCCTCCCAAGTCCCATAATGCATCTGGGATCTTTTTGCCTTTTGGGGAAGTTGCAGTAATATAAGGTATTTTTATCCTGTAGTGTAGTAAGCCTGATGGAAAACTTGGCCAAGCAAACTGAGTGAACATTTAGTCTTACTGTATCTTTAACATATTTTGTAATGCTTTGTCAAAAGTATTTATACAGTTGGGGGTAGTAAATTGTGTAGCAAGCAAGTTACATGGTGACTGTGACTCAAATACTTCCACAAATGGCTTAACCTACAGGACAAGTATGCTGCCAGTATAGTTCATGTGTTAGGTCTCATACAGATGAAGCAGTGCTGAAAGCACTGTGGTGGCAGCCAGAGATGCATTATTTGAGAGTCTTTATTAGTTCTTTATTGGCAAAACCATGCAGCACTTAGGCTAGTGATTTTTTGTGTGTTCTGCTAAGTACTCTGGATCCCAGTGAAATGTTAAACATTCCTTTTCTTTGAATTCTGATACCAAGGTCACAGAAGAGAGGGTGAAAAAACTTTGGGCAATTGTGGATGCTAAAACTCTCCGAAAAGAGGATGTGCAGAAAGAAACTGTTTACTGCTTGAATGACGATGATGAGACAGAGGTTCAGAAAGATGATACTATTCAAGGTACGACATCTTTAGGTGCACCCTGAAGACAAAGGGAAGATAATGGACTCTTAGGTCACCTGAGGGCCTCTTAGTTTTATACCTTGAAGCCTAGCCGTGATCTTAGAATGTAAGCAGAGACTATTACATGAGACTCTTTGTTTTCACATATTTTAAAAATCTTACTTTGCCAGTAGTAGGAATAATAATAATAGGAATAATAATAATAGGACTAACAACAACAATAATAACAATAACAACAGGTGGAACTTGGAAGGCACTACAGCTTTCTGAACTGTACACTGTGGAAGGACATACCTCAGTTCTGTAGTGAGTAGTTCTGCTACCACTGTTCCATTTTTAGATCTTCAGTTGTACTGATAACATGAATGCTTTCATAGTGCTGCTTTTTTGTAGATGAGCAACTGCTCTAGTTATTCTGCACTTGGAAAGATGAAGCTATCAAAGGAAGGTTTAGTGTTCAGGAGTACTAGCTTTGCTGTACTGTAATAGGATCAGTCTGAAGTAGTGGTATGCAAAATACTTTTTATGACCTGCAGCTTCTTTCTGAGCAGATTAATTTCCTTAGAATACTACAGGCCCCAGAAACAAAGGGAAATAGCATGCTTACTTCTAAAAATGGAGTTAAGCAAATCTGTTTCATTTTTTGTGATTGTATAGATATATTTTGTTACTATTTTTTTTCTTTGCTGTTTCAATCCCACGCAAGTGGGGCAAGTATATTGACTATAAAGAGGAGAACTATTTAGATAACAGTATAGAGAGTGCTGTCAAATGAATAACGTTAATTGAAAATTAGAATAAGCTCTATTTTTAAATGTAATCTATTTAAATTTTAGCATTCATAGGTGTTTAATAGCAGTATCAGATAAAGTCCCAACGACAATGTGACTATTTAAGCAGAAATGATGGTTAAAAGATGGTCTAGTTACATTTAACAACTTCTAAACTATGTGTAAAAAAAATCTACTTCTTACAGAGAATGCATTTTGAAGGATTTGTGACTGTTCTCAGCTAATCTTCTGACTGCTTAAGTTAGTAAGTAGTTGTGGGATACTAGTAAAAAGAAGTGGTGAGCAGTTCAATGTGAACAAAAGAGAAAAGATTTCCCTGTCAGTGGTGTGATATTTCTAATGCTAAAAGAGCTACTGATGCCTCCTGGACTTCTGTGAATCTTTTGAGAAATAACATAATTAGACAATATTTTGTATTTGCAGCACCCATACTGAAATTTCTTTCATTGTGTGTGTTTGTTTTTCAGTTTGTAGGAAAATGTATCTGCTTATAGGTTTTTCATCCAGGGATTTATCTCTGTTCCTTCTGCTTTCTTCACACCTGAGGATATCATCCTTAGTCTGTGGCAACATAATAAAGTGATGACATTAAAGGGAGGATATTGGAAGCTGAGATAGGAGAATAAGCAGTTGGAGCAGATGATACCTCTGAGAGATTACAGCTTCCTATTTTGTGGACATATCCCTGTAATGTATGACATGGGAAGTAAAACACAGAAATATATAGAAAGACCAGTTCTGCATACAAAAGTGTTTTGGTTTTCCATTGTGTACCTTGCTTCCACTGTTAGCACATTTTATTCTCTGAATCTCTTCTGGTGTCACCTCGTGTGGTATGATTTGTGGTGTGTTTGAGGTTGCTTGTATTATGTTTGCAGAGAGTGTTGCAATCTGTTTGCTGAAATCTATTCTGATTTGCTGAAATCTATTCTGTGAGCATAACTTTGTTAGGCAAGATGTTCCCTTATTGTCTTTCCTGCTCTCTGAGGATGCTTGCGTTACATAAAATGATGTACAGGACTGCAACTGCTGTTTGTGAAGTACAAAATGTGTCTATGGGTGTTTGGGTTTTTTTTTTGCTAACAGGGAAAGTAATTTGATGAGCATGTGTGGAACGTAGCTGTGGGGCATGAATGCATTGTTAAAATATTCAGAGAGCTAATTTCAGTGTTAAAATTGTAGGCCCATATGCTTACCAGATGCTCTTCTCTCGTTCTCCAGGTTTTCGGTATGGGAGTGATATAGTTCCTTTTTCCAAGGAAGATGAAGAGCAAATGAAGTACAAAACAGAAGGAAAGTGTTTTTCTGTTTTGGGATTCACTAGATCCTCTCAGGTGCGATACTAAATGTCTTCCTGTTCAGCTTCCTGGGTTATTCAAGACAATTGATCTTGGTTTGAATTCAGTAAAGTCATGGTGTTGTGTTGGGTTTCAATACTGGGAATGGGGCATCTCCACTCAGGTATGCAGGGGTGACTTATTTGCTGATTCTAGTACATGTAAGCAATATATGGTCTTGTGAAGGTGGGAAGCTCATAAATGTGGCCATTGGACCCTCAAGTGAAGCCAGAGCCACTGAACTCAGATCTCTGCAAAGTGGAGGCATCGTGGACTCATTTCATCTCACAAACTTTAATTGTCTTCTGATCAGCTCAGGCAGCAGCCCTTCTGGGCTTTGTCCAGCCAAGAGTATGGCTGCTTCTTAACAGAAGCTTCTCCCTCAACATTAAAGTAATGTTAAAGCAAGCCTGAAGCTGACTTCATTCATTTTCAATTCCATAAGGATTAGTTTGTGAACCATGACTTGTCTCTTCTTTCTATTGTGACAAAACTTAAATGTAGTGAAAACTTCTTACAACTTAGACAAAGGTAGCATCATTCAAAAACTCTCCATATTTCCATGAGATGCTCGGTGTTTGTAATGCACTTATCTCTACCTGTGGTATTGACTTTGCTATTTGTTGTCCCTGACAAGTTGTAAGAAACTTACTTTGAGCTAGTACCTTAATAAAAGTTATCCAGCACAAGGTGATCTCCTTCAGAAAATCCAGGACTTAAGCATTAGCAAAGCCCTAGGCAAAGGCTTAACAAAACTGTTCTTGAAGTAGGACACATGAGGAGAGAGTGCAGAGATGTGAGTGCCAAGTAATTGCTGTGAATGTTAAGCTGCTCCCCATCTTTTTTCTCCAGGATATTGCACAGGGTGACTGAAACTTTACTCATCCTGGAGTTAGTTACCCACACCCAGTCCTCTTCACCAGTCAAAACTAAAATGAAATCATAGGGCAGTTCTACACCTTCTCTTCTGACAGCTCCCAGCCCTCCTGCTCATTGAAATCTCTCACTGCCTGAACAAAGAACTCTTGATAAAGGCTAAGGCATCATCACCTTTACAATGAAGGAAATATGCTAATGAAATGGGAAGCATCTGTGGGAGCTTACTCCCAAATGGATGTAACTAAACCTCTTCTTACTTTACAATACAGGTGTCACAGAGACCTTGTGCATGTTGCTAGATGTGTTATTGGACTACCGCAGTGCAGTGTTCCCAAACATAATAACCGAGGAGCCAGGAAGTTATGTGATTTACTGAAAGGAGAAGCCAGCCTATCTGGAAACTGTAACCTGATTGCTCCTTGAGGACTTTCAGACTTAGTTGTTGAGTAATGTGGGAGCTTGTGCACTGCAAGTGATTGATCAAGGAAACATCTCATGCTTGAGCTTATGTGCCCTAAATTGGCCAGGGCCAGAAAGCTGATAGGGAGTGCTACCTCCTGTACCAGAAGCTGGATCTAATAAGTGGAATGTGTCTGAATCCTGTGTTCCAATGAGACAGTTTCTTGGATCTCTTCATACATTATTAGCCTCCAGCTGATTCTTGCTATTGTCATTTAGTTCTGCAAGATGTATTTCACTGTGTGCAGAGTTTTCTTACGCTGGAGGTTGGCCTCCTGTTTCATCTTAGTCTGACTTTATTTGAAACTGGAAACTAAGAGGAAAGCAGATGAGGAATATAGTGTTCCTGTGCGCAAACTGCTATTTCACATGGATTTTTATTTTCCCATCGTTGGTCAGATAGTGTGGTAATACCTTCAAATACATAGTTAATAATTGTAGGGTTACAGTTAATTTTAGGAATACTTTTCAAGTCACATAAATATGCATAAAAGAGTTAACAAGTTGTTTTTTAAAATTTTCAATGTACCAAATGTTGATTGCTTTTGATTAATTTTTATGATGTACTTCTCTTGTCTCTGGATTTCATAACAAACAGGAATTATGTCTTAAAGTGTGCTCTGGTCCTGTAGCCAGGAGTGTGACTAGTTATGCCCAGGAGTAGCTGCACATCCCCTCAGTAGAATAAAATTATTCAGGCGTGCTTGCAGGATTAAAATTACAATGGATAGATAATGATATCAGGAAGTTTTTAACTGCAGCTGGAATTTTCAAGACCCATGTGTTATCTTAAGTTTTGCCTCCTAAATATTACTGTTTGGAGTTATAAAACTGACACTATTCAAATGTATGTTTTATATTAAACTGTTTCTTTAAAAACTTCAATGGAAAGATGATTCATTGTCGACTAGAAAAACTGGAACAGCTCCAAATACATAATTAAATAAGGAATAGAACCACCTTATATTATTTTCCTGAGTTGTTCACATCCCTCAGGAAAGAAGATCAGAGGCCACTTAAACTTTGATTTTTAATTTATAAGCCATGACATGTAAATCATGAAATAATACTTGAAAATATTACAAAGGGACAATTTCTTTTGCAAACAGAAAAAGGGGTAGTGATAGAAACATCTAGTTCTTTATACTATACTGAACGTAAAATTTCCTGAGCATTTAGAGACAGAACAGGAAGGAAGGATTGCAGGTAGAATATGAGCTGAAGAATCACGCTGTAGTACAGTAAACAGATGTGTTCTGGTGCAGGTTGTCACTGACTTCAACACCCCTTTGGTAATTTGCTAAATAAAAAAGATAAAAAGATGAAATGAACAAAAGAAAAATCAAAGATACAATGAAGTTAGTTCTGAGACTGTAATTCGAAGAGTTTTTTCTTCAACAAAGAGGTTATTTTAACCAGTGTCCATAGTAGTGTGTGATCTTTGTGACAGGTCTTCTGTGATTGCAGGGTTTCTGTGTGTGTGTGAGCTGCTGTAGCTCCAACTATTCTAGTGATGCGCCTTGATGAAACTATTTTTCCTTTTTCTGTTTGATTCAGCCATGTTCATGAATAGAATAAACTCTGCTAACAGAAGTATTTCTTTGCTAGCACAGCTGTATATGCTCTGGGTTGCTATTGAAGTAGCTTTATTATTTAAGGATGTGACTTTTTGCAGCTCCTTTTTGATGTATCTTTGCTAGAAAAATTTAATAGCATAGATTTGGTGACCACTAGGTTTAGGTCTTGTATTAACTACTGTAGTTTTCCACAATGACTTTTGAATTACTGAAGTATAATTCAGACTGGTAACAGCTGCCAGTAGCACTGTCTTTCATTCCTGCCCATCACTAGGAAGTTATTAGAATATCCTACCCAATATGACTGAATATCCATATTAAGTGATAAATGGAGATACGAGAAAAATGCAGGGCTTTAACCTCTATGCACTGTAATTAAATTTGGTGGCTTCTGAGTTGAGTAATGTTAGTTGTTTTGTAATTTAATTGCTCCAGTTGCATTAGTGACCTTTTCTTTAGGTCAGGCTAACTCTTGACCATTTGAATCTGTAGATCCAGAGGCATTACTACATGGGCAACCAAGCTCTGAAGGTCTTTGCAGCAAAAGATGATGAGGTAAGGTAAACTGAAGTTTAATGCTGAACATATTTTGCTGTAGAACAAAGAAGAATGATAGTGATTCTTGAGATTGTCCTGTCTTTCTGTGTTAATAAATACTTTTAATGCAGCTTACAGAAATGTTTTATTTCATTGCCCAGTAGGTTAAAAAGAAGTTGAATTAAACCCCAGATGAATACAGTATCTCATGAATAGTGAAAAACTGGCAGATACTATGTTTGAGCAAGGTTATGAGGAAACTGAAATTGGTGCTTAAGTCAATTCTCACGCAGAGCAACAGTGTGCCCTGTCACTGTGTTATTTAGAACAGACCTTCAAAGTACTGGAGGTAAAAAGCTCACTGTGGTGCTCTAATATGTTCCTTTAAGGGTCTGACTTCCCTCCCTTTCTCTATCTCATCTAAAACCTCTCAGAGTTCTTCACACCTGGTGAAAAACATGGAACGTGCTGCATCTAAAGTTGGCTCAGCTTTGACTGGATCACTGTTGTGATGAGATTTGACCTTTCTGCTTCTTTGATTTATGAACATGAAAACGCTTTTGTTAGTTATAGTTGAAATGAAAACTAGTCTTGACTAAATCAATGCTGTTGAATTCCTTGTGAAGGATGTATTTCATGATTAAGAGCTTGCTTGATTTTGTAGAATTCTTTTTCCCCTCCAGAATGCAGCAGTTGCTTTTTCTGCACTTGTTCGCGCATTGGATGAGTTGAAAGTGGTGGCTGTAGTGCGCTATGCTTATGATAGAAGATGCAACCCACAAATTGGAGTAGCTTTTCCGTATGTTAAGGATGCATATGAGGTAATTCTTCTCTTTACCCTTCTGCAGAGAGACCCAGAAGCAGCACAGTATGTCAGAACTTGTGCAGCATATGTTTCCCCTGATCTTTCTTACGAGAGACTATTGAAAGAGCTAAATATGTACAGCATGGCTGAGCAGTGACAGAGGTGGGGGCGGACACAACAATCTTCAGACTCTTGAAGGGTATAAACATAAAGGATGGAAAGGAATTATTTAGGGTGGTATGAACTGGAGGAGGTAATTGAATAAAGAAAAAATGAGGCAGAGAAATGTTAAAAAAACAAATCCAGCTTTTGACTTTGAAATACAGTAAGCTGTGATAAAACCTCATAAAGTGCCAATATATTGGATATTTAAAGCATGGATAATTGGAACTCTGCACAAGAAAAAGAGATCAGATGGCTGAGGAGGTCTTTATTCCACAAGCAGAAAAATTGAGTGTAGCCATCACTATGTTATAAAATATAATGCTGTGTTTTATTCTGATTAAAGTTGTGTCCCTTTGTAAATATTTTAAGTGTTTTGATGTACACAGACATTACATCTTCAGATTTTTCTTATGTTTTATATTGCCCTGATATGGCACTCTGGGGATACAGATTTTTTTTTTTCTTCAGGCTCATTTGTTTTTTCTTTCCTCTTGCACAGTGTCTCATCTATGTGCAGCTACCCTATATGGAAGACCTAAGACAATATGTATTTTCATCCTTGAAAAACAGTAAAAAATGCATTCCTACAGGTAAGACATTTGCTGGTCAACTGGAAAAGTAACCTGCTTGCTGTCTTCTAAGATGCTCTAAAAGAGTTAGAATATTTGGCTCACCAATGAAAACATAAGGGTTTTTGTTATTTTGGCTTAGGAAAACACCCAAGTCTTTGGGCATCTATTATGGTGATGTCATCTTGAAGTGTCAATGTGTATTAAAGCTTTGCCACTTCAGGTGCAGGCTGAGCAGATCTAAGTTTGCAGGCAGTATTTCAACTGTCCTGTTAAATGACTTCTGGCTCAGGTTGCAGCATTGTGAGTCTCTCAGGATCCTGTGATAGAGAGCTGAGATTAGTCCTCTGTATCCTTTGATCTTTGAACTCATTTGTGGGAGTAAATGGCCAGACCTTGTGGGATCTACAGTTTGTGATTAGCTAGCTAGAATTAGGATAGAGGCAGCTGCTCTGTTGGTGCAAAGCTGGTCCTGTAGCCATTTGCAGAATGGCCTGTTAATGTAATGTGCAAAGGCAGTATTTTCTGTGGAGTGTTATTAAACCATGAGCTTATTGGTGTCCAGGTTGAGATGGATGGCATCTTTGGAGAACATGCAGCTACGCAAAGCTTGACTTGCTGTTCTGCGAGGTTTGCACAGCAATGAGTCTTAAGTGGATGTAGTTTAAAATGCACTCCTGCTTCTTTCATTTGCTATGAGATGCATTGAATGGGCCCCTGCACGTTAGGGTATATATAGCATGCCAGTTTGTTTCTATAGCAGTTTCTGTTTTCTTGTCTGTAACCAGCAGTTTGATAACAAATCCGAAACCTGTCTTAACAAAGCAGTAGCTGGCTATTGTGAACTGTGTTAATTTGCAATCATAACTTTAAAAATTTATATTACGCCATTTAGTTTTGCACACCAACTGTTGTCCTTATTTTCTAAGTGGCCTATAAACCTCCTGTTGCAAATGAAAACATCTTGAAAAAGAAGAAAAGCAAAAGCAGAAAGGCAACAATAATTGAGGTCTTGGGGAAAAAGAAAAAGGCTTTATGACTTTACACTGTAGTCCTTAAATAAAGCAGGGGTTTATTATTGTGTCCATTATCCATATTCTTTATTGGCACATCTACAGCTGCAGTGTATTCTGTGGCATGTAATGACTTGGTGCAAATCTCACATTGTGAAGTGAATCTTCATTTAGAAATTGTTTCAAGAAATGCATCCATCTGCAAGTGTGTTTAATCTTCCTTTGTATGTAATTACTGCCTTAGCGGATCAGTTATCTGCTGTTGACTCGCTGATTGATTCTATGAATTTGGTTCATGAAGATGGAGAAACTTTTGAGGACCTATTTAAGCCCAGCAAAATTCCAAACCCTCATTTTCAGAGGTTATATCAGGTGAGATGAACTATATCGTATTTTTTGAAAACTTTTTTCTTCAGACTTTTCACCTTTCTGTCTGTCTGATTCACATTGGAAAGATCTGCATTATGAAAATGCAGATATAAATCTCTGGCATTAAAGTATGTGGTAACCAGTGATTTCTGTGTTGTCCCTGACATAGATTTATCTTTAAAATTTCTAGTTTTTAGGAAGGAAGGGGAATTATACCTGTGCTTAGATGTGTACAACAGCATCAGTGATCTTCACAGGCACATAGACTAGGCAAGTAAAAACTTGCTTCTCAAAACTGTATTGTGGACATAGGTTCAGTCTTTGGCTTTTGGATAAAGGGAAAAATTGGCTGAAAACTGGGGATATCTTCAGCTTTTCATTCTGTGTCCCATCGCTTTTCTGTGCATTGTTGCATCTAGCAGTGTTCTAAACCAGGTCAGTCTGAGGTGAACTGGATCAGTATTAAATGGTTATTAACATTGCTGACATTTTAAATGTTCTGTTGGGGTGTCTAAGCTGATGCACTTTACGAGCCAGCAGAACAGTTCACACTTCCTGCAGTTATTATATCAAGCTGTCTCCATTTTGATGTACATTCCTTTCATATCACGAAGACTTTCATTGCAACTGTGAGGATGAGAGACTTAATTATACATTGGAATTCAAGTGTTTAAAAAATGACACAGCAAATTCAAAAATAAAGAAAATTATGTTGCAATTTAAGCAACTACAGAATTGTACTGCATACAGAACCATGGAGATACATTGAATGTGTGACTCTGCTCTGAAAATTGACCAAGAATGGTATTATAGCAATCATGTTCATCATATCTCAGCAATTCCACATGATTTATTTCAGTTTACAAGTAGGAAGAATATGCTTTTTTAAATTAAGAAATCTTACCCTAGCTTCCCAAAGCCTTGCTTCCTCAGTGTTGTTAAAATAACGAAAGGATCTGAAGGTCAGTGTGTGTTTCAGGAACACATGTAAGCCCACTGTCTTCAAATCCTACTCTGATTGACACCTGAAGAACTCAGAGGTCTCATCAAGTTCTGCCAGTCATATTGACAAGACAGTGTGTAACTGAATGCAAGATTTGATCACTTGGAGGTTATTGCAGGGCAAGAACTTAAAATTAACTGACCTCTGCACAACTCTTATTTTAGGAAGGGTTATTAAGCTTGGATATTACAAAACTTGGGCTTTGCTCGTAAACAAAATACTTGGGGGATAGAATTTCCTCTGTTATATTGCCAGATAGAGTTTTGCATTCTTTTGGTTTAGTGGATGTCATCTCTTGGTGAAAGATGGTTTTTTTTAGGTGTGCTGTTTGTCTTCTGAAGCAGTGTGATGGTGTTGTTCCAGCACTTGAGTCAATTGATGCTGGAAGAGAGTAACTGACTAACTTGCCAATTTCCTTAGAGGATAATAGGATTTTGTAAGGGTGAGTGCTACTGGTAGAAAAAGTTTTATTGAATGAATGTATAGGGTAGGATATAGTTTCTGTCCTTGCTGTTCAGAAAGGCCTAAACTGTCAGTCCTCTTAGTGCTTTCATTTGGCCACACACAGCCCCATTGGTTTGTCTTACTACAAAATTGCTATTAATCTGTGTAAGTTGTTCTATTCTTTGCTGTGAAAATCTTCCAGATTCTTAGTTTTTTGCTCTTAGGCCAAGTGGCACTGCTGATTCCTTAAGAACTATGAAGAAAAATTCTGCATCATCTTTTGACTGTAGTCAGTAAGTGGATTGGACTGAATAGAACCTATAAATGGTTTTGAAAAATAACTCTGAAGAAAAGGATGAACTCCTACTTCATTTCCTTGCTTTGTTGTCTCATGAAGATATTTGGAATGATAAGTGACAAGAGCCAGAATTTAAACAAAAACATCAAGCTAAATTATATCTCTGGAAGTAGTGGTAGGCATCAGGAAATGACAGAGTGGGTGAGAAGTGGTTGTTAATGCTCACTGGAGTGGAAGATGAGGAATATCCTGTATCCAGACTTTCAACTTTTATTCCTTCCAGAAAAAACTAAGTGAACTTCTGTAGCTTTTGTGGTGGTAGACTTCCAACATTATTGTTTAAGTTGTCCATCTTAAGTACAGGGATTTGAAGCACCTAAGACATTTAGGGAATGCAGTGCATTTTGTTTGTTAGCCAGATAAACAAATTGCTCAGCAATGGTGGATCTGTAGAGAGGTGGACCTGTGGGTCTGTTGGTGCATATATGTCATTGCTTATCATGGGATTAATGGTGTGAAGCCCACTTCATTATATCCATTGACCAGTATCCTATGGTGTGGCACCTGTTCCTGAAAGCTGGCTATGTCTCTAGAAGTGGAAATGTAAGAAATTAGGAAGAGCAATGAGGAGCTAGTGTCTTGGTGAAAACATTAATGAAAAAAACAGTGAGTCTGCAAGGCAGTGGCAGTGTGGGTTGCCTTCTAGCTGTGAAGGTAGGAATGATTCTTGCTGGACACAGAAGGAAGAGGAGAAGCAAGGTTAAGAGGGTTGGTGTTGGTTTAGAAACTCCAGGTTGTCTGTTTAACTTAGTCTCCATTTAGCACCTGAGTTTTGACAGTACCTGCTATATCAGGTTTCAGATGGAGTCATCTACTTTAAAAACAGGTAAAAGTGGATGCTGTGGCCACTCAGTCTGCTCAGCTCCTCCAGCTGCACACATAAAGATTTCAGTTACAAAAGCCTGAAACAATTAGGTGTAACAGGGGACTTAAGGTTTTTTGCTTTGTGAGTTTTATTCAATTACCTAATTTTTAAAATTTTTTTAATTTTTTTTTTGTATCAAGAGCCATTACTGCAGCTTTCAGCAACATTTTTACTCTCTTTCAAAATAATTGTGCCTTAAATCATTACAAATGTTTCCAAATCAGTAGCCTTGTACAACTGCTTCTTTTTGGCAGTATGTTCTAATATGGACTGGAATCTTAATGGCAGCCTGAAAACACATCAGTATTGATGTGTCACATATTGTCTTGATTTTCTGTATTGGCAGTTTTCCAGCATGAATAGGAGCTTTTATTTGCTTTGATTTTGTTTTTTAAAGTAATGTCATGTCTGACAGCCAACAGGAGAGCAAATCTCTGCTGTATTCCTAGTTTACCGAGTAGGTACCTTCACATGGGTGTCTAATGCACCCAGTACAACTGGCATGGAAAAAAAGTCTCCTTTGTACATCACATGTTTTGATGTGTTTGTGTGCATGCACTGGTATCTGTGTGTGTATTTGTAAATGCACATACCTGTCTACTGCTATCCCACACTTCACAAAACTGTAAAGATATTTACTTTGTTTTCAAAACCCTCAATGGAATTTCTGTAGCCTGCCTCATTAACCTCATCTCTCCCCCTCTGCTTGGCTCCGTTACTGTGTGCACTGACTCTACACTTGGGTGAAAAATCCTTCTCTGTAGCTCTCACCATCTGTTCCAACTTTGTGCATCTGTCAGGCCCCTTCATTCCCTACTCCTTTCAAGGCTAGGTTCCAAACATACATATATTCTGTGCCTCACCTGTGCACATATAGCATTCTCTCTTTCCATTTCCATTCTCTTTTAAGCTTGTGATCATTCCTCCTGTATGCCTACTGAGTTTAATTGACCAAGAAGAAATATTTTCTTTGAGGGACATTAAACTGTTACAATAATTGGAATGTGTGGTTGGGATAGATCTCATTTATTTAATTTTGAGATGTATAGAGATCTCTCCCGTGTGACTTTTTATACGAGAACTGCTTTTTAAAGGTAGAGTGAAGCTGAAAATATGAACAGTTGCAGATGGCTGTTTCATTCCTGGGATTTTTCTAATAATTTTCATAGAACTCATTCCAGTGAGTGTGGGAACAGTGTACAGGCATTATATTAAAAGCTTTTAATATAATTGGAAGTTCTACTTTGCTCAGACTGTTTTGTGTCTTGCAGTGTTTGCAGCACAAGGCTTTGCACTCCGATAAGCCACTGCCACCAATAGAACAGCACCTTTTAGAAATGCTGGACATGCCTTGTGTGGTAAGAGAAAGGTGTCAGGCTCCTCTGGAAAGAGTAAAAGCACTTTTCCCCCTAAAGGAAGTTGGCAAGAAAAAAGAAGAGAAGACTGCACAAGACATCTTCAAAGACAGGTAAGTTAGAGAGGCATTATGGATTTTTTTGAAACTTTTTTTTTATACTTCAGGTTGTTTGTGCTGGATGAAGCAGGCTCAGAATCTTTTAAACAGAAAATCAATGAGTTACACACTGGAAAAAATGCTGATGGATAGAGAATATTGTGGTGCCACAGAATGTCTGGAGTGTTTTGTGAATAGTGGTGGACATAGTGTTGCAGTGCAGGACACACTAGGAACCAGTGTGTACTTTCCTCATGTCTGTATTTGCTGTCACAGAATCACAAAATCCATCAGGTAGGAATGGACCACAGGAGGCTTCTTGGGCAACCTGTTGCTCAAAGACCACCTGTGAGATCTAAGGAGGGATTCATACAGTCTGGCCTTGAAAAGCTTCAGGGTTTGTGCACCCTTTCTGGACAACCTGTTTCATTGCTTCCTGTCTCCTGATCAGACAGTTTGTCCTAGAGGTGGTTATAAAATAGTTCAAATAACACTAACAGAGGGTCTAATTTAGTTTAGAATAAATGCCATGGTGCTTTAAATTAGCCATAAAGTTGGTCTTCCTTCTCAGCATGCTGGATTTAGGTAATTGTCTAGCTTCCATTTTGAATATCAAAAGAAAAGCAGTTTCCTTATTATCTGCTGTGCAATTAATGTGGTTGTTTCAAAGAAAATCAAGCTGTTATAGACTCTTCCTGGAACAGCTATTGTTTGAACATTTTTAAGACAGGGTATTTTTGTTGTTACTGAATATACTGTGTTTAGTTTATTTGCGCTGCAGATAGGAAGAATAAATGCTAAATTGATACTGCAGTTGTACTGTCACCCCAACCGAATCAATTTGCGTAAACAAAATCTGCTTCTTAGAAATTAATTTCTTGAAATCTATAATATAACTAATGGGTCCCTGAGATGTTGGAGTGTTCTCAGTTAGCTCCTTCTCCCTTCGTTTTGTCAGTTTTGGCTCAGTCCTTTCAGCACTAGGAACGACGTCTTTGAGGTGCTTGGAGCTCTTGCTTAGCTCAGCTGTCATGTATCCTTCCCTCTGGCTTGGGTGGAGCCTCCTCAGTGTGTTGTCTTTGGGAAGCCATGACACAGGACTCCTCGCTTTGCTGCTTGAGACCAATGACCACATTCCTCTCTACAGATTGGGAAGCACCTGGCTTTTTTGTTCTTGTTGCTGATTTCAGTGTGTTCCTGTTGCCTTGCTGTGTCTGTGAATTCATGCCCATTAAATTCTCTTTTCCTTACTGCGTGCCCCGGTTTCTCTGGGTTTATGTATGTATGTACATTATATATGTATCTTAAAAAGTGATAGAGCCAGTTTAGAAATAAAAGGCAAAAAATTGGGCTAAAACAAGCTAGAGAGAGAACTTAAAGAAGAAGCAGTGACCCATTACTGTTAGTTGATTTAAAATATATCTTCCCAAAAGCATCTGACAAGCAAGAAGGAAATCTATTTTGTTTAAAAAATAATTTCCTTTAGAGGGGTGATAAAAGCAGCTGTAAAAGTAATATAGATAGAAATTGATGTAGGGCATTAAAATGATTTTTTTAAAAAAAGCTGTAAAGGAAGTGAAAGGATACAGACTCAACTGTGCAAAAAAGAATGAATGATAGTTAAGATTTTTTTTAAAATTGCAGAAAAATGGTATTGCTGTGGTAATGAATGAGACTGTATTTTATCATTGCTACAACATCAGTCTTAACTGTATGGTTTTGTTCTGTGTCTGGGGAAAAGCTAAGATGATATAATTTATTCACTGGATAAAAAAAAGTACATCACCCTACAAAAATGATTAAGAAAAATATTAAATAACAGAGGCACTGGCACGGATTGACCAGAGAGGTTGTGGATGCCCCTTCCTGGCAGTGTTCAAGGCAGGCTGGATGGGGCTTTGGGCAGCCTGGTTTAGTGGGAGGTATCCCTGCCCATGGCAGGGGTGTAGGAAGTGGGTGATCTTAAAGGTCCCTTCCAGCCCAAACCATTCTGTGATTCTAAATGCTATGGTTCTATGAGGTTGAACTTATTAATACTAAGATATAGGTGGCACTGAAGTATTTGGAAAAAGTTGTTTAGAAGATGTCTTGACCATTATTTTTATTTTCTAAAACTGATTTTTATCTCCTGTCATCACATTGACTGGATTCATCTCTGTTAATTTGTAAGGTCTAATGGGATTAATTGTAGGCATGATATCTTAATAGAGATTTCAATATCCATGTGTATCACTTTTGCTTAAGATCTATGTAGTTAAAAAAATCCAGTAAAATAGAAAACATTTTACTTTTTCCTTCTTAGGTTGGCTGTGGAGAGGCTGTTATCTCATCCAGCTTTGTAGGATGTGAGCGGCTTCTATATTAATGTAGAAGTGGGTGTTTTAAATTAATCTTGTATTTTATTAATTTTTCTCAAATAGTAATTGCACGTTTTGCAGTTTAAAAATACTGCTAATCAGTGCATATTCTAAATGTCAGATCCTTGGCTGGTATAAATGGCTATGGATTCATTAGTTTCTGCTGTGCTGCACTGATTAATGACAACTGTAGATTTGGTCCTAGGCTGTTAAATGCAGCATCATCATTTATTTTCTCCTTCCTCCAATCCCAAAGCATTTTGAATCAGTAAAAATAATGCAGGAAGAAAAAGAAGAAAAATGATTGCCATATACTTTTGGAGGAAAATATTCTGAAAGAGAATTTTCGTTGTTTTTTACACCTTTCATCAAACCATGTTAATATACAAGATTTTTGTTTCCGGTAGAGCTTCTAAACTCTCTGGTGTTGATAAGTACCAGTTTCTCCTTTTACAGAGAGACACACTGGATGTTCAAAACAATCAAGCAACTTGTTCAAGGTTAGCCAGAAAGTCAGCAGAGTTGAGAATGAAGCAAAGCTATCCTATCCTTGTCCTGAGGCATAACTGAAGTCATCATTTCTCCAAGACTGATAAGTAAGGTTATGCTGAATGACAGGAGTTGCTGAGGAGAAGGGATTTCATTTTGGTAGTGACAAAATTAAGTAAAGGACAGAGAAGATTGCTGAAACAAAGTGAGATAGACAATGATTGTAAAGTAGGGGGGGAGTGTGCTATAGAAAGCAAAAAGGAAGACTCCACAAGTTTTCTAACAGTTGATTGCTCCTGTAATGTGCAATGCAGTTTTTGCAATCAGGTCTGATCTTGCAGAATGAAAAGTGGCTCCTAGTCCAGGATCTCTGACTTTGTCCCTACATCATCAAGCAGTTTCTTTTCACAGTCATAGAATTTTTCAGAAAAACTTGTTACTTTGTTTAGGGATTCCTTGAACACAAATCCTGCCCTTTGGGTTGCTGAGTAACTTTGTCATTCTTAAACGGAAATCAATTAATCTGTGTCAGTAGCCTGACAGCATCTGATTTTCTTCTCCTTTTGTGATTATCTGGATTTTTTTCTCCTTTTGTGATTATCTGGATTTTCTTCTGTTGCTGAGATGTGCTTTAAAGTGTAGCATGTTACATGGTAGAATTAAGGTCCTAGTTTGAATGTACACCTTGCTCTATGTTACCTGTAAGGACAAAGCAAGAAAATAGCCCGAAATCACAATTAGCTTTTTAAAAATTAATAAATATTCTTTTGAAAGCATTTTGAGATATAGCTTAAAACGTCCTAGGAGAGTTCTGATCTGCTTAACTGGAGTTAGTCTAATGGGTTTGAACAAATATAAGGTGGAAGTTTGCAGAGCTCTCATGTGCTGATGGAGAACAGTGGTCATTAGACTCAAAAGGCACTGTGTAAACAGGTTTGTATTAGCTATAAATTCCAAGACAGGATCTAGCAGATAGTGATTGAATGGTAAATTAATGTCTTACCAAAATGGTAAATTTCCACTGACGTTTCATGTTTAGAAAAAAAATCTAGCAAGAATACCAAATGTCATGTATACTGTAAATTATCAAGGTTAACTCAGCACAGAGGTTCCAAATAAAGTGTTTGGAGATATTCTGCTTTTAGAAAGATGAAGAAGGTCTGTATAAGGAAATTCACACCTGAAATAAGCACTAATAATCTCATACCTTCCACAAGTGACGCCTTTGCGGTACGCAAAGATGAAGTTTGATCTCTGTTTCTACTGTCTGGTTTGTGCAGCTCAAGGGACAAATGAGACATGGTTAAGTGTTGATTTTGGAACAGTTACGTAATGAAATTTAGTTCAGTCTATATTTCATTAATTTACTGACTCCCTAGTTAGTAAGCACGACAATCTTCTTCAAGTGTTTATATTCATTTTTGTCCTTCTCATTTGCAGTGAAGATGAACCCAGCCTTAAGAAACCAAAAATTGAAGATGAGGAAAGGACCTTTAGCATTATGAAACTTGCTGAAGGCAATCTCACCTCTGTAAGCATATTTTTACAAATCTGATTATCAAAGGGGAAGATTAATTCTCAAAGTCTATTATAGTGAATATACAGAATTCCTGATAAAAGGAGAGTTTCTTGCTGAAACATGACTGAAGTACTGTTTAGTTGTACATTTGAGACTCTGCTAGAGATTGTAAAGACAACTTTCTCTGCCCTTAGGCATGTGTTAGCACAAGTTTCTATCAGTCGTGGATATTTTAGGACAAAATTCTCTCCTGGTGTTTAGAACTCTAAAAGGAAAGCCTGAGGATCTTAAGAAAACCGAATTGGAGCTCAGTGGTTGAATTTTGTTCTTGCTGTCTTTCATATCTTCTGCAACATAGAAGTTGCCTCTGTGTATTTAATCAAAAGTATTGCTGTGATTTTAGACATTGTTCTCTGCATTAATTGGGGGTCTAAATCAGAAATTTGGCTTCATCTTGCCACTAGATTTAACTTACAATTTTGTGGGTAGATGAAACCTGTATCATAACTGTGCACCTTCCTTTATTTGATGTTTTCCTGTTATAAAAAAATAATATTGAGCTAACTTCTCTTGTTTTCAAATGTGCTTTAAGGTTCATTTTGGAAAAAGCACTATTGATACTTATAAAAATATTTAAAGTCTAAAAAGATTTCAGTGTTCTGCACTCCTAATATAATTTCCTGATATTTCCTGAAAAGTGGCATTGCTAGATCTTAAAGAAATACAGTGAGACCAAGCAAACTTATTGCAAAGTCCATGAATTATTTTGACAGGAAAGCAAAAAAAAAAAAAAAGTAAGAGAATTATGATTGCTGATAGGAAATTTTAAGCAATGTAGGGTTGTTGGTTTTTGCCCCCTCAAGTTAATGTGTCTGTTTTTCAGTGTTTATTTATATTTGACCTGGTTTTAGTTCCTTTGAAAGCTTTCTGCATTTGCATGCCCATTTAGAGCTTTGACTTTAAGATGTCAGACTCTGCCAGAAAGCGTAGATGATTTAAGTGCAGGCTTTTAATTTTGATTAAAAGCAGATAACTTGAATTGTTGTACTTCTGTTCTCTCAGCACCAGAGAAGTGGTCAGCTTGTAACAGTGCAGCAGAAGGAGTTCATGTTGCTCGTGTCATAATCAACCTTTGCAAGGAGTACTGTGCATTAACACACTTTATAAGACTTGAATTTTTTGAGTCTGAATTCAGAGAAGTACACAGCTTCTGTTTTCATATTAAAGTTAAAAGAAATTTAAAGATTCTTATTGCCTGACAAGAAGAAAGAGATGGATATTGGAAGACAATTGAATTGGTTTTGTACTTTTTGTAGGTAGGCAGTGTTAACCCAGCAGAAGATTTCCGAATTCTGGTGAGGAAGAAAAATGCTGACTTCAAAGATGGTAAATGACTTTTGTCTATCTTAATTATATTAGTAGCACCTTCATAGTTCAGTAAATGCAATCCATTTGTCTAAACATAAGTTTCTAGTGCAATGTGAGTTGCCCTGGAATTTACAGGTTACCTTGTAGTGCCACTCAGCCGAGGAAGGTGTCATTTGTAATTCCCATGTTAATACTTGCCTTCCCCAATTAAGAGTCTCAGGTAGCTGTGTTTGGGTAAGAAGGCACTAGACAGCTACATTGAGGCACCTGAGCAACCCCTCAGGTGTTTCTAACAGAAGACCCCTTGGTATGCACTGATTGCCTCATTCAGAATGAACCTCAGCTTCTCATTCCTGGCCTGGAGAGCTGTTTGGTGTGCACAGTGTGAGGAACCTGTCTTGTGTTCCATGAACAAAAAAGACTCTCATGCCTGGGACTGAAATCGTTACATGCAAAGGTCATTTCTTACTGCTTGTGAGCGGAAGAAAGCACAGGTGAATTCAGAGTGGAATAAGCAGGTAGTATTAGTGATCTGAAAGTTGAGAGGAGGCTCTGTGTGCCCTGACTCTTCTCAGAGATGAAGAAGGACACAAGGCACAGGTCAAGCACTGTCTTGCATGGCCTAAGTCTGAAAATGCAATGGAATTATCATTGGTTTATATGGTATTTCCCTACTGGAGTAGCTATACAGAGATATATGTAATCTAAAGGTGTCTTAAAAAGAATGCACAAGATGGATGGCGTCCTTTATCTGGTAAAGGGTGATTTGAAGGTTGTGGCAGAGTAAACCTGATATGCCAAATAGCCACTAATGTTGCATTGCTTTTCAAAGAAAGATTTGCAGAGGTGCTTAAGTGAGGTGATGGGTATTTCAACAAGGCCTTTGGTCCTTTGGATGTAGTTTCAGGAGTGTGCTTAGCAGTATATTGAGTTGTGATATGGTCTGTTAAAGCCTGCATAGCTATTTCTCTCCAGAATTTTCTGACCTCTAAGCCAGCTAGCTAGCTTTTTTACATGGATTTTTCATTAGACCCAGAAAAACTTATTTATTGAAAAAATATTTGGAGTTGTGTTCTTAAATCTTAGATATATTAAGATGCAGTAAAAAAAAGCATTGTACAATATATTAGAATACAGAAACTGTGGAACAGTTGACTACTTTGTTACAGTGATAAATTTTATCATGTAGGAAAGCTTTAAGGCAGAAATAGGTATAGTGATTAACCTTGAAGATGGTTTAACTAGAAAGAGTGCTTAAATATGTCCACTTGGTAGCTGTGCTGGATATAACTGCAGTACATGTTTGGAAGATTCTGAAATTTTCAGCAATTTGCTTTTATTCTTTGTGATCTGCTCTGTAATGATAAGGTGTGGTTAAACAGAATGTAGTGCAGTCACCCATTTAAAGGAGAGATAGAAGCCACTATAAATAAAAACATGCTTTGCATATTATCTCTTTCTTCTGGATAATCCTTTTTGTGCTTTAGAGCCTTTTAGGTGGCTTAATACATTGAACATTGCAGGCATGTTTTTAATGGCTTGCTGTACTGCACTTTGGTTATGTAAATAGTAAATTCTGCCTTAAAACTATTCAGTGGTTCTAAGGGTTTTTTTGGTATAATTTTGTCATTTAATGATGAATTTTTTTTCCCTCTGCTAGAACATAAGAAATATAAAATTTCTTTGCAGAAAAGGATAATCTGTGGCATTCAAATACATAATTGTAAAAAGAGTAGCATTTTGTGTGTCAGGATGCAGACAGGAGAACTGCTAAGTTGCATTCTGTTTTTCTTTCTTGTATAAAAAAAAATCTACTACAGTCTTCCTAACTGAATAGAGCTTACATTCACCTTTTAAAATAACAGCAGTCCTTTCATTGGGAGGAGAAAGACCTTTCAGCTGTTTGATTGGAGGTGGGTTGTTTTTTAGTAGATAAAGAAGTTGTAGCAGTAGGAAGAGTTGTACTTTAAATACTGACGCTACAGTTGCTTTTTAATTAAGCTGCAGGTTAATGGCACACCCACACCAAAATTATAAAGTTTGCAATAACGGAGGATGGCAAGGTGATTATTTTTCTTCTGAAGCAGCTTGTAGTAAGTTCTGTTAGTATATTTATCACTGAAAATAGGTACCAGTATATTTCCTGCTGTTCCCTCACTGGGATTTGTTAATCAGGGTTTGAACCTTTCATAGCAGAAGCCTTAAGTGGAAGCTAGTCTGTGTCTGATGCTGTGTGAGAACTTTGCCACTAATGCCTAATTACATATCTTCAGAAAATCAAAGATTTTCAGATTGTAAGGGTCTTAGAGATAGGTTTTCTGGACTGGCAGCTCAGTTCCTGAAACAATAATCGACTTTGCTTTTACCTCAGACCTGTGTAATTTATTACAGCGGGGAGCTGCTTAAGGGTTACATGGTGAGTTACGTTTGGTGGTATCAGCTTACTGGCTAACACTGATGCTCCTGTATCTAGAGTTGTGTTCCCCTCTAGACATCCTTACTTTCTTATTTGCATTCATGGCCAGAGAGATGTCATTTTATGCAGGTCTTATTTTGAGCAAGTCACAAGTGTACAGTCATCACAAAGAGATGTCTTCTGATAACAGCTTCTGACGTTTTTGTCAATGACTGCACATAAAATAGATTAGCTTACCTGAGTAGAATCTAATTGTTGCTCCCAAGGGTGTACAATGAGTTTCTTCATTGCTGTGGGTTCAGAGAAGACTCGTAAATGCAGTCAGTGCTTGCCATCTTTGTAATGCCAAAGGAGTAGCCACGTACTACCAGTTCATCCTCCTATTTGGATGTTTCCAACCATCTCTGGAGAGCAGATCATGTCTGACGTGTTGTCTTGTATTTTCATAGGCTTCTGTATAAGATAGGATCGGGGGAGTAGAAAAAGATGTTGACACATGCATAGTATTTTCTTTGATTTGTAAATTTTCTTGGTGAGTTTATAGGCCTCATTTCATTACATCTTACAGTACTCCTGTCTGAGAGCACGATGTCGAAAAACCTTTTTTTAGTTTACTGACTGTCAGCTGGGAGAGAAATCTGCAATGACAGCTCAACAGTTTATGGACTTAAGAAAAAATGTCCAGAGACAAATTGCACTAAGTTCTCATTTTTATATTTCTAGTAAATTAGTTAATACTTTTTTTTCCTAGGCATTTCTAGAAAAATATAGTTAAAGGAATCAGTAACTGCATCTGAACAAGGATGATAATTTATTGCAAGATTTTCTGTGGAAATAAGTATAGTTAATTACCTTTCTGCAGCTGTGATAGTTTTTAAAAAAGCAAATACTTAATTTCATTCTTTGTTGGCATGTTTTTGCAGTTTGTCTGCATTTGTATCTTACTGGGTGTTTTTGAATATTTCAGAGATTATTCATGCTCTACTGCTAGGTAGGCCAAATGCAGTGACTGGTTTGATGAAAATGATTCAGTCATTAGAAGAGGTTTTGCAAACCAAATACTTGAGTATATAGAATCACTTTGAAGTTTTCTGTATATCTGCTTCACAGAGAGGATGAAGCCAGGTTTGTCTTTGAAGGGCATAGTGATGGGGTGAGACTCAAAGCTCTGAGTTGCAACAAACAGAATTTGAATTAGATGTTACGGGGAAAAAGATAATAAAGATCACAATGATGGGACTTAAAAACAGGAAAAGGGGCCCAGAGAACTTGAAGACTCTCCATCTTTGGAGCTACATGGAGCTCAAGTCTGTGGAGCACTGAGCCGCCTGTTCCGCAGTGAACCCTGTTTTTAGCAGGGATTTGAGTCATATGTCTTTCAGATATCCAGCCTCAGTCATTCTGATCCATACTCACGGGACATTTAGAGACACCATTTTAAAACTGAACAGCACCTCATAGGGTATTGGAGTAGTTCAACAGGCAAAAGCTCTTGATCTTAAAATTCTTATTTCTTGGCTTAAAGATTAAGGAGGTCCTTAAAAATTAGTACAGTTTTCAGTTCAGAATTTCTTTCTTCTTTTTAGTTCTATAAAGATGATACAGAGCAGTATTTTAAAATTAATTATCAGGTGATTGAACTGATTTGTCAGTGAGTAACACTTTAAGCACTGTCCATGGATACAAATCATTACCACCAACAGCACATAAATCAGAAGATTAACAACAGGAGTCTTTTTTCTAAAGGAAGAATTATTTTCTCAACCTGATCTATTTTTTAGGGGGAAAAAATCCCCAAGGAATCGAACTTGGACTGTAATAATAGACAGTTTTGGCTATTATTATTATGTAATCTGATTGGTATAGGAATCCAGACCAAGAACTGAACTGAACAAACATGAAAATATAACTGCACTTTTGTACTGTAGCTGTTCAGAGATAACAGGTGAATATAATTGTTCATGGCATATTTCACAAAAAATGACAGCACTGGTGAATGTATTTTGGAGTAGCAAATGTACTGAATGCCAGAGGGGAAGGGATTAAATTCTGCTAGAACTAAAAGATCTGTTCTGGGATGGTTTTTTTTCCGGCAGTTCTCCAATCCTTAATAACTATATTTGTTATCTAACCAGTCAGGTACAGTAGAATGAGGAAAAAGGAGATTAAAATTTCTTGGGGTGTTCTGCAGAAGGTGGTGGTTATTAGGAGTGCTGGAAATTCCAGTTAATGTGAAATCGTAGTAGTCTGTTTTTAGTTCACTTCCTTAAATGTGTGCAGAGTGGGGGAAGTTGGGAGAGAAGAAAAAAGTTACAATTATACAGAAGTGGCCTGAATAGGCTGCAGTTTGTAACTCATGGGCCTACTCTTCAAAACCCCAATGCCTGAGATTTGTCTGGGACACATCAAAGTTAATGCTTATCACAGCTTAGTTAAAAAGACATCTTTATGCAGAACACGCCTTGCTCCAAAAACAGGGACATTTATTTTTTGCAGCATCCAGACCCAAAGATTCAGACTAATGAAAAGGCAGCAGGAAATCAACAAAGTTCTCAGAGTAGAAGTGTAAAGGAACAGCAACCAGTACAAGAATTTCCAGCTGTAATCCTTATCTACTGTCTTTTGTATTGCTTTTGCCTCCCTGAAGTAATTTGGTAGTCTAATCAGAACATAGGAATTTTTGTCTATTTTAGATTCATCCATCACTGGCCCATCATTTAAGGGAAACCCAATGGACAGAACCAGCTTTTTAGCCAAGCTATTCAGAATGTTAGAGGAATGTGACTTTAAGTACTGTTGCCATATAACCTGTTTGCTGCCTATATTAAGGACTCTCAGTGCCTGGTAAAACATTGCAGGTTTCCTTTGGTTCCTTACAACAGATTACAAAAGAAGGCACCTCACAGTCAGTAGCAAGAAAGTCTTTTCTTCTGCTGGCTGCCAGGGAAATCAGATGGAAAGGGATTTAAAAAAAAATTAAATGCAAAAGAAGTAGTGGAGTGTCTGATAATTTCAAACAGTATGCTGGAATCTTTCTGACAATAAAGACTTTTATTGCACCCTTATAGTGCCTGGGGTTTTAATTTAACACATCAATGAGAAGGCAGTGTTTAAAAAAAACACTACCACCACTGAAAACACCAGCAGGACTTGCTTTTATTAGTGCAATTCATAAGAAATTAGAACATTTAATGAGAAAATCATTAACCATGAAAAAATGGACTGACTTAACTTGAGAAGCTTAAGTAGTTAGACTTCAATTTAGTTTGTCAGCTACTGGTGAAATAAATAGAGTGAGCTGATTACCTCTGGCACAGTAGGCACTGTAGCACACTTTGTTGTGCTGTAGCTGCTGTTGGGCAGAACCATTATCTGCCTCCTTTTCTAGAAACTGTCAAAACCTAGTGGGAGAATATCAAACATGCCTTGTTTCACACTATTCAGAGATGTTGTCCTTCAGATTCAGTTCTATTAGGCATTTTATAGAAAATAATATAACAGCCAGTGCTGTGCATACTCACAGTGAGCAGAGTGGAACACAGTACTTAAACAGCGTCTCCTTCTTGGTATGTTTACTTCTTGTTTCTACCACCACTCTGGCAGGTGATTGTTGATGCTTCCATAGCTGAGATTCTTGCAGTGATGTCTATGTCTATAACATCTGGAGCTGGGAAGGGCAATAGGTCAGGGGGAAGGTTCTGCTGATCCACTGATTGGTCTTTAACAGTACAGGAATAGGACAGGCAGATGCTGTGACTTCATTAGAAAGCTTTCCCGAATCTTTTCCTTCAATGACAACAACACTGTTAATCTCCCTTGATAGACATCCTCTTTTAAGAATTCTAAGAATTTGTTCAAACATTTTTTAAGCTGTTAAAACTTAAATCAGCCTGTGGTAAAGGGGTTAACTGCTGATGTATATTTCAAGAGATCCTGTTTTGTTTTTTGTTCTTAAGCCAAATCTTGGCTCTTGTTTTGAGAGAGGCGGGGCACTATCAACTCCCTATTCATTCTCTTCACAGTGCTTCTGAGTTTATAGATCACTGTTGTATCCTCCTCACCCTTGTTTTTTCCTTGGTTGAGGTGTCTGCCAGAGGGTAAAATTGGACAGTTCCTTAACTGTAAGTAAACATGAAGAGAAAGTTAAAGAGAAAGAGAAAATTACTAAAATCCAGCAGAAATTAGTTGGGGTTTGCAGAGCTCTTGGGTGACATTTTCTCTTGTCTGTTTGCAGTGGCTTACAGCTACCTACCTTTTAGGAGCTCAACAGTAAGGATACAACTGGTGTTCCCCTTCTTGTTGGTACAGGTCTCACTGTTTACCTCTACTTCTTTCTGTCAGGCACGCACAGTTCATAATCTCTGTAATCATAAACATCTTTGCTCTGATGAATAATTACCAAACTACCTGTACAAGATACAAGACATACTCTGATGTCAATAACAGCAAGGTCTGCTAACTACAGTCACCCCACACATGTTGGTTTGACATTATTACATCTTTCTCATAAATTTAATGCTTTTTTTGAAATATGCATCAATTGCGGAGGATGTTTAGGGAATATGCTTGTGTTGTAGAACATTAACCTCCCTAAGCTTTAGGATCTCTAATTTTTATCAAACAAGTTAGGCCACTGCTTTTTTTCTTGGCTTTCAGGGAAAAGTACGCCTTGGACGTGCTTAAGGTTCTTCCTATTATATCTGGCTTTTCCAGAGGGGCTGAAATAATTGTCACTAGCTTACATAACAATTATCAACTGCAGAGCTTGAAGCAGCGTGGGTATGATTAACTACTTAGATGCCTATGGAGTAGAAAAAGAGAGATGTAAAAGAAATTTGGGGTTTTTTCCTTGAAAAATGTGCATTCTTTGATTTTTTTATCAGTTTATTTCTCCTTGTCTTCCAGTGAGTCAGCAGTTGATAAACCGCATTGATCAGTTCTTGGAAAATAAAGGTTCACAGTACTACATGAAAGGGATCGACTGTATCAGAGTTTTTAGAGAGGAGGCCCTGAAGGTAATGTTAATGTGTGAATACTCTTACTTATTTTAAATTAAAGGCATGATGGGCCCATTTGCTTGATAATTTATTGCTGCAGCAAAAAGAATTTAACTTTAAATATGTTTCAAATTTTAGAAATAGAGTTGCATTTTCTGGGGGTTTCTATTGTTACTGGAATGGGGACTAGCCTCTCTGGTATTACTTGCTGTTGTTTGGTTGTGTTTAAACGTAAAACAGAAGGCCTATGAGCTGATGCTTGTGCTAGTTAAAAGTGCAATCCTACAGTTTTCTTCTTCAACAAAGCTAGTTACAAGAAAGTCTTTCTAGCTTTATGAGAGGCACTTTTTGTGGCTCACGTTTCTTTAGAACTCACGGTTTTAACAGAAATAAAACCGAAATTCTGTAGAGACTTTTGAGTTCACCATGTTAAAAGACTTCATGAAGGATTAAGCTTGCAGTGCTCTTTAGTAGTTTTAGTATTTCTTGCTTATGGTTGCTCTTATATTTTTTCAGCTGTCCAAGGTGCAGTGCTTTAATGACTTTCTGCAGGCTCTGAAATCAAAGTTGGAAGATAAAGCCTTATCTGATTTCTGGGAGATCATGGTACAAGGTAGGATGGTGTTTAAAAAAAATGAGGCAATTTCTAGTTGTATTATGCATTTGTCCATTAAGTAAGAAAAGTTAATTAGCAGCGGGGCACTTAGACTAACCCCATTGCAGCATTTTGATATGCTTCATTCCTGCAGCCTATTTAAAAAAACCAACAACTTTCATGTCGCAGCTTCCTTTCCTTTTCTGCACTAATAGTTTCATATCAGCATTATTCATAATGCATTGCCAAGTTTTGTTGAAATGGTAAATTAATTGTGGAAGAAGAGACAAATTAAATGTTATGGGGTAAGGAGAAGAAGGCACAATTTCAGCTGAATTTCAGAATAAATGGAAAAAAGTCATGCAGCAGAGGTGTAAAAAGATTCTTGCAGTTTAAGCTTCCAAAAAGTCATAGTGTTGAAATGTGTCACTGATAATTTTGTATTTAAGTAACCTGATGGACAGAATATGTGGTAATATGACACCTACCTATGATTAAACTGGGAGATACAAGGCAGAGCCATTCTAAAAGACATTCAGAGACTACGCAAGTTATTAATAAAGGAACCTTTTCACTAATAGAAAATATAATGGACTAAAAAAAACCTCTTTTACATCATACTCTTGTTTTTAATTGGAACCAATGCTGAGAAAATCTGTTAAATGCCCAGCTGTATCTCTTAAGGGTGCATGCTATAAAATGTGGTGATGTCATTTTATGTAGTACTATTCAAAGTGATGAACTCCAGACATGCTGCAGTGTCCAACTTCTTCCATGCTACTTCATCCAACTTTGAATTACAGGATGGGAATTTGTTTAGCAATGCGAAAAAAACAGCACAGGACAACACTGAAAAGAACATTATATTCAGTAGTGCTGTAGGGGACTGTTCTCTGTATAAATTTGGAAAAAGAAACCAATAAACTTTGAAAGTGGAAACTTGGATCTTTCAAAGCCATTAATAATTTTTAGTTAGTATAAATCAGAGTTTTTGACAAACTGGAGTACATTTTGGAGGAAAAAATCAACCAAACAAACAAATACAAAGAGAGATGATATTTTCAGCATAGATTATCTTCCTTTGAGAACATGGTGAAACGAAATCTTGATGCTTAGTGCATAATCTGGCTGCTCTCAGTAGGCAGCTGAAATCACTTTTTACTTGCTGTTAACAAGGGCAGAAGTTCTGTTTTCATTCTTGACACATGACCCATCCCTCTTTTCTATGAAATGTGATATGCATTGGGGCTTGTCATGAGTGACTGCAGTCACCAAAAGAAGATGGATGTAAGTTAATGAGTTAGTGGCTCAGAAGAAAGGCAGATCTGTTTGACAAATTCCTTTGTTTCATGAAACCCTGCCATATGTTTCTGTGGGCACATAAAGGTGATATTACACTTACACTGCTGCTGACATTTTTATGAATCTCCTATTCCTTGCTCTCACACCCACAGCTGTTTATTCAGGCACAAGCATTTGTATGACCAAGTGATCAGCTAGACTGGAAAAACCATTGGGGTCAAAATAAATGGAGATTTTTTGGAATATTTTTTTGGGGGGTGGGACGTCACTGCATATGGTGGTGCTGCTGGCACAACCAAGGAGCAAAGTGGGGCAGGACCAGCACTTCAGTAGTCAAACTAGGTAATCACAGCACAAGTGTCTGAATGCTAGGAGTTAATTTTTTTGAGGACCTAAGAGCATGCTGTGAATGACTAAAAGTGTAATTTCTAATAGATTTTCAGCATTTCATCTGTGATCTATGATTTCAGTGTCTCATTAGTTTGATTGTCACAATATTAGCAGTTTCCTAAACGGATACTTCCACAAGCTTATGAATATGCTCGTTAATTTATTTTTATGTCATATTTTATATCATAGTTGACTCATTTATGCAAGTCACATTTTCCTTTGAGTGATACTCTTTTTTTTTTGCTGGTGATGATGACACATCCAGAAGTTGGAATGTGGAACATTTTTTTCACTTCTGACATTGGGTGAATTTTTGGGAGTACTTCTAATGATATTTTTATGGGTTTTTTTTTTCAGAAAGAATTTCTTTGATCACTAAAGATGAAGCGGAGGAAAGTTCGGTGACGGGTGAAGAAGCTGAGAAGGTATCGTTTTTTTAACGAGCATCTGTTTGTATAGAGCCCTTGCTGTGGAACTGAAAACTTTCTTACGTGGCTAAATCTTCAGCTGAATGAAATAAGATCCATTTGAAGAAATAAGAATGTTCATTTGCCACACAATTGAAACTTCTGCAATTCAGAGCAAAAATACCTTAGCATGTACTACAATGTTTTACTTCAATTGGTCTTTAAAAAGTAACATATATTGAAATTATCTGAAAATATCCTCTACAAAGAATAGGAACTTCAGCAACTCAGTGCAGTGGAACAGCAGAGTACTACTGTACTACTTACTTATGTAAGATCACTATTTGAACTTCACAGAAAGAAATGTGTTCTCACTGGTAGCACGAGTTCAAAAATCTGATACTTTTTTTTAAAGGTTTTGTGAACTCCAGCAACTCAAATTGGTGAGGCTAGTTTTCACCATGCATGCAGTGATACCATTGTTTTCACTTTATGCACCTCTTGTGGATTGGTGACATCATGCGTGATGCTGGGGGTATTACTGGTGACCGTATTCGATCCTTTTGGAAATGGGAGTTTTGGATTATTTACAGGTATAATTTCTACAGATATCTAGCATTTCAGTACCTTCAGTGATGAATGAAGGAAGTCCCAGTTACAAAGGACTGAATTGTAACAGGCAGAATGGTACCTGCTCTTTGGAAGGAAGCAGAATTCAGAGCTACTGTCAAAAATTATGTTTGCGTGGAGGGGATAAAATGGATGTTTTTGTATCAGGCTGCTATTTTAGGAGAAAGGTCCTTGTATCACAGACTCCCCAAAGGTAAAACTGTGTCTAAAATCACTGTTTTGCAGAGAAGTAGCTTTTTTTAAAGATGCCACATTGATTTTTGCAACTTCCAGGCCTTCTATAAGCACTAGCCAGAAGTGGGTAGAAGTAGGTTCTCTATGATTTAGTTAATGAGTAGAAAAAGGTTGTATTTTAGAAACTGCTTTTTTCATCTGCAACAATTTACCTCAAGGTGAAGAGGACACAATTGTCATGAAAATGAAAAGCTAACAAACCAGGAGTCCAGAAAGCTGAGCACATGTGCAGGATCCAAATGACAGAGTATGATGATTTTTCTAGACATAAAGAACCTACTGGCTATTTATTGTTACACATAAATATATAGAGCAACTTTTTCATCAGTGGTGGTTTTAAAGAGTATCAGTCTTTTTTATCTACTTCAAGTGCTATGAATTTACTTGGAAACTTCCTAAGACAATATTGTTCTTGAGAACAATACTTACAGTTCTTGAGAAATGTACTTTGTAGTCTGAAATTACCACTGATGCTCAAAAAATGTGCTAATGCTGTGTGAAATAGCCACTGTTCCTTAAAGAAATCTCTACTAACCACTAAGACCTTGCAACATACCATTGTCTTCACTGTGAGCTTGTGGTGGCTAAAAAATACTATGCCTGCATAGGAATGCAGCACAAATGATAGAGTATCAAGGACTGGATTCACAGCTGCCAGGCTAAGCTGGAGCAAAGCATTTGTAGACTGATTGCAAATTTACATTTCTGTTTGCCATCATCCTACAATCACCATATATTGCACTACAGGAAACTATTTTGTGACTGAAGGTCATTTTGTGATTGATTGAAGGTCATACAATAGCTATATCTTCCCATTAAATTGGAGGAATACGAGATATTGCATGAAATCAGTTTTGCAGCAGAGTTCTCTAATATGGCAGTTACCTTAACTTCCAGAGTAATTGGATTGCATCTCTTTGCTAACTAAGCAGTTGGCAATTCCAGATATTCATGAAATAGCTACCTCCCCACACACTGTACAAATACAAACCCAGAACCCTAATTCCCATTGTCTGTTAGGGGCTCATATGACTTTTTCATTAAGAAGCTGCAAGACTGCATATTCTTGAAGTAAGATCTGCAGGGATAGAATATTTTATCTTAATATTGTGGGGCTGGTATAAAATCTAATCCTCTTTGGTCCAGTTAAAACCTGCCACAGGTTTCCTGTGTGATACAAAGCCAGCATTTTCCTAGGCCTACAGCAGATTGCAAAAGTGGTTCATTTGTTTTCTGTACTGAAGGCGATACCCTTCACTTAAGGGTTATATTGGATTTTTTCAAATATCTCCCAACAGAGTAAGATGTAAGTTTCCTTCGCCTCTGCAGAGGTTATGTGCAAGCCTGTAGGTCATGGGGTTGTCTGTCTGTGTACTTTGTGACACAAAAGCCCTTTCTCTTACATGCTGTTTACTAGCTGCTAGTAGTTTCAGGACTGTTTTGTCTGTAAGATTATAGGTTTTATAGGGTTGCTGTCTGCAGGAAAAAGGAAGACTTACCAGGCTGCTTATTAGACAGGTCAAACTTTTCTTTTCCTTTTTGCTTGAGGTAGGTTATGCATGCATATTTTCCTGTCACTGAGAAAAATGATTTTTTTCCCCCTATAATAGTGGAGATACTCTTTTTAGAGCATGAGGAAGGTAGGTTAAAAGAGCAGGAATGTCAAGTACTTTTTCTGGTTGCTTTGGGGAAGATAATGGATTTCAGCACAGCTATTATATGTAATTTACTTTTGCATAAATGTAAAACAGGTTTTCAGAAAAAAAAAACAACTTCGGATGTTCAGCATTTGATGGAAACTTCAGGTTTCAATTTACTGCAGATCTTCATTGTACATCTCTCTAGCTTTTAGCTTCCTTTGCATAATTTAGCATGAGAAAGCTGATTGTAA
Organism: Promerops cafer; assembly: GCA_013398275.1. NCBI lineage: Eukaryota > Metazoa > Chordata > Aves > Passeriformes > Nectariniidae > Promerops > Promerops cafer. The sequence continues at coordinate 974,947 of VZSE01002604.1, read as the reverse complement.
AAATTTTGAAAAATGTGCTACTTCCAGAAATACCATTTGACTCTTAATTAAATGTGAAAAAAGGAAATTTGATCTGGCACAAAAAGCCTTTCAGAGCTGACAAATGTCATTAGCTTTTAGTTTCATAGTATGTGCTTTATATTACTACTAGATTAAAAACTCTTCCAACAAAAAAGATACACATCTAACAAAAAAGATACAGCATCCTGAAATTCTAATTCCTTCTGGCCCTATCACAGTCCCTGCCATTTGTTGGTTTTTTTTTAGCTACAGAATCTCTATGATAAGTTAAACTCAGCATGTTAGAACATGAATGTTGTCGTGGAGTGAGAGTTCTGTATTCCTCTTGGATGTTGATGCTTAGGATGTGGGCAAGGTCTGACCTTTGGTCACTGAGACAGCAGGGCAGAGGTTGCCTATACCCCCTCTCTTTGGTGTTACAAACATGATGTATTTGCTTTTCATCCTAGGGGATACAACAGGAATGTCTGTTTTACCCCATGTCCATGACCCCCATGACAGCTGTCACTAGGGTTCTAGAGAAGGATGAGAATATTTTATTTATTTAAAATAATGTTTAAGCTTTTCACACTAAAAATGTATGGTCTCAGAGATTGGTGATGTTAACAGGGATCCCATGGCCTCTCACACAACCTCTCTGGCTGGTACAGTTGAAGTTCCTAGCTGAGTAGCAGCTCCTTTTTAGGAGCACAAAAGAGTTATCTAAGCAGGTATTTATAATCTGTTTAATGTGGCTATTTTCTCCTTAGCTGTTCTCTTTCATCATGTGGAGTTACAGTGAAGTTGTTTCTGACTTAAAGATGACAGGACTCCAAGTCTGGGAATGTGGCTTTTCCTCCTCAGCTTCACATCTATGTTTTCTTGGGGGGGGCAAGGTTGTTTCTGTCTCTGTATAATTGTTCAGGTGCATTTTAATAAGAAAAAAGATTTTATATTAAGGGTAGTGGTAAAAAGGTAGTAACTAAGACTTGTAGACAGCTGGATGCTTTTTTAAGAAAGAGTTAAGTATTGCCACTTTTTCCTACCATTTTAGTTATATTATTTTTTTTGGCTAAGAGAAAAATCTGTGAAATAATTTGGAGATGGTTGTACTCCAGATATTGTCTGTATGTTTGATTTCAGTTTTTATAGTATCTGAGCAACTTACCTTTCTCTTCTGTTTATGAATGTCATGCTTTAAGTGAAGGGCATATGGTGAGTTGTATCAGCAGCTATGGCAATGTAATTTTACATAATGAATTTTCTATTTTTAAGACTAGCATTCTAACAGTCTTTCATGTTAGAGGGGTTTTTTTAAATTCATATCTTTGTTCATTTGGTAAATGTTAATTGAATTAAATGGGCAAGCTTATAAGTTCAACACAGAACTAGAATGCTGTGTGTAGGAAATGTCTCAAAGAAGCCATATATGTACTCATATCATTGCGGGTATATTGTTATCCCTGAGCATTTTGTAGCTACACACAGTATTTTTCAAGAACATAAACCTGATCAAACTGAAATGGATAAAATTTCCATCTAATCCAGAATCCCATGTCTGACGGTGGACAAAAAGGGATGGGTAGAGAAAAATGTATAGTCCCAGGCTGCAGCCACTGATGTCTCAAAAACCTTTTGTGCCTGAGGTTGTTTCTGTGGACTTAGTAGATGTCAAATGATTTCTATGCATCTTTCTCATCTCCCCCTGAGTCTAGGGAATAATATTTGCAGCATCCTTATCACAGGGTGTTCTACAGCCTAACAATGTGTTGTCTCAAGAACCATATCCTTTTGTCTGGCTTGTGACACACTTCACCATAAAATCTTTTAAAAGCAATCTTATGAAGTTTTTGTAGTTCAATATGGTTTTGGAGGGTGGAAACCAGAAAAAAACTTCCTTCCTGATTTTTAATTACGGGTGGGTTTGTTTTGATACATGGAGGAGACATTCTGTTAATTTAACATTAAAGGCTCTCCGTTTTGTCAGTATCAGATAAATACATTTTTATTTTTAGTTCTTGGCTCCAAAAGAACAGAAAAATGAAACTCTGCCTCCTACAGATGAAGGTGGTGATGTTGATGATCTGGTGAGTACCATAAAGATATGGTGTGGCTTTAGAATTAAGCTCTAAGTGAAAGGTGTAATGAGAGAGCCAAATGCTTCTTAAAGCAGTAGATACTAGAGTGCATGGCTCAGAAAACACCTATGGAATTGAATCAGAAGAGCCACATGAAATTACTTACTTGCCATTGTAAAACTTAGCCAGGTGTGTAATTTCATGATGGCAAATACTATGTGATGTAGTAACATAGGTGTTTACAGGGGTGAAATGTGTCCTCTAATGTGCTTCAAAAAGCCAGTGAGCCACTTATTTAATAGTGGATTGGTATAATTTACTATAATAGCATTTTAAAAGGTTTGTAAATCTTGAACAGCTAGTTATGTGGGTTGAAAACTCAAAAACATTTTTAAAAAGATGTTTTAATCTTCTGAATTAAACTTATCTGTATAGGCTTGCTGAAATTCAAGGATACCATGTTTTTTAATAAATATTTTAGCCATCTTTTACAGTCTGACTCATTACAAATCTGTCTCCAAGGCTTAAGCTGATGGTGTAGATGGTTTTAAAGAAGCTTTGATAACAGACAGATTTCTACATTTGGACTGTACTTTTAAAAATCTGTAATGATTATGTGAAGATGAGATTTTTAGGTTTGTTTTTGTACTTCATAGAAGATGAGTATTGAATTGTGTGCAATCCATTTATGTTACATGATAAGGATTTCCAGGTTTGCTTGGTTTTCTCAGCACTAAACACATGTAAGAAATAAATTCAATGCTGCTTCTTTCAAATCTGTTTCTTCTGTTTGCAGCTGGACATGATGTGACTGGTGATGTGTGGTGACTACACAAGCAAAGTTTTGGAAGAGATGTCTCTGTGGGGTGGGGCACGACAAAGATGCTGATGAGAAGACAGTACATCCATCTTTATTTTCTCAAATTAGAACAGAAATCCCAGAAACGTTTCCAGCTGATATAAATATTATCTGGCTTTCAAAACTAGAACAGAAGATTGAAATTGTCTGAAGTATTTGGGAAGCAATGATACCTTTAAGGCGTCTTTTTTTTTTCTTTAGAACACTGAATTGAGCTTGTCCTTTGTATTGCTTTTAGCTAAACACTACTAAATTTAATGAGAATCTGCTCTAATGCCTGAAATTCTTGTTACATTGCCTGGGAAAGAAGAAAGAAATGTCACAGCAAGGTTACTAGGTAATACTGAATATTTAGTGGAGGTAACCCTATAGCTTTATTGTTGCAGAAGGGAAAAAGTCTCTATTTTCATGCTTTAAAAAAACCAACAAACCAACTCAAATAAACAAAAAACAAGACACAGCAAAAAAACCCAACAAAGCACCATTAAAAGCACCACAGAGGCTTGTGGGAAAAAATTCTAGGCCAGGGTCTTGCAAATAAATAGTTTGAAATACACAACAGAATCTAAAGCACACAGCAGAGCCAGGTGTGCTGATTTTGCCACACTGACCCCAGATCAGTAATTATGGTCATCTCTGTACTACAGGTTCTCTATCCTGTCAGCTCAGCAGCAGCCCAAGGTCTCTGTCCCTTTCTGTTACACATTTTCCTCTTTCATGTGCTGGGATTTTTGATTTTTTTTAGACTTCTAATTAGTACAGTTACTGTAGATGCTCCTGGTGCTAAAAGGAAGAATCAATCAGTTCTGTGTCCATTTCATACACTGCTGAGAGCTGCTAACCCAAAGCAGAAGAATCCCTCAAAGCTGTACACTGACAGCTGTGATAGATAAGTGATAGCAGTTCATATTGGTAACCAGGATGGAGTAATGTCTACACAGAGCAATCCAAACTAGTCAAATACTGCTTAGAAAGAGACACTCTGATTACAGAGCTGAAGAGACTAATGACACCTTCACACATGCTTGTCTGTTATAACCAGATTAATTCCTTAAAAAGCTGTTCTTTCATTATTATAAATGTAGAAATACACTGTGCAAAATGGTATTAAGATCACAAAAAAGGGGAAATCATGATCTGTAGTTGCAAAATGTTGTGGAATATTTGCACTTTATACTGGCCAACAGCTCCTGTGTGGGAAATAGCAGTTGCTTTCTGCCCCTACTTCCTTACACAGCAACCTACTCTCTCCTCTCTTGCATCCTATCCTGAGTTGAAAGCATTTGTCAAATGCAGGTGGCAGGGAGCAAGTGATTTTTGCAGACCTTTATAGCTTTTCTATCACCAGAAGATATTTTTCTCAACTGTAAATAAGAATTATTTGATCAATGTTTTAAAAGCCAATATATGGAGTATACTGGCTTGGGGTTTCTCTTACACTTTGTTTTTTTTGTTTAATAAAAATATTTTAAATGTTGGGTTTTGTCTTCAGAGCCATGTTTGCTAAAATCAGGTGACTACTATGCAGTACCTAAAGGAAACTATCAAAAGCCCCTTTTCTGGGCCTACAATGCAAACACTCAAAATCAAAATCCCTCCACAGGAGCAGGGTATACTTACTCTGTTCTTTACAAACTCTAAACTTTGCAACCCCCCAGTAAAGTAGTTTTTACTGTATTGCAGAGATGATGAGAAAATCTTGGTCAAGACCACATAGAATGTAGAACCTGGTGACCAGAATATGGAGTTACTTTGGTTTGTTTTTTTTTTTATTTAGTTGACCACATTTCTAGAGTGTATTGCTTCTGTCATGGAATATACATGCAGTTCATGGAGAATTGCTGCAGAGATCTTCTTGCTACCTGTACAGCACAGTAGGTACAGGTAGGCTCAGTGTGGTGACTGAGTTGCTAGTACTGACAAGAGGAATGAGAATTCATGACTCAAAATAAATAAAAGTGAATTCTTGGAAGGCAAGAAAAGCATCTTTTATTCTGCCCAGCCTTCTGAGTTTAGTCTTCAGAAGCTTCTGATCTTATTGAGGGTCTGTCACATCAGCAGCCTCATTTTACATTTGTTCTTTGGCAAAGGGCCAGCTTTCAGGTTCTCATTCTATGACTGGGAGAGATCTTAGGTTTAGTTCAAGCTCACATTTTCAGTTGCAAAGTCTGACTTACTCTTTAGTAGGTCTGACTCACTGTTTACATCGAGAATTCTCATTTTCAATTGCCACACTGACCAGTCCTCAGAAGCACTAGAGCAGTTGTCCTCTTCAAAAGCAGCTATAAAGGAAACAAAGTGCATTTGTTTTCCTGCAAGCAGCAGAACATCCTTTGTCATGTACTTCATAGGCAGAGAAATTATCAGAGTGTCTACAAAAAAGAAGACAATGATTTTTGTTATATGTTACTAGTTTATTTTCTCTTTCCCTCTGGAAATAATGCCTCTCTGGAAAACTCTTTGTATGCTAATGGTATGGAGCAGTAACCTTAGTAAGCCTTGTTTGCCATGAGATCAAAGCTTATGATTGTTGTCTCTGTCTTTCTGTTAATCTGCTGCTCATTGGGCAGCTTTGATGGAGGGGCAGTGATTTCAGCATTAGGTTTTAAAAGTTTTTTGTGGAAGTTGGTGCTGGGAAGAGGTGAAAGGGAAAGGAATGATGAGTTCAGCTTCAGGAGAGTTTCTTCCCTCTTGGTCTGGCCCAGCAGCTGAGAGTTCCAGCCAACAACCTAATCATTGTGTCATACCAGCCTAGTTGCAGGTCCTCTTCTTTCTTCTCTTCCTTAATTAGAAGAGGGGTGTGGACTAAAAAATAATATTTTGCAGTGTGGTCTGTGGGAAGTGGAGAATATCCAAAAGTATTATACCAGAAAGGGTAAGTAATTTGTGAGGGAGCTGGGACCACAGCATGGAACTGAGAGTACTCCACAGAAAAGGACGAAATACTGGGTTTGGGAGTCACAGAGGAAGAGTAAGACTCTTCTGGCTACAATATACTGTGAATCTGTAAGTAACTAGGCTATATCAATTCTGCACAAAGCTTTTTGCTCTGACACTGTGTAGTGGGGTCTGCTACCTGTTACGCAGTTCTCAAGTTTGGTCTCATTCCTTTTCATACTCAGAAACCTGTTTTGTCCTCTTGAACAGTTGACAGTATGCCACAGTAATAAAAAATAACTTCTAGAATGTTACCTAGTTGAAGACTTGTGGTTTGTGTGATACTAATTGGGTTGAAATGAATGTCAGGTCAACAGTATGATGTCAACATGTTTGAAGAATTCTGAAAGCGGGGCTTCATCTCTGTCCTTAGAATGTGGCACAGAAATATTACACATACCATCAAAACACTTCTAATGTGAAGTGACCTCTTCTGCTGCTCTGTGGTCTCTTAGTTGCCAGGGTGGATTTACATCTTGCTAACTTTCCTGGTATTTGGGTTTTGACAGAATTGTCTGTTTGATGTTGGAGCAGGATCTTTAGAATTAGAAAATGAGGAAGGAAAATGAGTTATCTCAGTTGTGAATTCTACAGACACGGGCCATTCTTAAGTTCTGCATTTGCACATGATATAAGGCAAAGGAGGAATTCCCTCGTGTTCTCAGTGGGGTTGGGGATAATCTGGAAGGAAGAGTTTTGACTTGCATGTTGCTAAGCTGGCAAATACACTGGTAGATACTGCTGTGCTTGTAAGGGTGGGTTTGGATTTGTTCAGCCTCACCGCTGTCAGTGTGAAATAAGCAGTTAACTTTAGCTGTTGGTTTGTGACAGTGGAAAACTCATCTCCACCAAATTTTCAGCTTTGCTTCCTTTCCCCTTCCATCTTCATTCTTCTCTTGGTACTGTTACAGTAACGGAGCGCACTGCTGGGAGCACTTGGGAATGTCAGATGTAGGAAAACTCCAAGTTTTCTTGTGTCTCTTTTGAGATGTGGGTTACAAAGATTTTTTTAAAAACTCAAAATGTTCCCAGTGCTAGCAGGGGACTGGAGGCCCACCCAGGCCTTTGTTTCTAAATTCTTTGAAGAACTACCACATAGGAAAAACAGTTCTTTCAGCAAACCCTCACTACTTAAAGGTGCTGGTAAAGGAAGGCAGCATTGACTTCTGCAAGAGGTGACTTGCCTTTCTGGGGGGTGGAGTTTGTGTATAGCATTTCTCTGCACTGTTTTGAAGGCAGCTCTAGAAGAAGTTCTGTACCAGTTTGGACTCTTTTTTTCTTGTGATTACTGAACCTGAAAATTTTAGAGGAATAGATTACCACATATTAAAGAAAATAAATGAAACCAGAAGAGGTGAAGTTTTCTGTTGTAATACTGTCATAATCCGATATGAAGGACTAAAATAGATATGTTAAATAAGGCAAGGCTGTGGTTTGTAGCCTCTCTTACCTTTCTGAAAGGATCAAAACTCACATTGAACTCTGCATAAAAAATTGGCATAGAGGCAGAGATACTCTTTACAAGAAAATTACTTGGAAAACATTTGAACAAAGCTTAGCTTAAAGTTTGATCGTATTTTTCCATGCAGCAAGTTTTGATAAGCGGAAGGATTATGTCCCCCTCTACCTTCCCTCTTCTACTGTTTTGGAATAGTGCTTGCATTTATGAAAATAAAAGAACTAAACAAGAACTAGAAAACCTCTCAATTTTGTTTTTACAAACCAGACATAACTTCAGTGCATCTGTGAGATGAGTGCCTTAAAATAGACTCTTTGCTCATCTAACTCTGTACATACTGTACTTCAGTGACTAAAGCTGGATAGAAATTAATCTGCTTCTTCCCAATAAACTTTGTGAATGACTAAGACATAGTAAAATTAATTCTATTCCTTCTGATGCTTCCCCAGTACAAGTCTCAACAGTTGACCATCAAAAGCAACTCTTTTGCCAGCAATCTGAAGTACTTACTGTACTTTTTGCTGTTACCAGATAATGTATTATTCCCCAGCACTAAAAGTACTCAGATTTAGTCACATATATATTTACTGGTGTATTAATTCTTAGGACCCCTCCATATGCACCAAGTCAGTTGTATGGACTGCTATGAAAGTTTGGGGAGTCTATAATGGAATTAGTAGGTTGACCATGGGAATACATTCACCGTTGCTTTAAATATATCAATCCAAAGGATTGGTTTTTTCCGTGGTCTTACTGAGTTCCAACTCTGTCTCATCCTTTCTTCCTATTTTAACGTGCAATAATAGGCAGTAATAACTGTCATTTCCTTTTCCTCCAGAAGGGAGTGAATCTTGCAGCTTTCAAGGTATTAACAGAAACCAGAAATACCTCCAATGTAGGGTATAACTGGAAACGTTTTCTGTCTGCTGTCTGAGACAATGCATAAGGGGAGCACAAGCCCCTGAGGAGACCAACTGTGGTGCAGATATTTTTGCCTGAAGCATGTGGATCAGACATAATGCTAGGAAAAGAAAGGTAAAATAGCTGTTAGTACCTGATTGTTGGAGTTTTATGTGACTGGGATGTATGAAAATGCCTTCTCCAGCCTGCTAATGCAAGTAGTCAAATGACAAATGTTCTCTCCCCATGGAGTGAGTACAGCCACAGTGTGAAGAAATGGCCCCTATGCTGACTTTTCACAAGAGTTACAGGAGCTGTATCAGAATACTTAGGGACCCTTTACTTACTGGAAAAGAAGGGAGTGGGGTGGAGAGAATTTTTTTCCTTTGGTCCCAAGCAGGCCAGCATTGAAGGCTCTGATATGAATGGGCCAGCCAAGAGCATTTTCCTGTGATGCCTTAATACTGTGCATGTGAGTCCTGTGTGAATTTGATCTCCTAGTCCACAGTTGTCCTAAATGTTGAGAAAGTGTCATTTCTCTGCCTGCAAAAAATGGCTCAGCAAAGGTGAGTTGAGAAATCATATGATTTTTGTCTAGTGATTGTGATGTGGATTCCTTCCTATTACTCCTTGGGAAATTTCAGTAGTTACCACCTGTAGAATCTCTACATTTCAGTTGAACACCAAGGTTTAGAAGGCTGAATGCTCTCCAAGAAGAGCATAGCATAAGTGATAGTAATCCACCTTTCACAGAACTGTGCTGGGTACTGTACAAATTTTTATATCATCTGAATCCCACCTTTAACTAACATCTGATCTTCTTGCAGCTCAACTTGCTTATTCACTTCATTGTCTTGGGCAGGCTGGGGGGAATTTGTCAAAGATAACATCAGCCAGCAAGTATATCCTTTTTCTCCCTGAGTAAGAGGAATAATGGTTTGGGGAAGGAAAGTTGGTTTGGTGATAGGGAAATTGCATATGTTTAATGAAATTGCTTTTGTTTTATATGCTATCACTGAAAGTACCAGGACTATCAGTGTGTTTTGTATCTATTAAGTCATTGCTTAATAGCAGCAGTAACAACATCTTTGGATAATGCACTTACTGCAGAAGTGCCTTGAAGAGGCAGCAGTAGGGAAGGTTTCTGTCTTTAGTACTTTTGCTGGCTAACAAACCAGGAAAACTTGGGAGCACCTTCACTTACATAGGCATGTAAAGGGTCTGTGGCTTTGTCACAAGGGGTGGCTCAAAACTCTGTGAGATCTGGTGGTCAAGCTTCTTGGAAGATAAAGGAGGTACTCTAGAAGAGGTGAGTTCTGTAACAGGTGAATCCTCAATGATTCCATCTAAATCAACCTGTAAATTAAACAGTCAGAGAAACAGGCTGTGTCCTCCATAGCTGCATTAAAATTTTCTCATTGTTTTATTTTCTAAGAATGTAAGAGAGCTAATATAGTTCACTAGTTGAGGACAGCAACAGTAGGGTTTTATTCCTAGTTCTGTTAAAGGCTCATTAGGGGCCGTTTATTCACAGTTTCACAGAATATCCTGAGTTGGAAGGGACACACAAGCATGATCGAGATCCAACTTTTAAGTGATGGCCCATATAGGCATTGAACCCACCCACTCAACCTTGGTGTTGTTAGCACCATGCTCTGACCAGAAGTCTCTCTGCCTGTTGATTATTCTCCCTTTGCAATTGGGGAAAGTTGTTTTCTTATGATGTCTCCTGGGGAAAGCAGATGAAAGACGTTTGATGGACTTTGATTGGAGGAGACTGCATATACAGAAGGCATGTCAGTGCAAAAGTTTTATGACAGAAGATTTGGGGGGATGGGAATAAAGGAAGAAAAAAAAGCGAGTTATTGTGATGTTCCCTGGGCAAGAGGAGAGCGTGATCATTAGTCTTGAGGAGAAATGGAACAGTGGGAGTTCCATTAAGTGTCCCACAGGCACCAGGAATATATGAGAGGCAGACATTAAACAGACAAAGACTGAGGTATTCTGAAGAAATGGAGAAGCAGTTTTTCCACTTAATGACTTTGAAAGGCAAGGAGAGGAAACAGATGAGGTTTCAAAGCTTATTATTGGAAAGAACAGCCTTTCTATATCTCTTTTCACATTCCAGAAAGAATGATCTGTTTTACATAATGAGCATTTACTTACAATTCTCCCAGACACACACACACTGACCTATTTAAAAATGCAAATGGTCGTGAAGTTCCCTTTGGGCAGCAGTGACAAAATCAATGTAGAAGGAATAGGGTTAGTCCAGCAAGACAATATGTAATTGGGTTGTAGCTTGTCTGCAAGAGATTTCTCTGCAGTCCTCAGGAAATGGGAGCAATATAGGCTTTAGCATTCAAATGACTCACAGCTCAAGGTTTACACATGAGATTGTGTAGAATCCCTGTTAACCTAAAGCTGATGATGATTCAGAAGTAAGAACTGTGATGAGACAGAGGACATGCGAAAAGGAGCAAACATGATGAGAGAAAAACATGCAGGAATGACCTTTTGCTACCAACAGGTCACTGTAACTTAAAATACAAGAATGACACATACCCAAGGGGACAACTGGAAATTGAGGGAACCACATTATGGATATATGTTACAGATTGAATGTGTGCTGGAATGCAGGACCAGCTTCACCTTCTAGACAGCTGCATACTCCTCAAGGGAAGATTATTCTGCAGAATCTAGTTCTTCACAGAAGAGCTGTGGGCAGTTTCAGAGATTTATTGTGGGGTAAAGAGAATTGAAATGCCAAGGCACAATTACATAGAGATAACATGTTAGGTATCCAAAGCAAAATCGTTTCCTTCTGTGAAATTTAACTGCTGGAGGTTTTTATGCAGTAATTTCCTTGTGATGGAATCTGGTCTTGAAAAATTGCTCTAGGCCAGGCTGCAAATGATTTGTGACTGGTACAAAAACTCATCCTATGGGATGAGCAAAACTGAAGAAAATATCATTCACTGAGTAGCTGCAGAATGGCAGGAGTTGTTGGGATGTAATTATTTATTTTGTTAGGCTTTAAGTCATAGAGTAGTTTGGGTTGGGAAGGGTCTTGAAAAGTCATCTAGTGCAGCTCCTCTGCAATGTTTCTTTAAAGAAACAATCAACCCCACTTTCCAATTCCTGGAAGAGCAAATGCATCTGAAGGTAATGTACCCTTAGCTATAGTCTTTGTCGTAAAAAGATTTCCTAAAGTCTCTGAGGATTTCCTGTGTGCTCTCAGAGATAGCACAAAACCAGCCAATGGGGCAGAAGTTGATGTCTTCATTGCCCTACAGTTTTCCTCTGGGTAGTGTTGATTGCACAGATGATACCAAGGCAAAATCCCCAGGTACACCTAGAACTGGCAGCCTGGTTGATCAGGTTCTAAATGCTCAATGGCATCAGGTAGCAGGGTGCAAGGAAGCTTGCACAACTGCTGTGAATGCTCTTCCTCGACTCTTTTGGGGATTTGTTTGGTACCCAACAAGCCAGGCATGTCTGTGGAGCACGAATTGTTCCCTGCGTGAATTAAAGGCATCAAGGGAACTGAGAGAGGAAGAGAAGGGAAAGGAAACTCAAAAAGCATATACAGTTTGAAGTCAGATATTAGCTGAAAAAACAGTTCTGCCAAGTTGCAGCTCCAAGCCATATGATTCCCCCTCCAGCTGTTTTGCAGCTGTGCTTCACTCCCAGCTCTTAGCTTCAGATAAAATCAGTGATGTGTGCTGCACTTCCAGGTTTGGGAGTCAAAACCATTAATTGCAGGAAATTGCCATCTGATTCTGACTCTAGAGGACTGGAATGAGATCCCTCAAATCCTTCTGTCTTAATGGCTTTTCTAAAGTCACCTCTCCAGAAGGGTGCCAGTGAGGCTCCATGGCACCATTCTTTGGGGACACAACTATTTCTCCAGTGCTGCATGGTAGACCTCTTGCCAATTTGTTGTGCTAGGCTCCATTACAGTTTTTCATCTTGTCTCTGCTGTACAGCTAATCTCTGCTCTCTAAGGCCAGTGTTTGGTAGCCTATAGTTATCTCTCCCTGAGTTTTCTTGTGATCACTAGATCCTGAAAATCATTTTGGATTATAAGGTGAGGAAAAACTCACATTATGGTGCTGCTATATGAGCGATTATGGTGTTAAGCATATGTATTTAATTCATGTCCAGAAACTTCCGTGAGTAATGAGCCAAGGATTCAGGTTTCCCTGCTGTAGAATTTCTAGTGTGTACAGGTGGTAGGGGATTTTTCAGTGAGAATCTGCTAAAATGGTTTCAGGACTTTGTGTCTTTATTAATAACTTAGTGGCACAGAGAGTGCTGTAACAGCTTACTTGCATCCTGAGGTTTTCAAAAGAACATTAAGTGTTGCTCCTATTTTTCAACTGAGTGGTTAATAATATAGAGAGGCAATATGCACACAGATAGGTCAGTATTGGTAGAAATGCAGATGTAGGCAGGGCAAGATTGTTCCTGTGGAAGATTTTGAAGATGCCCATTTTGGGCTGGGGCACAGTCAGTGGCAAAGGCTGTGCTCTGCCTGCATGTTCTGTGTGCGTGTTACAATGTCCCAAAGTTGCATTGATTTCCTTGCAAAATTAACAAAGAAACTGTACTTTACCCACAGGCCTTGAAGGTAGGTGTCCTCAGATGATGTCTGCAAAAATAGGTTAGATCTAAAAAAAAATCCAGTGGAGGCAGGCTGGTTGTGCTGTTCCCTTACTCCCTTATTGTCTGTTCTACTCAAGAGGCTAAAGCATTTTCTAGCAATAACAGTTTCAAATTGAAATCCTTCCTCTACCTGATTCCTCTTGGCTATTAATCTCTAGTCTGTGTCTTTATCACTGAAGATGTGCTCTTGTACAAGGGTGACCAGCTGGAAGCTGCATCTATGAGGTGACTATGAAGTACCAAGCCAGAGCTGCATTTTCTGGGACACTCTCAGCCTCCTTTGCAGGCCTCATCCCCTCTGGGCCACCAGCTGCTTAGAAAAGAGGACCTTTGCTTTGAGGACGGTGTCTGTTTGACCACACTATAAATAAATAAACAAACTCTGTGTTTTGCACTTCAGGAGGGATATGTAGTAGGAAGGTGGAGGGAGGTGGACTAAATAAAACTGGACATCATTTTACAGTAAAGGAGAGATAGGCTCTGCTCTGGGTTCTGCCACAGATACTCTACACATTACATGCAATGTGCTCCTCATTTCCTCTCTGTAACCTGATCGTAGAGTGCCCATTTATCTGTGCAGTGGATAGATGCTCTGTCTGAATCATGGTGGGAGTGCTGTGTTTACTTAGTGACAGCTCCTCTTCCAGCTGCTCTTTGGAGCTGAACTCTGCTCCCTGCATTACAGTGAGTCATCTAGCTTGGCAATTTTGACCATACAGTTTGTATGACAAAGGAGTGATTTTTATAGCTGAAATAAGATCAAGCATAGATGATCTTTTAATGAAGTGATCCTTGTGCCTGATTGTATTAACATCACAGGGAGACAAATGAACCTGAGCTGCAAAGAGCCCCCCTGCAGCTATTATTAGATGAATAAAGAGGTTCATATTGATCTATACATCAGCATAAGGAAGGAAATAGCATCACCCATATATGCTTTCAAGACCAAAAGCTGGTGCAGGCTGCAGAGATGTCAACTTATAATTGTGATCCTAAAGCAAAAGTTTCAACCTGCTTGTATGATACTGCTCCACCTACTCTCTGCAAAAGAGATGGCCTGGAGCAGATTCTGTGCCACTGGAGCTTTTGGGGTCACTGTTGCTTGGGAGGAGCTGTGTTTTGTGTGGTGCAACCAGGAGAGCAGCTGCACTGGTCTGGTATCCTAAGAAAACCCATTGTAGGATTTTCCTTCTTTGTTGGCACCAAGTTGGCTTGTGCACTACTCAGTGCCCAGTAGCTCCTGAGCACTGATCAGCCCCGTCTGGCCAATTCCCCCAGTTTATATACTGAGCATATATACTGAGCATGAGGTTCTGTGGTATGGAGCATCCCTTCTGTCAGTTTGGGTCAGCTGTCCTGGCCATGCTTTCTCCTGGCTTCTTGTGCACCTGCTTGCTGGCAGAGCATCAGAAACTAAAAGTCCTTGATTTAGGGTAAGCGCTACTTAGCAACAAGTAAGACATCAGTGAGTTATAAACACTATTCTTACAGTAAATCCAAAACACAGCCATGTACCAGCTACTAAGAAGAAAGTTAACTCTCTCCCAGCCAAAAGCAGGACACTGCTGTAGCCCAGTATGTAGGTGTTTGCTGTCTCATGCAGCTGCCTGAGATCCTCAGTCCAAAGGGAACATAATCCCTTCCAACTAGGCCTTCACTTCGTTGGTTGCTTTCTAAAATGTTTAAAAAACATTTTTAAAACTATCAAAGGAATCTAGTAATCTGTTTATGCTTAATTCCATATGAGCTTGCAAGAGGGCTCCAGACACAATTGCTTCAATGCAAGGGGTTGTTCATGCACTCTTTGCTGTCTGCTGCAGTGTGGCTGATGGAGGAGATGAAGCAGGAATGTGTCATTGGAGTTGATGTTGCTCTCTGCTTGGCAAAACAAAGCATATAAAAGCATTTCAAAGATGTTATGTGCTAGCAAACATATTGTCTGTTCTGGTGGATAATTGGTGATACTTGTGATTAGGGCATATGGGATTTACTAGTAATTTTGCTGAGTTCTACCCTCAGGGGAGGTGGTTTAGGTCAATTCTCTGAGCAGAGCTTTGAACAGGACTTTAACATCAGTTTCCAGTGCTGCTCATCACATAAACTCGTCTTTCAGTGCTGGTACACCCTTTGCCTTGCTCAATTTTTCTGCTAGGAGGACAATGCACTTTGAGTGACCTTTTGTTTGAGAGCAACTTACTTTGTAGTTGTTGAACTCTTTGGTAGATTCAAGCTATCTTTTACAGTTTCTTGGACAGCCATCCTTCCCCTTTCTGTGCCTCAGAAGGAATACCTGGCTCAGAGGCCACCTGTGAAGCAACTCTGAAAATGCAGTGTTAAGTACATGAGATGGAAAGGGATGAGAAAAGTGTAATAATTTTGTTAGAGAAGAAGATATTAAAAGCTGTATTATATACATGAGTGAGGGGAAAATCAGGTCAAGTTAGAGGTGAGCTTGAAACAAAAATTATTCTCTCTAATTCCTTCAAACCTAAATGGTGTTTTTGTGTCTTGAACTGAGTTCTTATCAGCTGAACCAGACCAAACTGCTCAACTCCAGCCATATGTGAATGGTGTGAGACATCATCTGTGATTGCAGATCTCAGATCGAGATAAAAATGCTAGAAGCAATGTGTTGCATTTTGATTTTATTTTTGCTTGTTTGCATACCAATACAGTGTCATTGACTTCATCAGAGAGATGCTTATTTTGTATATTCTTGTGAATAAAATAAGTCCCTCTGCATATCCAGATGGGTCTGTGACAAAAATAAGGCAGCTACACTGCAGTAACTGGTTAGTCAATAACTGTACTACATCAGAGAATAACTGGTTTTGTTTTCCCCTCTTCCTCCTCACACAGCTTCTAAAGGTACAAATGAGACATTCTCCTGACATTGAGAACTGAGAATGCAATTAACAAGTGTCTGTTGTGGTACACTAATTAGTGCTTCTCTTTACTGTCCATGAGAATAATGCTGTGTAACTGGAGGTATTAACTGATTTATAAAACAGGAGTTAGAAAGTGATTTTTAATTTTTGTTATTACTCTTCTACTACATGCCTGCTTGTGGAAGAACAGGACAGAAGTGTAGTAGAGAATCACTAATGCAATATGACACTTGTTTTGCAGTGTGGCAGGTTACACCAAGTTCTTCTGTAGCACCTGGTCTATACAGTGGGTAAAAATAACATTGGGGTTTACCTCAAACTGACAGTGGTTAGAAAGAAATTTGAAGCTAATGGTATACCCACATCCTCATCTTACCTTGTAATGGCCAAATACTGCAGGGAGCCTGGAACCATGGTACTCTTTGCAGTCTGTGGTAAGGTTTTAATGTTGCTGTGAAAAGTATTTCTTCTAACAGGATTTTTTGGATGGAGCTAAGACTTTAACATTAAAAGTCAATATGTGAAATGGGCTTAAACCTAAAACTGGGACAAAGAAAAAAAATCCCTGTCCTTGGAGCATGGTTTCTCATACTTTTCCTGAATGTGCAGTCTTTTGGGGCTGGACAACAAGGGAAGGGCTCTTGGAGAATTCAATGAGTAATACTTGGAAGGGTTAGAAAGCAAAAATGTGTGAAAACCCCAAATCCCTACCCCATCCTTGCTCTCTGGTTTTTGGAGTGGTCTTTAGTTGAGCTGCAGGTGGAGTCAGAAAATCTGACCCAAATCTTAGGTTGAGTAATGGATTCAGCCCACAGTGGATGCACATGTCTGTACCGATCTGTCACGTCAGCTGATCTGCAGAGACATGCCACATTATCTGCTTCCTGAAGATGGCTTAAAATGCACCGGTGGAAGATTAACCTCCTCTTGCCCTTTGGGCTCAGGGGAGCACAGTGTTCTGAGGAGATACTTGCATAGCTCTGACCTAGCTGGCTTTTCTGAGATGCCTAGGGCACTTCTGCATGCTTCTGTTCTGCATGATACAGACATACCTTGAGGCAGCTGGGGCTCACCTGAGCAATAACAACTCCTTGTGTGTTTCAGTTAGTCTTCAAAAATTTTAATCCTTGAACATGTAGTCTGTTCTAATTCCTCTTCCATTCTTCTCCTGAGAAATATAAGTACGTATGTGGCATCTGTCTCTCACCCTCCTTTGCTTAGATGGAGATGAAGAGTTATTACTATTTGCAAATGGCCATGGCATCTGTTGGAAAGTGCCTTCCCCATTTCAGATCTGTTTATTTCCTTGACTGTTTCCCTCTTTTTCTGTAACTGGAAAAGGGGCCCGTTGTATGTTAGACGTTCCTTCCTATACTGAAGCCTTTTGAAACACTGTAAGAACCAGGTACTGTAATTTGAAACAAGAGCCCGGTGAGTAAACCCGTTTTGTTGTCCTCTGCTAACTGGATCGTGTCTTACCCCTTGATACATAGTTTCTTTTCAATTACTGAACAGAAGACGCAGCAATAAGCAAGAGCCACGCACCCTGGGTATAATCGCCCTCTTTTAAATGTGGGGGTGGTGAGTCACTGGAGCAGGTTGCCTGTTGTGGATGCCCCATCCCTGAAAATGTTCAAAGCCAGGTTGGATGGGGCTTGGAAGGCAGGGAGGTTGAAACGAGATGATCTTCAAGGTCCCCTCCAAATCAAACCATTCTATGGTCATAAAGCAGTGGTCTCTGTATTTACTTCAGCATGCCTAAACTTGCTGTTTCTTGCCCCATTCCAGCCTGGGAAGCTATGGAAGCTGCAGCTGCAGCACGCTGAGCTGAGCTGGTGCTGCAGAGGAGGGTCCTCTTGTCCTCAGGAGCGAGGCAGTGTTTAATGAGAGCAGCTGTCATGATCCAATGCACTGATGCCTCCAATTGACTGGCAGGCAGTGGGATTGTTGCATTATGGCCATATTAACTAATCACTGCTGATAATTGTTATTAATCATTGTCTTGGATCTGTAGTATGAAGAAGCTTTAGGTCCTCAATTGTTACTGTTCAAGGTGAAGTGCAAGAACTTCTTAACAATGCATAAGTAGGATAAAAATGGAAGGAAAGGCTTTTTTTCTCTATCTCTCTGAAAAAGCAGCACCTTTTGCAAGGTCTCCAAACCACATGTGTGAGTTGCACTGGCTTTGAAGATGATCTGGTACCCTCTAGCTCTGTTTGTTGCACAAGAAAGTGGTCTTTTGTGGTGTTCCCTCAAAATCCCATTGAGTTGTAGTTGTGCTTAGTTTGTAAAACCTCTGTGCAGACAGAAGGCAAAAAGTGAAAAGCACTAATTCCTCCCCTCTGGCTGTGGGCATCTTCTCTGCAGTACAGTGACAACATTTTTTGGGTTTAAATGGTTATGCACTAGGGCTTTCCTCTTTTCCCTTCTTTGGAAAGTGATTCTGGAGTCTAGGATTTCTCACAGTAGAAAGTGCCTCGATCAGCTGCATCCTGTTGGACTCAATGATCCTTGTGAGTCTCTTCCATCTCAGGATATTTTATGGTTCTGTCATGCCCTGTCTTTGCTGTGATGGAATCAGAGCACATGGTTTGTGTCTGCTTTCTCAGAGTCTTTCCTTGACCTGCCTGTAGGCACCCAGTTTGCCACCACTTTCTGAGCAACTGCTGCTGATTGTTGTCATTCTTTGATTGATGAACGCAGGAAGCATTGGAAGAGTTTGGCTTCTGATTGCATTTCCAAAATCCCTCTTTGTCAGGACTGGTTACAACTAGTCCAAGGAGAATAGACACTCAAGAGGAAAAATGTAACCCATTCATTACGCCTTGGAGAACCTGGACAAAGAACAAAAAGGGCCAAAGTCCTTAATTTCCTCAGCAGTTCATGTCCTTTACTGAGACTGCCCCGTCTGATGTTGAGGGGAAATAAAAAGTGATTAAACAAGAAGTTAAAATTACTAGGCCCCAGCTCCCAGAAACACTGAAAGATTAATGCATCATGTTGGGGATGCTTCAAACTCCATGATATGCTCTGCTGCCTCTCGTCTGGGGGTGTTCACAGTGGACTCTTCTGCCAGTTCTGTCAGTGATGCTGTTAGATTTATTGAGGACTTTGGCAGTTAATTACTTTCAGACCTGAGAAGGGCCTCATTGTTGTCCATCAGAGTTTTAATTAGTCAAAGTGGCAGATGGATAGTATCAGCCTCAAATGCTGGTGTAATTAACTCATTCATTATCATGTTCTCTTGCTCTGTGATGGTTTATAAAGGACATCTTTAATCTAGTTGTCCCCATAGTAGGAGTTAAATCATCAGTCCTTACCATAATTACCTTCTGTTCAGGATACCATTAGGGAAAATACTGATTTTTGCCAATAAAAATGGAGGCCCCCCCTTGGCTTCAGACAGGTGAGTAGAGTTTGACCTGCAAAGATGAGCAGGGCTAGTGAAATTAGAGATCCCTTTGAAAGTCTCTGGAACACATCCTTTTAGGCCCTCAAAACTGGATGTGCAAATTGCTTCAGGAGGGTTTTGTTTGCAGCTGACCAAGTCCTTGCTGGGTTATAGTGCCAGTTTGGGAGGAGTTTCTTGGGTCTTTCTGAATGTTTGAGACATGTCCTCATCACGAATGGATGCCCAGGAAACACTCCTAGGCTCATCTTGGTAAGTTGTTAACACAGCTATTGACATGTTTTGGGCCCAAGCTGTTAGCATGAGGGTACCCAGCAAAATTCAGGAGTTGACACAGGTCAGGAGCAATAGGCAGTTTGGATGTGGCCACCCTTTGGCCTTTTTTTGCCCTGAGGAATAAGGGTTTGGACTTGGCTGAGTCTGTACCTATTGACATTGGCACCAGAAAAAGGTCCTGAGCACACTGCAGTAAGTGTTGCTATAGATATACTTACCATTCATGAAATGAAGAGTTTGAAGTAGAACCAGAAGCACAAGAACAAAGAACTTAAATTCTGTGTATCTGAAATATAACCAATACTCCTCCTAAATCATCATGTGATGCCTGGGAGGATTTCTGACTGTCTTGTGGCAGCAACTGCTTCAGGACCTTTGGAGTGACCTGCACAACTGCCCATATGAAAGGGCTGAAATGATATTTCCCAGATTGCCTGAAAGGTTGTGAAAAAAGCAGAGACTTTGGCCTACTGAGGAAACGTTTGTCCTGGATGCTCTTCATGAGAAGTGGAGGGAAGGTCACAGCTTTATTTCAACTGTGGCACCTTACACGATGATGGAGGCAACCTCTCCATGGCACTGTTCATCCCAGCTGTGAAGCCAGTGCTTCTCTCCAGCACTGAGGCATCTTAAATAATGAGATCATTCACCTTTAATGTGGCACCAAGAAGGCAAAGTAAAGAGTTTGTATCTCTGACTGTTGTGTGAAGACTTTACTGCTGCCTGTGTTGTTGCTTTCAAAACATTTGCTAGGAACAAAAAACCCATTAAAATTTAGACCAAAATCCTCAGCCAAACCAATTCTGTGACTTTATTAAGCACAAGGTTTGGGAAAAGAACAGCTTGGCTGTTCCTAATTAAGATTGTCTTTCCCTGGCAGATTAATTACCCAGAATTCATTGCAGATTGCTGGCACCATGGATGTTATTGATCCAGTCAGGCTGATAGTTTGTGCTTGCAGGGATCTGTCTGTGATCCTCCTTCCATGGGAATTTGGGGAGGGAGGGAAGGAGGGAGCTGGCTGGTAGTTATTAATAGAATTTGGAGCAGGTTTTTTTCCCCATGATGATTAAATCAAAATGCTAGACAGTTGCATAATCTCGTGCATCACAGTAACAGCAGCAATTACCACCACCACCACAGGGCAGAGAAAAGTGTAGAAGTGTGGAGACAGATGCCAAAGGAAGCAGTGGATTGTTTTTCAGGAGAGGTAAAGTAGTGGGATTTTCTTACATGTGTTCAGAAACAGAGTGCTGAGAGTGTACTGTGGATGTTTCAAATGCCTCCTGGGCTGTAGTTTTCATGTAATATGATGTGTTCAAATCGAGTCCATGGCAAGGAACAGGGTTGCTGGTACCCCTTGACGTGCATATGCAGGTCAGGGCTGATCCCACCAGTGCTTGTGAGCTCAGCCCAGGGCCCAGTTGGTGGTGGGGATAGGAAGCCAGTGGCATCTGCTCCTGCCCTGCAGGAGAACAGCACATCTTGGCTTTCCAGAATGGGAGGCTGAGGCAGGCTGCTGGTCAAGTGTAGGGAGAGGAGCATTGCTGTTTGGGTAGCTGAGGAAGGCAATCCAAGGAATGTCTCCTAGGTGCAGAGCTCTCCCTGAAAACATCAGTTCCTTGTTGTGTGAGATCATGAGGGATTCCCTCTCACAGATTTGTTACTTTGCAAAATTTAATGGGCACCAGCAGCTTTGGCTGCTTGAGCCTCTGATCTCCTTCAACCTTGCAAATAGTATTTTAAAGCCTCAAAACACCTCCGTGTGCCTCTTCTTGTTTGCTTTGGCTGTCAGAAAAATGCCTTAGTTAAACATTTTCAGGCATGATTTCTAATCCCGAGGCTGTCCATTAGCATGAGGCTGTGCTTTCCATCAGGCCAGCTTGTTGGCCATGGTGGCTTTACTTGCTCCATTTTATCTGGTACTCAGCCTCTTTCTACCTTTCCTTTTCTGTTTTCTCAGGATTTTTTGCAGGTTTTAAACAAGAAAACAAACTATTCCCCAAAGTTCTCAAAGAGGCTTCTGTTACAAGATGTGCTGTAATGATGAGAGTCACAAATGGTGACAGGCATAGGACTAGCTGCCTTGCTGTTTAGAGAACAACTTTTTGCCAGGCTTCATCCACAGCCTTGAAGAACTTGCTGTTTAAAAAATCCTGCGTTTCCCCTGAGTGTTTAGAAATTCAGGCCTGAATTTTCAGGAGGTAACAGTAATTTGAGGCGCTAAATTGGCCTAGAAAGTGTTGGGGTTTTTTTTGTTTTGTTTTTTTTTTTTTACTTTTAGGAGAAGTTGAACAGTATTTTACTTTATGCCTTTTGCAAATTCAGAACCGAAGTTGAGAACAGGAGGCAGGTTTCAAGCAACAGATGTAATGATCTGTAGACCCTAAGCACAATTAACTGCAGGGCTGAGAGGTTTGGTAGTTGAAGTCTCATACTGGCTGTGGACAGTAGGAGAACCTCACAGTTGCCATAGGTTCCTTCTCCCTTTTTCAGTAAGTGAAGAAACAACTGCTTTGGGGACCATCTTGTATTCAGCCTGGGCAGCCAAACTTGCTTCCTCTGATTAATAAAGTCAGGGGGAAGATGACTGATGCAACTGCTGGATACATGGTACATGCAAAAGAGGGGCAGGTGCTTTTTTCCTAACTTTACAGATAGGTGTCAATTTAAAATTGAGACAATGGAGGCCAGTCAAGCATCTCAAATCATACTAGACAACTGTGTGGGCAGTTTGGTGCTGAACACAATTGAGATGAATAATTCCTAAGAGGCACCTATTTTTCTCTGATGATTACTAAGGAAGCTTAGAATTTGACAAGTGGCCTTTAGATGTTTAAATTTGGGTGAGCTGTAGCTGTAGATGACTATATTAAATATGTACAAAGGCAGGTGGAAATAGATGGCCTTAAGCATTGCTCAGCTTGCAGAGGTGGTTTACTGGAGATTGAAGACAGCGAGAGCTTCAAGGGTCACTCCCTGTACTGTGAGCAGAGACAGCTCCAGATCTGGCATCTTTCACCACCAAGAAACCTTATCTGAATGGAAAAGACATGGCTTGTATGTGAAAGTGGCACTCAAGTGAAATGATTTTGCCTCCCTGTACACCAGTTGTAGCTGTGAAAATGATCCATTATGCTCTGACCTGAGACTGCTCCAAAGTTTGATAAGGCTTTAGTGATGCAGTAAAGTTCACAGCATTCACAAATTAGAGAAGGCTTGGGCATTAAAAAAAAGTATATAAAATAAATGAGTCTATGGGTGTCTGTTGTTATTTAATGCATTAAATAACCAGGGCACTGTTTACATTAAGTAATCAGTGCTTGTTGCTCCCAGCTACACCTGAAATGAGAGTGAGTGAAATACTTTAATTATTCTCGGCAAGGCGTGCAACTCTGTGACTGTGTCTTGCCTGGATGGGGGGCTGGATGGATGGATGGATGGATGGGCTGGATCCTGGATGGATGGGGCTACTTTTGGCTCTTTTTGAAGATGGGAGGCCTTGTTTACAAATGTAACTGACCTTGGTAAGAACTCAGAATATTTCAATTGATCTACTGTATCTGCCTGTGAACAGGCTCTTTTCCCCTGCAGATGCAGGCACCTAACTATGTTTCCACTTTGGCTGAGAGCAGTCCATGGGGCAGTAAGACAGTGGAGTCATCTCAGGGGGCCTTGCACTGACTTTGTCAGTCACTGACACACTGCCTGTGTGTGCTGAGCAGTGCTGCCTCACACAGGCACATATTTACACATGTAGGCATGGCTGGATGTAGCTGTGTACATTCACACGAGGTTTTTCGCAAACATGATGCTTTAAAAGTAAAGGCTATTAATTCAATGGGGGGGGGGGGGATTGGGGGCTGTGTGGTTAAAATAGTAATTTTTGCAAATCCTGCAGCAAGACAGGCTCAGTTGACCTCGCAGAGCTGATCCACTTACTGCTCTCCTGTGCTCTTGCTTAAGGATTGCAAAATCAGAAAAGTACTGAGGAGCTGGGAGAGCAAAATGCCCCAAGGGCACAGCCCTGATCTTATGTGCCCACTCAAGCCTGAGGGAAAATCCTGCTGATTTCAGTCAGGTTTATGTCAGCCCCCTAGGTGATCTCATTCAAAATTAATAAAGTTGTTGTCTAATAGACTTATATTACATTGGGAATTTTACCACTGTAATCGCAGACAGTTGTTTGCCATCTTCTTTAGAGATGGGCATCCTCTGGCCATTGAGTGGACAGCTGTTATATTGCCTGTAGAAGTGGCCAGTAACTTCATGGGAGGCACTGACTTGCTGCTTGAAATTCTCCAACAAGATTATGTCCTCTTTAAGATTCAGGTAAATACATTCCCATACAGATTATACCTACATTCATTGTAGTTTAGGTTTTGAAATTTCCTCCTATTTCTAAACCAAAATACTTGCATGTTTCCAGGGGTTAAAACATCTTCCTGCCACCACCTTGCCTCTAAAGCTTTTTACTCTCTAACCTGTGATTTTTGCAATTCTGCTGTTAATTTTGCAGCTTGAGCTCAGATCCCACTGTTTTGGCAACACTCCTTTCTGTGTGTGAGGGAATCCAGGCTGTAATATCACTCTAACCTCCTAGTTTTACAGACTACCTTAAATCTCTGTAGAGCAACCTGGTGTTTGAGTATCCCTGTTCTCTTGAAATCCTCTGAGGTGGCAAAGACCACTGTGTGTTACAGCTGCTGCAGTTCAGAGCTGTGGTTGGCTGGTGTAGGAAATTACTTTTAGTCTGAGCAGGTGCAGGGCACGTTGGCTTTTAGCACTGGAGCTGTGTGCACTGAATAAAACTAACCCTTGGAGGCCACCTTGAATCAGGAATAATACATTCTATTAAAAATAATTGGGTTAGAGGTAAGATGATGTGTGCAGCAATTTGTGTTTGTCTAGCCTGGGTGATGCAGGGTTTTGTTAATCAAGGGATATTATCTAGCAAGAAGTTTGTCAGGCTGCAGTCTGTGAAAGAGCCAGTTTTGGTACTGGACTCATAGAAAGGCTGGTTGGAGAGGGCTCCTTGAAATCCATTTTGTCCATGTTTCATGGCTTCTTCCTCATTTCCCTGAGGATCCTCTAGGACCTATCTGGTCCTTTATTCCAAATGATCAGTGTTATCACTGCAGTAATTAATAGTTTCCACCAGCCTCCTTATATATCTTCCTTTTCTCTACCAGTCCTATCCCTGCTCCCACTGTCATAGTCCTTCTTTTTTGTCCTTCATTTCTGATTAGCACAGCTGTTTCTTTACAGGTACCTCCTTTTTCTGCCTATTTCCTTTTTTTCTATTTGTTCCTTTCTCCCTCTCTGTCTCTCTCTGCATTTCAATAGACTTACTGGAATAGACCTGTATTTAAAAAAAAAAAAAAAAAGTGAGAGAAGAAAAGGGCT
Organism: Promerops cafer; assembly: GCA_013398275.1. NCBI lineage: Eukaryota > Metazoa > Chordata > Aves > Passeriformes > Nectariniidae > Promerops > Promerops cafer. The sequence continues at coordinate 950,067 of VZSE01002604.1, read as the reverse complement.
TATCTGCTTCCAGGGGATGAACGAGGAACAGACTGCCTAACTTCACTGAGCAGTATCCTCACATGTGCAAGCATGGGAAAGTTCAGTGATCTTTTGGCATTAAGTAGAGTTTTCAGAGCTTCTTGTGACCATCTTCTGGTGAAACACTGCCCCTGCTTTCCTCCTGAGATAGGAAGGCTGTGTGGCTGATGGCACTGGGCTTCTGGGCACATCACCTTGACAAGTGATGCTCTAGGCATTCAGCAGGCACCTCAGAAACACGGGCAGCCTCAGATGTCCTGGGGTACAGCTTGGCTGCCAGGTGCACTCAGGAGAGGAGGTGTGGATCTAGCCTAGCTCTTTAGCATCCCCTTCCAACCATGTCATTGGTGATTGCTTCCACTGTCCTCCCTTTCCCTGTGCATGCCTGCTCTGAGCACTGCCTGTGTCTTGGTGTTTCCGCTGCAATCTGTGGAAGATACAGCTCTGGAATAGAGGTTGACTGCTTGGACACGAGACATTCTCTGTTGAGGGCAGTTCTGTGCAGTCCCTGGGAACTGGGACACAGCACATAAGGGTGGGTACTCTGAAAATAGCTGCATGTACTTACCATGGTTGCCTCAAGCTTCTCTCTTGAACACAGGGAAGAAACTACACAGGAACCTTACAGTGATGTTTGGTAAACAATTTTTGCTGTTTAATGCCATAAACAAATGATAAGTCAAGGTGCTAACACGTTGTGCTATGCATGCTGGGCCCTGGTCCTTTGTTCAAATCTCCTTAGGTGAAGTCTCGGCCTCTCATGGGTAAAGACAAGATAAAAGTTTACTGTGTAAGGCCCTGTGAGGATTGTGACCAGAAAGAAAGAGTTTTTATTGTAGCAAACAAATGAGAAAGCATGTGAATTTCACGATGTGTTACAAGTGAAGAGAGGAAAGGAAAAGATTACCAAGAGTCATTAATTTTCTTTTTTTATTATGTATATTTTCATTAGAAAACAATCTTGAACACCCAGGAATAGTTTTCTAATAAACGTAAGCTCATGAAGAGCACTTGGAAGTTTCCATTCTGGGTTCAGGAGAATGACGGGACAGTAACACAGTCGACATGGTCATTCCTCTTAGTCAGCCCCTCCCTTGTGGCTGATTTTTCCTTACATTGCAGCCTTCCCTTCCCCGTGCTTCTTGCCCTGGACAAAACCACCCCCTCCCTCCCAACCCCACAGACATCTCTGTAGTAGTCTTAAAGAGAGTATTTCTGCATGGACACACCATTGACTCATCTCAACCCTCAGTGAACATAGTGATTTCTTGCAGGCCTGAATGAGGATCCCAGCAACAGACCTGGGGGATCCATGCAGAGACACTGCTTTCTCTCCTGGGCAGACCCTGTAGCAGTGAAGGAGGCCTTAGGAGTGATTTCAAAGGGGACTCACATAGAGATGCAAAATTTGCCCACTGGGGATGAAGATCCAGGAAAGTGTTCTTGCCATCCCTGCTAGCTACCTCCATTCCTGCGCTCAGCCTCTCCGGGGCAAAAGTCCTGAAGGCATTGATGCATAGCTACGGGCTGGTTGTGCTTCTGGAATGAGGAAGATTTCCTTCCCAGGCCTGGCCTGCGTTGCCTACAAAAGGGTTTGTTTATAATGGAGAGCTGATGTAAATGAGCTAAGAACATGAGGGAACAAGGCCATTTTGATTTGCTACCGTATACAGCTGACAAAGATTCTTGCTCTCCTGTCATCAGAACAAGCCTCACCCAGGTTTACCACCATCTAGAATACAAGTGCTTTGTCCTCACCATGTTTTTGGCTCAGGTACATCATCCACTGTAGTTACCCTGAGGCTAAGAAACAAAAGATTCCCCATGCCATTATCCCACAGTTTGGCAGCAGTGAAGGAGATGCTTGAAAGCAGCTGCTCTTCTGGATCAAGAAGCGAAACTCCACGAAAAAGGGTTCTGCTGGCCACAAAAGTCTAGAGGGATGGGAGGAAGATTTGTGTGCCTGTCAGCAAGGAGATGAAGAGCTGTCCAGACTCCCATCTCAGAGAGATGTTCTACCATTTGGTAGCAATGAATCACCCCTTTCCAAAGGAAAGCGAAGATTATGGAGTAGTGAGTGAAAGGGGAGGGGGAACAGAAGCTCATAAGAACGTAGGTACTGAGATCAGCTGGTCAGAGAACATTAATTTTTGTCTCTCTAGCTGGAAAATAAGATCAGGTGGGTTAGTCAGAAGTCTGTTCATCCTTATAGGAAAAAGAACCTCTATAAAGTGTAGTAGAAAAACTCCCAGAGAAGTGTGGCAGGTTGGATTTTAAAGGAAAGCTCTCCTTTGATGAAGACCAAAGAGCAGAGTAGTTCTCACCAACTTGAGCTGTGAAAGGATGAGACAGGTCACTTGCAGGGGCACAACGGGCATGTGCAATTTTTGTGATTATTAATATAATAACCTATATCAGCTGATCAAAGCTGCCCCACAGTGACTTGCTAGCAACAGGTGGTGATCCTGCCACGGAAGAGTGCAGCTGGAGGCAAACAGCCTGATGCCAGCAATCCCATCCAAATGGGAGCTCTGGTACTCTGGAGAAGGCTACGCTCTAGGAAGTCTCTTTGAGCAGACTTGGTCAACTGAGACTTTCTTTGAGTGATCACGTCACGGAACTGAATATGATATCCTCATTCTGTTTGGCAAAGCACATCTTGATGCATAACACAGAAAGGAGCACCTTCTCTTAGTACCTCTTCTCTACTGTTACTTACTTCTTTAAGACATGGGTATCAGAACCTTCCTTTTTAATTTTCTCTCTTTTTTTCCTTTTTTAAATAAGAAATATGGGAAAAATATTGACAATGTGGTTTGGAAAAGAATTGCTGTCTGAGTTCTTGTCCCATTTAGAAATCCATCTCTTTTCAAGCAGTTGTGAAGGCAGATGTTTGTGCTTTTGCATCATTGTGCTTGTTTGAGGCTCAGATAAGTTTGAGGGGTCTTCAGTCTGTTTCCTGCTGCTGGAGCTGAGTGTCTGTTTTCCACAGACACTTTTTATGTCTTAATTAAATGCTATATAATAATGAACATTAACCAAAGATAGGCCAAGAGTACAACAAAAGTATTTCCCTCTTCTATCTTCTCTTTGCCTGAAGTCAAACCCTGTGTTGCATTTTCCACATAACTCCCTGGCTCCTGTCAAGACTTATACAAAAATCAAGTATTGTTTTAGGTTTATTTAGGTTTTTATCTATTCTTTATGTTTTCAGGATAGCATTTATAAATATATATCTTGCAATTCCAGTTCTGGAAGAGAAAACATCATTCTTTCATCAAAGGAGAAATTCACCCACTGACCTGGAGATAATTTGAATAATGAACTAAGATAGTTTTTGATGTTTGTGTAAACAGCACAAAACTGTCAGATTCTGCTCTCCTTTTATCCAACATGATAGATGTGAGATCAAAGACTGCCTGCAGTAACTGCTGCATGTCAGCCTTGCATTATTGAGGGCAATATTCCTAGACCCGCTGGTCCATTGCTGCCAAATGGAGGAAACCAACTGGTGTTTTCACCATATTTCCTTCAGCATGGTGAAGAAATGGTGAAAGAAATGCAATAGGCTCCTACACTTGCTTGTCCTCTCAGGATTCGAATGTCATTGTTTATGAATGGAATGAATTTGCCTGTCTGGAAATGTGAAGGATGTAGAAGACTTAAAAACTAGTCTGGGAGGAATTCTGTGTCTGCTCATGAGATCTGCAGGGCCAGAGTCTAGGGATGGCAGCAGGGATGAGGCATCTGTTGCCTCAGGAATGAGAAGTCACAGGGGAGATGATGGTGGAGGGGAGACCAGGATACTCAGCCTGTAGTCACTAAGGCAATTGCACTGCTGACTGTTTTCCTCCAAGTGCTTGACCAACATAAAAGAGTAAGAGGAAGGAGCTCTTCCGACCATGCATTCCAACAAGAAGATGGGCAGGAATCCTGGTGGATGTACCACAGGTTGGAAGTGCTAATGGTGCAGCCTCATCCTACAATGAAGAGCATGAATGCTTTGCTTAGTCAAAATAATCTTTTTCTCTTAAGGAAAACGAAGAGAGGATGTTTGAATGACCGACCACTACATGTGGACAGAGGACGGTCTTCAGAACTGGAAAGTCTTCAGAATGGTCCTCCAGCTACAGCCACTGGCTCTAGTGTTTTACTGCTGCCATCAAGGGCTTTGAGAAAGGCCAGGGATCTGGCAGGCATGAGCAGTATTTTCCTGTCTCCCTGAGTGAAAACAGGACAGCTGACACTTCTCTTGACTCAAATCTAAGCTGCTGACTTCCTCTTTCCTTGGGTGGCCCATCCCATCACAGTAAGGTAAAACAAGAACCTCTTCATCACCTTGCTTGGGAAACCACAACAGGGAACACACCAGATTTGTTTGAAAAACAGCCCATATTTTTTTACATTTTAAATTGGAAATCAACTGTTAGCTGGGTATACGGGTTTTGTCGGCATTAGTGGGTTTTTTTGTAGCAACCAATTAACAGCAGGCACTGGCATTGGCAAAGTAAATATATATCAAAGACTGATGGTTATAGAGTTTGACTTACTGATACAGACTCTTAACGGTCCGTGTGTTCTCTGGTGACCCTTGGGTTAGTGCATGTGCTTGACCCCCTGCAGGCACAGAGGAAGAGGGTTTGAACTTGGCAGTGAGTATTTACCAAGAGACAGGAAGGCAAGAATGGAAGAACTGTGGAAGCTGGAGGCCAGCACTGATGTTTCACTAGGCAAGAACAGCATTGGCAAGTGACACAGAGCAGAACACCTCTGAAGAGCATAACCAGAAAAGCATTACCAGAAAGACCTGTCAAAGCTGACAGAAAATCTGGGGACTGGCAGAAATCACAAGATTGAGCAGGACCATACACACATGATTTCTGATGATGGCTGAACACAGTCCTCCACACTGACCACCCCCAAACAATGCTGGAGGACTACAAAGCCCAAGAACGGAGGGGTCTCCACAGTGATAGGACCCAGAATTTTCTCCAAGGGGAGAAACAGCTGCCAAACTCTGCAAGCTTTGTTTGTCAGTGGAAGGTGATCTGACAGCTTTGTAACAAAGTACAGGGAACGTCTCTTCAGGGACCCAGCAGACAATACTAGAAGAAAGACATGGGGAAGAAGAGATGCCTCTGTAGCATAGCTCTGCCCCATCTCGTCTATCTGCTAGAATTACCCAATACACATCTTATTTTTCATGTCTCGGGAGCGTACTGTCTCCATTTGCACCTTTGAAAGTCCTGCATAGTAGCACAAAGGGGATGGCACAAGGAGATTGTGGGAGATGAGAGAACTGTGCTACGAAAGGAAGAGATCCTCATCAGTATTTCTGCCATCAAAACTTTGAGGAGGAAAGAAAAAGGGAGTTCAAAACCCCAACCCCCACACTAAATTTGCACTTGTTCTCTCAGGCTGGCAGCCTAGAAGTTCGTAAACTCAGAAGTACCTTGTTCTGGAGTAAACTGTTCTGAAAATAGTTTCCAATGGCTTCCCCCGAGTTTGCTTTGCTGGTGGCAGCCCTTCGGCTCCATGCTGGCACATGTATGAAGCTCTTTGAACAAGTTTTGACCTTCCTTTAGCCTCTCTGCCCATCAAGCCAGCTAATGACATGCTTCGTATTGCACAGAACACATACAATTGACAAGTTCATAGTGTTGTTTAAATATTAAACAGTCTAGACAGGCTTTTGAGTCTTATGCCGCTGTGAAAAGGCTCAGACCATGCCCATCTCTGAAACTGGGCTGCGGGATCATTTGCACAGTAAGACAGACAATAAGACTTGTATACATTGCCATGCAACAGAATAGACCCCAAACCACCAGCCCTAAGTGGAAAGTTTATTTCTAAGCACAATATATGGAAAAAACAAACCAACAAACCCCACAGATATAGAAAACGTTGTAGCAAATCCCTGGTCAAGTAGGACTTCATGTCTGTCACTACCCTGCACCTCACAGCCGCTTAAAATGTCATGCAATGGAGGAGAGGGCACTCGGACGACAGCCTCCGCTTCAGATCAAGGAGGGTCTCCAAGCAGGAGAAGGCCGATGGGACTCCCGCTGTGATTCAGACTGTAACCAGCAAAAGGGCAGCGCTGCTCACCCCCACCACACACCTCGTGACTACCGGCGGTCGACTTAGCACTTCAACAGGCTTTACCAACGTGGATTCTCACAACACCCCTGTGAGGTAGGTACGTATTGTTATTCCCCCTTTGCGCGGAGGGGGGACTGAGCCAAACAGCCCAAGGCTACAGAGTCAGTGGCAGAGCTGGAGTGAGAGTATGCAGAGTCCTGTGTGCTCAGAGTACACCACTCTTTCACAGCAAGTTGTGCTTCTGACCTCATAAAATTTTATCTGTTAGCCAAATTAAAGGAATTTGACTTCTCCATATTAAATGAGTGGAGGGCAGGGAGGTAATTGACATCATGGGTGACAGCTGTCCCTTCATCTGTGTATGCTTCCCCCTTCCCAAAACCACTGTAATTACTCATCCCTTGGAATGAGGACAGCTTCCAGAACAGGCATAGGGGTGAGAGGCTGCTGTGTTTGCTTGCTTTGGCCAGGTTTCTCTCTACTGAAGCAGTTCTTCCAGAGATCATTCATTGCAACACCTTCCTTCTGGGGGATAGCTACTTTCAGAGATGATTGGAACTGCCCCTTCCCTCTCCCTCTGCCCACCACCATCTCTTTTCTCCCCTCTGCCAAAAGCACTCTTTGGTAGATAGTAAATCTGGTCAGACAAAGGTATAGTGGCCTCAGAAACCATGCTGTTTCACACTGGTCCTCAGTAAGATGGCTTTCTCAGACGGTGTTCCACCTCCCACATTGTCTGCCAGAGAAGTAAGTACCTGTTCTGTTGCATTCTGATATTTAAAGGGACACTGTCAAGTAATTGAGGTGAAAAATACAACCTTGCCTTAAGCTGCTAACCTCCATCTTCAACGCTGCAGAATGGCTGCCATATTCAAACACAGAGGCTGAAGTCTGACACCCTCTCCAGTCCAGAAGCACCTGACCTGTGACAGCCTGGCTGCCAAAGGAGCTGCTAGCCCACGTTTGCCCTGTCTCCACAGAAGGTGTGAGAGGTGCTGGTATGATGATGGAGGGCAGCTGCATTCAGCCATCATGAAACGCTTGGCACTGTTGCTAAATGGATGCAGTTTGGCCAAAGACATTATCTTGATTTTGGAGGGAGCTGGGTTCAGGCTTGATCACTGTGGGGTCATTGTTTTGTGATAGCTGAGCTTTTGCTCCTCAACTAGCTAATCTCCGTATTTCTAGGGTTCCTGCTCTTATGCTTCCTCTGTGGCAGCTGCAAATAACCCCGCAGAGTTGGGACATACCCTCCATAGAATGAGGACAGTCCGCAGGAAATCAGAAATATGGATTCCCTCCTGTTGCAGAAGAAAGGTGGGGAGGAGAAGGACAGGGATGGTGAAAGGAATGGGGTGAGTGGAGAGAACCATACATGCCCAAATGGAAAAGGACAAAATCGGTAGGGAAAGAAATTTTATTTTCAAGCTTGTAAGAGAATATTACAAACAATGGAGAGTAAAAAAAGCCCAAACCCTAAAAACTATTTAAAAAGTACTTGACAGTGTCCCTTTAATATCCACAAATGATTCAGCCATTGTGCATTGAAAGAGAATGTTCCTGAAGAGCAACCGATACCTTCGAGGATATATCCCAGAGAAGGAGACTTATTAGAAGTGCTACACAGTCAGTCAGCAACTGTGCTCCCTCTTCAGACTAACTCTCTTTTGGATGATTGAATGGAATAGACTCTGTAATAAACTAACAGACTGGATGTGAAAGAATCAGCCTACAAGACTGAGTGAGACTGTTGCAAATTGAGCAGCAGAGATACAGACACCAAAAAAAAAGTACATCTCTAATGCATGAGTGTCTGAATCAGCAAGGGAGCAGAAACCCACAAAAGATGGGTCAGCTTCTTGTGATTAGAGTAAAATGGAAGGAAATTAACCTGGAATGTCTGCATGGAAAATGATGTGCGTGGGTGGCAAGGTCTGGATGCTGGATTTGGGGTTATGAAGGCATGAATCACACCAGTACTTGTGCTTGAAACACCTGTGGAACATTTGTACAAAATTTGCCAAAAATGCCTATATGTCAAATAAAGGTCATGGAGCGCCCTCCCCCCTCCCAGTTTTACCCTCACAAACCCCTTGTCAGGAACATTACCAAAAAAACAGGCTTCTTGGTGAAATTTGGGTATGCCTGGATCTTGTTAGGATTTTCTTAGTGAGATGATTCAATCTCTCTTCTGTAAATCAATACTGAAAAATCCCCAGCCATTTCATTTCAGGTACCCCATGGTAACTCAAACAAGGCTCCAGTGACTCATGAAACACAACAACTCATAGCCCTGGTTAATTGGAGTCTAGAAAATAAAAACACTCCAAATATTTCGTTCCCTTCCATGTTTTTATAAATCTCACACTACGTGTGTGTTTGTGTGCGCGTGCGTGCGTGTACGGGGGCTGTGCACAGAGCGTTACCTATTCCAGGTAATAGGATTTGTAAGACATGCTAAACCGTCTGTTCCTCTGCTTCCCCAGAACTCTGCCTACTCAGTTTGTAGTCTGTATTGCACTTGTTTTGTTGGTTTTTTTTGTGATTTGTGTTGTTATTTTTTTCTTTTTTTTTTCTTTTTTTTTTAAACAGGCTGGAAAACATTAACCTCTTTAGCATGAGTGTGCAGCTCTCCCTCCACCTGCTTTTTTCCTTAGCTGGCCAGGTGCCGCCTCTTATATCTTGTGCAGTTACTGAAAAAAGAAAAGGAGAGAAGAAAAAAAAAAAAAAGAAAAAAGAAAAGGAAAGAGAAAGAAAAAGGCACACCATGCTCCTCTGCTTTATGAGTTCTTTGTCTCCTCCACTTCGTGTTAAGGCCTCCTGAATTCCTCGGCTCAGACCGTCGTGACCCTCATGACGAGCTCTCTGTTACTACTAGACTGACTCCTCTGTTCGTGAGGCCTCAGGTGGCTGAGTATATGCAGGATGGTGTAAGCACAGTGGTGGTCAGAGAGGGTGCCTGTGGCATGGCCGGCAGCCCGTGCCCCGCTGTCGGCTGGAGCGGAGTTAGTGGCTGTACCACCAGTGGAGGACGAGTGGGTGGTTTGGGAGGAGGGGCGCTGATTTGTCCTGGTCCCTGTTTTTTGCTCCTCCATGTCCTTTGTTTTGTCATAGTTCAGCACTTTCCACTGCTGATTGACCGCCTGCCACCGTTTAAAAATCCGGTAAACCGAGGGCCCTTCGTGTATTATTAGACCTGGAGGGAAGGGGGAAAGAAATAAACATAAAACACAAACAAAACTTTAGAAAGAACCATCAACCTTCCCCAGCATCTTCCCCCAGTTAGCTGGTTAAGCTCAGCTCTCCAGCCAGTGCTTTCTCAATGATAAATCCTGTATTTTAATTACCAACAAGCAGAGCAGTGGTGCTCCTCCTCTGCTGGATCCCGTTTCCCCCTGAATTAAAAGAATTACAGTTGTATCTCAGCCATCGATAAATGGATCATAAATGGAGCACAGTGAGTTACGCTCTTACAGCAAAAGAGTATGTGTTTACCAACAAATGCCCAAGGTTTATCTCTCACTGGGCTAATTTTGCATGCTGCATAGGCATGATTCACCGAGCTCAGGCGTGTGTTAGGAGGGGGTGTAACTGCAGCTGACGTGTCAGTGACGGCTGCTGCACCAGCCTGTGTGTGTGCACAGCCCGTGTCTCTCCCCACACACACAGCAGCAGAGCAGACACATGTGGAGGCCAGAGACAGCAACTGAGTGGAAGAAGAGGTCTGTCTATATTCGTAAATGGTTTGTTATCCGAGGCAAAGTTTTGCTCATCTGCAGAGCAGGTACCTCATCAAATGTCACTGCCTCCTTTCAAGGGGGAGCTCAGCATGCTTGACAGGGCAGAGGAGCTCCCAGTGTGTGCAGAGCATGCAGGCAGTGCCTGTGTCCTGCTGCCCACCCACACGCACAGGGCTCATGTCTGGGGACGGCTCTGGGCTGTAGGACACTGCACTGCTAATGGTCTCTGTGTTCATAAGAGAAGGAGCAGCTCAGGCCCCTCAGTAACCCAGCAGTCCTCTCATCTGCCAGCTGTCTCCATCATCCTCTCCACCCTTGCATGAGGACTAAGGAAATAAATAATTGTAGCTGCTTGGATGATGACAGTATTTGAGTATTAAGCTCTGCTGTTATTATTGAAGTTGCTAGACTCTGGCTGGACCCTGTAGAAGCACTATGTCTAGCACTGGCTGCAACACAGGTCTTCACTGAGGCTGGAGGAAGCTGCAACATCTCCTGTAGACTGGCTTAGCTGGCACACTGCAATATATCTCACAACCTTTGCTAGAGAATGGGATTTATGTGGAATGAGGGGAGTCTGAGTGTCCCTGCTTTGCAGCCATCTGTCTCTTCGGAAAGTGCCTTTGTGTCCCTTGTAACTGAAGCCAGACCAGCAGGCAGGACTGAGCTAGTACATGGATGGCTTCATCGTCCTTAATGATGAAGGCTTCACCATTCTGGGTCAGGATCAAGATTATCCAAAACTTTTCTAAGAAAAGTAGCTCTCTTGCCTTCCTGTTGCAAGCATAAAAATCCAAGAACAAGACTCAGAAGAATCAAACCCATGCCTAAACAAAGGGGCTGACTTGACCAACAATGTGTAGAGAGATGATGGGCACCACAGAATAAAGTGGTTTACAGCTATTCCTGAATAATCAAATGCTACAGCTTTACCCACCAACTACCTTTTCCAGTTAGTTCTAGTTTCTGAAGGCAGATAATTACTGGAGAAAACCTGTGCCACATCAGACCCCAAAATATCTGAAGGTCATCTTACCGTTAGGGCTGATCTCCCCATTACTCACTGATGGGATGCAGCCACTTGGTTTCTTAGGATAAGCATCTGATGTTAGAGAGCTTAAATCACTACTTCAATACAGATTGAGTTTCCAGCCTCTCTGGTTCTAAGCATAACTAGAAGCCCTGCTGACTTGATCACAGGTTAGCTTCAGGGGGACTCACATTCATTGAAATGGGGTGCTGAGCATGCTCACTAGCTGTGAGTAACTGCATTGGATAGCTTGTATGCAGATCTGACTATTTTGGGACAGGGAATGGTGTAGGGCACTACACTATGAGAGAGCTCTACCTTCTGGTTCCCACAGGCCACTGAGATTGCACAGCTGTAACCCTGCAGGGCAGCTGGCTTTTTATAAGCAAACCCCATGATGTCATAATAGAAAAATGTGGGTTTTCCTCCCTGCTTTGAAACATGGTTGAGAATCCTGACGTGGTCTGATCAAAGCATCAACAACAAAAAGCAAGATTTAGGGAAAGCCTGCAGATCCAGCCAAGGAGGCAGAGCTTTGAAGCATGCCTGAAGTGGATCAGCCCATGACAAGGGACATTAGACATACATTTAAATGAGCTGTCTGATCGGTAATGAATGAAATTCCACTCTGATCAATGTTTCTCAGTGTTTCTCAGAGACCACTTTAAGCCTGGGATAAAAGAGCCAAAATCAAATGTTTTCTCTTTGGCTGTAGAACATTCTCCATAGAATCAAATCTATTCTACAAAGTATTAAATACCGAGCCAGGAGTGTAAATCTATTCTTAATTACCTTATCACAAATATTTAATGCGCAGCCTGATTCAAGAGGGCTGTTTATAAAATTCTTGTTTGTTTGCCTTCTAATTATAAATGTTTATGATCTTATGCAATTAACTGTGTGATGCTGATGGATGGGTTGCTGAGTCAACTGAGCAGCTGTTTTCTTAGATAGTTTTGGTTTCCAAATATTTATAAAAGTACAAAATAACTTGTTTTCATCTGTATTTACTGGGCTCTAAATTACTTATCGATTTCCCAGTGTCAAGCTCAGGAAGCTGTAAAATTAAGAAGGAACCAAGTGGAGGGGTGGGCATGGAAGCGGAAGTAACAGTGATTCATTTACAAGAGGAAGTGCCAAGAGTAAGCAAGAGTCTATCAGTCAATATCAAGCTGCAGGATGCTTAATGCTCTCATTGAAACAAATCTTGTCTGCCTCAGATAAATTAGGATTGGAATTCCTACATTCAGCTCTATGCACCCCTTAACAAAAACATCCCTCCCCTCAAGAATCATTCTTGTTGACAGAGGTGAAATGTTCAATTTAAAGGCCAGAATTCAGTGGAAACTCCTTTAGGAAGGATTGTATTCAACTTGAGATGTCCATTTAGAAGCAAGTATTCCATAAACCAAATCCTCTGCGTGAATGTCTAAGATTGCAGGTTGGTGTGAACTTCTCTCTTTGTGCAGTCCTCAGCCCAGAAATGTCTGCATCAGAGTTTCAGATGGATTCTGGGAATGTCCTGGTCCTTTTCTACTCCTCCCCATTTTATCTCATCCTCTTCTGCTTCACAAAATCAGTTCTCAGTGTATCCTCTGTGAAAACCATCTTCTTCAGATGGAAAACTTCTGTCAGTTGTACACAAAACTTTTTAGTCCACAAAACTTTTATGTTGCCTGCTTCATGAAATCCCTAGTTTGTAGTGCTGGTGAAGTGAAACTCCCATGGAATGTGGGCACTCAGGATGTGTTGCTCTCATTCCCATTTTCTCATGTAGAGATCTCGCTGGACCAGCATTGGATGAAATTCCTTGGTCTGAAAATCATTGAAACTTGGACTCTCTTGGGATTAGATGAGACAAAGGTGCATTGAGTCAGTGGGCTTGTAAGAAAACTGATCAAGAGAAAGGTCCTCAGCCCAAGGGCCAGAAGGGCTGCTGGAAGAACACTGGCAGATGTAACAAGGGAATTGTGTTTGTGTCTCTGGATGGGGCCGTGGGGATCAGTTGCTGTACCACCATCCTGTGAGATTAACCCAGGGGGTAGTGAGCCTCCAATTTAAAGTAACTTTGGAGCAGCAGTTTCCCAGAAATGACATGCAGTGAGCTCCTGAAGATGGTCAGCCTCTGCCACCAAGTGATAATTTCCACGGAACTTTCAGCCTCTAATTAACCTTCCTCTTATTCCAACACTTCCCATGCATTTTCTTGAAAGAAACAGGTAAATTTTTCGGGCAGGAACTGTTTCATGTGTTTAGCAGTAAAGAAACCCACCAAAACAGGGCTTCTGCTGACAGTGGGTGGCACATCACCCCTGCACTGACACTCGTATTATCTACAGGAGGAAAAAACATAGTCCATTCCAGCCAGTTACCTTCTCAAAAAGGCCCTGTCCTGTCACCTCTTGTTTCCACCTTCAGCAGGACTTTGCCTTTTTGTTTTCCTTTTCAAATGTAATTTCATCTCAGCCAGACAGCTGCCATGCTTCAGCCTGTTTCTGTTGCTTTCATTATTAGGTGTCAGGGGAAGATTATGGCAGCTGTGATCAAAGCTTAATGTTTGCCTCCATAGCAGTCATGACTCAGGCCAAGGTAAACCAAGCTTTCTGGGAGATAACACTTTATTTGCCAGGCTTTCTCTCTATTGACATCATTGCATACACAAACCCTTCCCTCCCTTTCTGTGAATTCTTTAATCTTTTGTGACAATCTCAAATTTCTGCACTTCAGTTTCCAAAGCTCCACCAGCTCAGCCCTCACTAAGCTTTTTGCCTTCATCTTATCCTATTTGCTCCATCCTTAGTTGCCTTTTATCTTGACCTAGGAACAGGAAAGTGGCTGATGATAAACCAGGAAAAGAGAGCCAGAGGTTTCTGTTCCAGGAAATACAGGCTTGGAAAGGGCTATCTGGCATCCCTCACCATTGTGTCCTGGTCAGTTCCAGCTAAATATGACAAGTTCTCTGAACAGCCTGGCATAATTAGATGCTCCTCTGGATGATACTCAAGGCTGCAGAGCCGTGCTCTTCAGGAAATGGGGAAGAGGGTGAACCAAGGAGCAGGGAGAGGTAGTTTTGTAATTGAAAACATGTCATGGCATCAATGTGACTCTGCACTTGGGCTGATTTGGAGGAGAGTTGTGAACCTCAGAGCTGAATAGGCTGGGAATGAGGTAATGTCCTCCTCCTCAATCCTGTTCATCATCTCCAGAACCTCTTCATTTCATCCCCCTTTTCCTGCAAGTGAACTCCCCAGCGGGTGCAGTCCCAGACCAGAGAGGTGCAGCACTGTAACACCTCACCTGCCTTTCGCTTCCCTGATGAAAGAAACTGGTAGGTCACTGTCTTCAGCAGTGTGACTGTCTGGTCCAGCTTGTGTTTGGAATTCTGATTTCTCATTCCTAAGGATAATGCTTTGCACTTCTCTTTATTCAATTACATCTTGTTGATTCCTCCAATTTGCCAAGACAATTTCAAATTTCAGATGCTGATCTGATCCTCCAAAGTGCCTGCAGCCTTTCCAAGCTTGGTGTCATCTGTGTATTTTGTAACAGCACATCCTATTTAATTATCTAAGTCACTAATAAAAATATTGAAGAGAGCAGAGTCCAAAAGACTCTCTACTTGAAATGTGTTTCCAGTTTACAGCACACCACTGACAACTACTGAGAAAGCAGTTTCTCCATTGGCTGTACAGTTATTTAATTGGCATTACAGTTATTTAATCCAGAGCATGCTTCTCTGGTAGGAGAATCTAAAGGCAAAGCACCAAGAGCATTGCCCAAGTCACAGCATATTTAACTAATGGCTTCCTCCTTAGCCACTACTACAATTACCCTTCCAAATTACATCTGGTTATACTCCCATGCTCACCAACTGGTTAGCAAAAAAATATTCAGTATCTTTCTATGAATCAGTTAAGCTGATTTGCCCTTCATTTCCTTGATCCTCAGTGCCTACCTTCATTATCCGATAGAGATTATATTTAAAGCTAGGTACTCTGCATTTCCCCAGCTGCCTGGCACCTTCTGCATCCTCCTCAAGTTCCTGATGATGATATACTTATGGGTCAGCCACTGCTCCTGCAGCTTCCTCTGAAGTTCATTAGGACATGCTGACAAGGACAGCACAAACTCATTTGAATATTTTTGAGGCTGTTATTTTCTGATTCTGCCCTGGGCTCCTTTCTCCTCATTAAAATTATTTTAGTTAAGTTTTGAGGACTGAAACAAAGACAACATTTAACTATTTGTCCCTTTGTTATCAAATACTATTTGAGCTCTTAGACTTGCCTTGTTCTTCCTTCACGTATGCATCTGGACCCAGTTCTTTTTGCCTTTTGAATCTCTGGGTGGTCATCTTGGGGCTCAACTCTGACAGCTCCCCATGCCTGTGTGATTTCTAGAGACTTTTCATTAGTTGAAGGTTATTCTTTCTGCTTTTTGTGTGATTGCAGCTTCTGATCTTGGGTCCTCAAAGATTTCCTGATGCAGCCTCTGTGCTCTCTTCCCACGCTTCTGAGCTTCCCCCTGCACAGGCACAGTTTGCTGCTGTGCCTTTAGTATCATCCCTTTTGGCAGCTGTGAGCTGTTCACAGCTCTTTTATCCTTCAGATTCCCTTCCCAAGAGACACTCGCTACTCTGCTCCCCTGGGGCTGCTGCTGCTGCTTTTCTAGAGTCCATTATCCTCACATCTTACTTTTCTTCAGCTCTGGAATGCTTTCATTAAACAGTTGCTTCCCATACAAACTACTTATACACTCAAATTTTCAGGGAGTCTTTGCTTTCTGGGGAAATCGAATAGGAAGTATAGATTCCTTCACAACTGTCATCTCCACTCTCCAAAATATAATTTTTGTGCCCAGAATGTTTCAAGAGCTGAACAGTCTACCCTGCATACAGGAGTAGTTCCTAATGGTTAGCCTAGAACATGTGGTGCTGTCTTTTAGATATTTCTGGAAGCTGCAAGACACTGGACCAGTGATCAGGATTTCTCTAGTCCACAAGACTTCTAGCAAAGGTCTGCTTTGAATAATGCTGGAACTGTACTAGGAGGGTGTGCAAACTTAGCAATTGCCAGCATTGAACGAGATAAAGTATAAATTGAAAATGTATTCATAATGATTAGAGCTCGAGTGAATGCTTACCATATGGAAAAATAATTAGCTGATTATAATCAGGCATTTTCTTATCAATCATTCTCAATGCACTTTTTTTAATGTCTAAAGAACTGATTATGTATGAATCTGAACTGCGTTTTGGCTCAGCAGAACTGGCATGTCTGCATGGCTGGACTCCACTGAGTGCTGTTACCACTGGATGGCATGGCCATCATGGAACCCATGGATATGGGAGAAGACAAGACACTCCTTCTGCTAAGTGTGTTCGCTGTAGTGAGGTTTCACTGTCACATGGCTTTCCCAGCAGTGGGATGCCATGTTTGGATCTCCTAGGCCACAGGGCCATGACTCCAGCACAACTGAAATTGAGCCCCCCAGAGATTGATACCTCCATGGCCAGGGAAGAGTTCCCACCAGTACACAGAGAAGCTGCTCCCAGTCTTGAGGAAGTGTTTTATGGAGGTTTGGACGCTTCCATTTTGTGTCACTACAGCAAAAACAAGCTGGCCCATAACCTTCAACTGCTGACTAACCAGAAAACCTTGTGTTTATTACAGCTCGTTTCTCCTCGTTCAAAGGCAGCTGTGTCTCAGAGCTTCCTCAGCCCCTGGTGGGCCAGGACCCCCCCCAAGTGCAGTGAGAGCTCTTCTCCTCCCTGCTTCCTCCACTCCAACTGGCAGAGCCACGGGAGCAGCAGATCCCATCTGGGCGGGTCATTATGCTGCATCCCAAGCTCTCTGCAGCCATTAACAGCCACCCCCAGAGTCAGCAAGAGCCCTGCCAGGTGGGACATGGATCCAGCGTGCTGGCACCTCGGAGAGTCCCCACAGCTGCTGCTCCACCAGGTGAGTGATCCTGGGGCAGAGTGTGGGGGGCTGCAGAGAGGAGGCAGCTCTTTTATTACTGCTGGGAGTGCCTGGTGTGGCAGCTGGCAGCGTCCCTCCCCCAGGAAGCACTGTGATTTTGCAGGATGCGGCTGAGCTACATGGCAAGAAACAATTTCCAGGTTGTGACACTGCAGCATGTCATGAGTTCATGTGACACAAGTATTCAGCAGTGATTCCTGTGTGCACAGGATGCCACAGGTTTCTCGTGGAAGCGGGAGCTGTCCACCCCACAGACATGGCATTTGTAGCTGCAGGAGGAGGAAGGCTTTATCCAGCAGGATGAATTGAGCTGACAGGTAGGACTGCCTGTCATGGGGCTTGTGGAGCTCATGGGAGCTGGAGGCAGGGTGTTGCAGGAGCATTTGGGGAGCTTTTATGGCTGCAAAGCAATGCATCTTCTCTGCAAGGTGCTGCCTCCATCCCAGGGCAGCCCTGCTCAGCCATGTTCTCCACAACACATGGGCTAGGCCCTGTAGGGCTGAGCTGGTAAGACCCAAAATGAGGAAATGCTGGCAAAATTAAGGAGCTGAGAAGAGGTGTCTAAGGGAAATGAAATTTAATTTCGTTCAGCACTCCCACATGGTTTGTTTGCAATGGGAAAATAACACCAGCTGTCCTGCAGAGATGTGACAGAGGAGCTGGGCTGACCCCTGGAGTTGTACACAGCAACACCACGGCCCTGGAGATGCCACAGTACTTTCAGCTGTAAACATACAAGCTACCAACCACCACAACTTCCTCCTCCTCCACTGCCCAGACCAGTACTTTTTTACCCTTTGCCTCAAAACAGTGATAAAAATCACCCTAAAGCAAAACAAGAAATAACAGTGAAAATAGGTAAAATGAAGCCCAAAGAAATCCTTGCTCAGGCAGCAGATAAAAGCATAAACCGAAGTACTCCTATAAACTCAGCTGGCTGTGGACAGCTACAGCGAAGTAGATGTTGTGCCCTAAAGGGCTCTTGTACTTCTGTGGTATTTAATTCACAGGGCACGATAAAGCAGAGGATTAAAGGGCAGTCTGTAGTTATGCAGGCAGCAATAAATGAGACTCTTCTTGGAAAAAGCAAGTAAATAAATAGAGATGGGAGCTCCATCAACAGAACAACCCCCTGCTTCTGAATCATGCCTCTCCAGCCCTATTCCCCACTCGTGTGTCTACCCATAACTGTGCCAGAACAGGAGGGATATGGCTTGGAGGCAGTACTCATGTATCCTCTTGCTCTCTTAAAGTTTCCCCTCCTCGCTTTGTAGCTAGGACTGGGTAGATCCTCTTGGAACCTTTTTTTTTTTCTCCGAATTTAAAATGGATATAACAGCAACACCCCACATCTTGAAAAGGCTTTGTTCAGCAGGTGAAAGACACTCATTGTGTGCATGACAGATACTGCAAGGTCTTTAAAAGAAGGGAGTAAATAATAATCTCAAGCTAGGTTGAACAGAGCACTGGTCTCTAGGTGATTTTATGGGTCTTTTCTACCTTCAGATTTCCAGACATTCCCTAGAGAAGTCCATGGAGCTGAATACTCATGGTGAGGAGAGAAAAAGCATGTGACTTCCATTTCATCCTGTTTGCATGACGGAAACCATTCCTCTAGGTCTGGGTCCTGAACCTTCCTATGCCATAGCTAATGTTACTCTGACTAAAGCACTGCCTGTGCAGTCATGCTGATCCTCAGACATTCCAGGGACACTGCTTCAAAAGGAAAGCTGGACAACACCACTGTGCTGAGCAGGGCTTGGGAATCTGCCTTCAGACTTGCTTGGAGCCAGGCCTCAAAAAGTCCCATTGTTTCCCAGAATGGAAGAACACATGTGTATTTGCAGACAGGTTAAAATGTTTCATTTGGAATTGAATTTTCTTAAAATGTTGTATTCCAAATTCTGACACTGAATTTGAAATACTCAGCATGAGCAGTCATCTCTAAATGTTAAATCAAAATGCTTTGTTCAAGAATGATCAAAACATGACATTTGCTTATTGAAAGTAAAACGAATGCCTCCCTTTCTGCTTTTATTAGCAAATGAAATTCTGTAAGGAAAAATGAGAATAGTTCCACAATTTTTTCATTTTCTAAGGGATGCAGGTCCTGTCTGACCCAATTACTCCACACTATTCCAGTCACCTAAGTGCTTTTTCACTAAGAGAAATACGAACCAATCAGGAGAGACACAAAGGTGAGTACAGATCACCCTTGCCATCCCCAGGGTAATGTAGGGCACATGGGCTAAATTAACGGACCTGAGATGCCTCTGATGTCACATGTTGGCATGTGCATTGTGATTGCTTCTACTGCCTCACTGGAGTGGGATGTGGGCATCTTTCCCCTCCAACATGCAGGAAAGCATCCCAAGGATGTGAGGCAGAAGGTGTTCATGGTGGAATTTGGCCAACCTTTTGTTGGGATAAATGTGTTCCTGGGACACACCATGGAGCAGCCTGTCCTGTGCTGCTTTGTTCTTCACAGCCAAGACAAAACAAAAAAATCTTTCATTGCAAACCCAGGATTTCTGTGAAATTTCCCAAAGCCTTTCACCTTGGGTGCTGCAGCCTCTCTCTGCTCCCTGACAACGTCCCCACAGGTTTCACCCCACCTTCTCCTCTGCAAAGGTCTTCACCTCTCCCACAGAGGCACTATTCAAAATTAACAAAGGTGGTAGAAGCCATGAGGACAAGGGTCTGTTATTTCTGACCTGTTACTAGCTAGGATCTCTAGGAAGGCAAAGTACGTTCCTTGCTTCTCTGCATATACAAGGGTCTTCCACCAGAGCTGAAGACCTTTATGGCTGCAACATCCAGATGAGTGAATGCTGACAGAGGCTGAGGGGCAGGTAAGGGTTTACCTGCACCTATGGGATCTGCCAGTGCTGAGCTCACAAGTATGACAGCAGTGAAAGGAGCTGAGCGCAGCTAAACCTGCAGCAAAGGTTTGGAGAACACAGGTTCTTGATGCGGCTGTGGCTGAGCAGAGTGAATTGTCCCACCTGGCATAGTATGGATATTGTGGATCCAGCTCTGCCATGGGGCAGAGGGGCTCAGACTGTGGCTGTCCTTTGTGGGTCTTGGTGCAGGAAGAAAAGCACTGCTTCAGGGAGTAACTTTCAGGAAGAATTAAGTTTAGCAACTTAGCCCATGGGCCTGTTTGCAATATTCTTCATTACAGCTTGTTGTATCTGGGTTGAAAGATGGCTCTGCTGGTAGGCAATCAATCAGTCTCTAAGAGGTGATCTCAGAGCTTGATAATGTGGCTTCATATTAATCCCTTCTTACCTCTGCTTCTGGTTCCCACTGAGCTGGGGACACACCAAAAGCAGCCTCATCCACTATGATGGGAGGATGACCCCCCCCGCCCCGTGGTCTCATCTTTGACCATGGAGCTGAATTCTCTTGCTACAGCCACAACAGCCTGCCACGGACCACAGCTTCCACCTCCAGGAGTAATGTGTCTGTGGGGATGCAGGCTGTAGGAGGAGGAGCGACGGGACAGAAGGCAGTTGGAGAAACACAGCCTGGCACAGAACTGAGGACTTTTTTCATCCCTTACTAGATAGCACAATTTGTGCAGCTGGCATGGGAGATCCTACCAGCTGCCTACAAGGGAATTTCCTGCCATAGTGTAGAGGTTGTGAGAGGCAGGTGAGTGCTCCTGCCTCTGCCCACATACAGAAACATAACCCAGGGACACCAGGCACTTGATTTTGTTAAGGAGTTCAGTGACAGGAAAGCATCATTCTGACTGTAATGTATCACACTTGAAAGCACAAGATGCAGTTCACAAGGAAAAAGAATTTCTTTTTTCCCTCAAAAAATGTTAATTACATTGCCCTCATTAAATGCCAAACACATTGATCCACCGGAGCAGAGAGCACCATATGGTTACTTGTGATAAAATACATCTCTGGAGCCCTGTTGCAACAGTGGGACCCTGCTGAAGATGGATGTGGAGAAGGAGTGGGGAGCTGAACGCGAACATGTGAAAGCCCAGGTGCTGCTCAGATTGTGCTGGAAGCCAAGTTCCTTCCCTGCAAAGAAGGAGAGGGTTCAGAACCAGGTCCAAAGCTGTGTCTCTGTGTCTTGTGCTCAGCAGTGATGTGCTGGCTCTGCGGAGAGCGGTCGGAGCTGCGCTGGAGTCCTGTGGGCACAGGGAGCCCCTGCAGCCCTGCCCTCCGCTGGGAGCACACAATGCACATGTGCCAGCTGCCCCTCTGCTCTTATGGAACAATCAGTGCAATAGTGGATAAAAATAGGTCCCTTCTTTCAGGGGCAGAAGGGTGGCTTGTCTCGATTTTGCCAAGCATCCACTGTTCCTGGATAACTGCCAAGGAGTCAGTGGTCAGTTCAGCTTTGCAGCATTGCTTCTCCTGATGCTGGCCCAGCTACAGGGCCCACAGTGATGGCTCCCCAGGAGGGACCCTGCCCAGCTGGATCGAGAGCCCCATAACATGCCCTGTGGGAACTGTTTGTGTCTACACAGCCTCTGTACAGCTGATAGACCAATGATTTGTTCAGTTCTTTTTAAAGCATGCACCCTGCGGCTGAATGTGTCCAAACCAGGGTTCATGGTGAAGAAAAGGTGTCTTTGCTGAGTAGCTTTATCCCAACTGCCTGCTCTGAAGGTGGGACCTGGAACTGGCCACTCCAATTAGCTCCTGATAGCTCCAGTTCACACTCAAATTGGGTAAGAAGTGCATGAAGAGCATGGCAAGTAGTGCATCAAGCTGAAAGGCACAGAAGACTTCTGTATATTCTCACAGACCTCTTCCAGGTATGCCAAAGCCACACACATTTGCTGTGTGGTTTGCTGTCAGGTCTCTTCTCCAAAGACATTTGCTGAACTTCTCTGCCTTGTGCTCTGCCTTTAGAGTGTCATCAAGCCAACGTGCGGCTTTGGTGCTTCCTCAAAACTGATTCCCTACCGCGGTAGCGATTCTTCCAGCTTTGCACCTTGGGGGACTGTGTAGACCTGAATGAAAACATCTGCTTTCCTTTTGAGAATGGGATCGATACAGATGAAGACCAAGACCCTGAAGACACCTCATTTCTCAGTTTCCTTTTATTTCGTTGTGACTTTGACTCCTAAATCCTCTGAATGCTGAGGGCCCAAGTGACCTGGCTAGATAACACCCCGAGGCTACCTCAGCCCGGCATTTCCTCTAGAAAGCAAAGCTCATTTAAAACAAAACCCCATTAGTCTTGGCAGGAAGCTTGAATTGTCACTGTTTCAAGGAAGCTCCATTAATTACTGTTCCCACTGCACTATGAAAGATCAAATGCTGTGGATCAGTTTTAATTGGCTATTGATTTCTTATGTTATTACCTATGGTTGTGCTGAGATGCTGTCAGATGTACTGGATGCTTTTGATTATTCTTTCTGGCAGCTGGGATTAAAAACAGCAGGCAGACATTTCCTGATCTGTAATAGATTGCCATGGTGTGCCAACAAGAATCGTCGGCTGGATGAATGGTCCTGCTCTGCCTATCTTGTGCTGCTGAGCTGAAGTGCAGTTTTGAAGGCAAATACCATCAGGGGCCAGCCAGGGAAAGAGCGGGAAAAGCTTCAAAGAGCACAAGGATTTAGTGCTTGCTGAAGTGCACTGCTGTCAGCACCAAGGCAGGGTGAGCCAGGGAGAGGGGACTTGGACACAGACAAAGCAGAAGTGCCCATCAGTCCGTGATCCAAGGAGAGGCAGATCAGATTTACTTTTGCATTGCTGGGGATAACGCCCCAGCACACCAACCTTAGGGATACCCCAGGCCACCACACACAAACCATATTGCCACCACCCTGCACACACAGCCTACCAATGACCCTCCTGGGACATGCTTCTCCCTCAGAGCCCATCGAGGGATGCCTGAGCCTACTCTGTGACATGCTCTCATTAGCTGGCAGAGTTCCTCCTTGTTTAACAGCAGATGCTTTCCTGTCCTCCTGACCCCAAATGACACCTTATTCTACAAATGCTGACTTCCCCTAATTGCACCTTGACTGAGAGAGACGCAAACCCCTCCTTTCCCCTCCAAGAACTGTCATTTAATTAACAGGCAGGTATCTCTCAGGATTTACAGCCCAGCTCTAAGCTGCTACTCTCTCTACTCAGTAATTGAGGCCTGTGAAGGCTCATTCCATTTATCTGTGCGTTTCGGTAACCGCATTTTTGCTAATCTCTCGCTATGCAAGAGATTTACCTCTCGGATTTACCTCTCATGGACCATGGAGAGAGCAGTTAATCAAATGAACAGTCCCCATCTCACTTCTCATTCCCTTCCTGGTTCCTGATCTCAATGTCTGTGTTGTAGATGACTTCATAGCAGAGCAATACCTATGCTGGCACCATCGCCAGTTTCTAGTTTAATGCAACTCTCATATCTGTCCTACAGACATGACCAGAGATAGCACAGATGAAAGAGAGATCAGAATCAAAGACATCGAGGCTGGCTGGATATCAAGAAGCATTTAACTTGTTCCTCCTTCACAAACTGGGATCATCTCTCTGCAACCTGTTCTTGACATATGTTTTCTAACAGGTTCTTAAATAAAATCCAGTACTCGAGGTTCCCACAAATCCCAAGCAATCTTTTCCAGTGCTCCTTGCCCTCCTGTTAGATGTCTGATAGCAAGGGGGAGAAGAGTGTTGAAAGGCCATCTTGCACATCTTGCCCTTCCGGTGCTTGGGGCCATACCATCTGTCCTGCTGATCATGAGGAGCACACTGGTTTTACTTTGGTTGTGGTTTTTGTTTTCATCATGGGTGAAGAGGTAGATAATGGTTCCTGTCCCTTCCAACTGTTTTTGTGGGACATGCTAGGATCTAGAAAAGTCCCAAGAAAACTAGTATATTACTGAAGGTTAGTGACTGAGGGTCAAATCCAGACCCCTGGATTTTGTTCCATGGATCAACAGTCTCTGAGTAAACAGACATATTTTGAGAGTTCATCTTGGAGATGATCTGACCATTTCACAACAAATGAGGATAACAACAACCAAATCATCTATGCTGAGGGAGCTATATGCCCTCACCTTTGACTCCACACTGGAAGGATCAATGCTGCTATGGGATTGCTCATGCAAATTGCCACAGATCTCTGTATCTTGACAAATTGCTACCTAAATCCCTTACTGACTTGGTAGAGAGGAGATCACACAAAACAGCTGGGCAGTTGCTGACTCCTGTCTGATTTTATCACACCTCTGCAGAGTTGGTGACTTCTCCAGCTTTGAGACTCCACAGTGCCAGAAGAAGTGTCCTGCTGAGCACCTCCAGTGACAGGGTGTATAAACTGGCCTCCTGGACAAGAGTCACTGGTACCCAGTGGATGTGAGACATCCAAGTATAACTGAAGTGCAAACTGGCAGGAACTACAGAGGAGCTCTGTTTCAGCACATCTGCTCTTCAGTAAGTATCCTGTCTTTCAAACCTCTGCTCCTCTGCTAGTGAAAGAAAAACTTGGGGGCCAAGCTGGAGGAAGAAACAACTGGAATTCATACAATTACTGTAGGACCTATGGTATCACATGCTGCTAGCTAAGGCTGCCCAGCCTGTTACAAAAAAATGTACAGACAGCATCTTACATTAGCTGGAAAAAACAAGTGTGGTAGAACTGAGTGCATCTAATGTCCTGCCCTTTCCCCATGACTGAGCATTTCTTAGTTCCTAAATCTTTCCTACCCACCCACAGGCTAGGTAACAAAAGAGGAAAAGGGCTCTACCGCAGAGGAGGAGACACTGAATTGCACAGACAACACTCCAGTACTTCAAGATCCATTGCCATCCATGTAATTATCCATGTGAGGTTTTATCCTGAACTTGCAGAAGGGGAACTAAAACCCAGGGACAAATAACAAGAGGCTTTGGGCCATGCTGGCAGTCAGGAGCAGAACTTTCAGTCTCCAGAGCTGCCTTTGACCATTTGTGATCAAAAGACCCTGCATGAGGCAGCAAGGTTTGAAAGAAGGATGAAGAGAGGGAGAAAAGCTGTTCCACAGTGAGGAACTCACTGCAAGCCTTCTAGGGAGACATTGCTGCGTCCATCACAGTTGCACAAAGTTATAATGAATGAGGAGTTCACCTCAGTTGTGGTGTTCATAGAATGGGTTGGGTTGGAAGGGACCTTAAAGATCATCTCATTCCAACCTGCATTGGGCAGGGACACCTCCCACTACTCCAGGTTGCTCAGAGCCCTGTCCAGTGTGACCTTGAACACTTCCAGGGACTGGGAACCCACAACTTCTCTGGGCAACCTGCTCCAGTGCCTCACCACCCTCACAGTAAAGTATTTCTTGCTAATATCTAACCCTACTGTCTTTCAAATTAAAGCCATGACCCATATCTCATCACTACATGCCCTTGCCCTAAGTCCCTCTCCAGCTCTCCTGTAGGCCCCTTTACGTACTGGAAAGCTGTATCCCCAGACCCTTCTCTTCTCCAGGCAGAACAACCCCAACACTCTCAGCCTGTGCTCATAGGAAAGAATTCCCTTTGATCAGTCCCTTCCCCTGGCCTGACCTGGCCTTGCCTCTCAGTGGGACAGACCAGCCTTTGTCTAGTACTAGCGCAGCCCCCTGAAATCTGCAGGGCTGAGGAGAAGTCACTCAGCAAAGAGAGATGACCACACCAACAGCCAGGGAGTCACAGCCCCTGATGAAGATCTCATGTGTCACTGAGTTTGAACTGGGCAGAGGAGGAGGAGGTGGGGAGGAGAGTGAACACATGCTCTCAGGTAGTACTGCTCAGAGCTCATCTCCTCTCCACTGCTGAGCTGGAAGCAGCAGCAGCAGCAACAGCTGGGATTGCAAAGAGCAAAAATGCACTATACCATCAAGTTTTACAACACAGGGTGGCAGGGGCAGAGGGCTGGCAGCATGCACATATGAGCTTTTCTACAGGCGTGGAGACAGAGCTCACATGCTCCAGAACCTCCCCTCTCCTGGATGAGCATGGGTGGGCTGCCTGGCAGCACAGGCAGACGTGCTGCACACAGCCCAAGTGGAGCCAGCTCTGGGTAGTTGCTGAGTGCTGGGCAAGAGAAGCCACGTACAGACATGTTAACTCACTGCATCTGTAATGCTTCCCACTGGCTTTTGAGTTTGTGGGAAAGCCAGCATGCCTGGCATCCCAGGACTGCCAGCTGTGCAGGGAGGAACACGAGATGAGGGGATGCCCCAAGTCATGACTGAAATGTTCCTAAGAATGGGATGTCTGTTCTTTGGCTGGAAAAAAAAAATCAAAGCCCCCAGCTTAGAGCATTATGCTTAATGGTGACATCAGTGGAGATGCAAATAAACTTATTTTTCCCTCAGAGAAGGTGGGAAAGAGAAATAGAGGCCAAATCCTTAGAAAAATCAACAAAAAAAACCCAACCAAACAAAAGAACCTAAAATCTGATCTGTTTGCCCAGTTCCCCTTCAGTTCAAGGTTGGCATGGTTTGTTCTCTGCTCTGTGGGAAGATTTAGTTCCTATTAACAGATGAGCTAATCAGTTCCCCTCAGCTCTTGAAGCTTTATCAAAACCAGTTAATCATGTTACTGATGTCCGCCCAGGCCAGAGCTCTCCACTTCTGTCCCTGCCAACAAGGAGACACGTGCACACCACACATGTGCACACCACACATGCATAGGGAAAATGTTTTTCCACTTTCAATTACAACAGCAAGAGGACATAGTGTATTGTGACTCTTGTGCCAGCATATGGGTGCTGTCCATCTCTCTTTAACCCCCTTTGCCACACTTTGTTCCTGGGGAAATGTGGTAGCTCTACCAGCATCTCATGAAGGAGCAGGATGATCTCTACAGGCCAAGCTCACGTCTCATTGCTAGCACAGTCGTGGCAACAGCGGGAGGAACTGTCCTCGGTCTTGGCAGGCCCAAGTCCTGTGCTGGAAGGCTGCTGGGGTCAAGACCCATTTGAACCTGGATACCAGGGTGTACAGTCCAGAATTCTGTCCCTGCCACTGGGTCTGTTTTACTTCTGCGCCCAAATTCCACCAGTTGCTGCTCTGTCCTGCTTCTCCTGAGGGCTGGAACGGGGGCTGTTCTTCCCTCTGGAATGGCTCTATCCACACATACACATATCCTCCAAGTCAAGAGGACTGCCTTTTTCCACTGAGTTTGGGAGGGCTGCTTATAACTTCCTAACAGTGATGGCAGGACCCAGACATGAAGAGCTCTCTGGTTCCCTTTTTGCTTCCTGTCAAGGTCACTTGAACTGACAAGTTGTCTGGTGGCCTGTGCTTGGGTGGGCACTGCTCAAGGGCACATTTGGAGGTGGCCGGTGTTCACCAGAGTGTTTCAGGAGCTGCTGCAGGTATTGGCAGCTATGTCCCTCCATCCTGCAGACCTGCACTGGTCCCAGGGGGACCCTACTGGGGTCAGGCTGCCAGCAGCTGCTGTGCTCTCTGTGTTTGTGCAGTGTGAGTGAGGCAGCTGCATCCTCAAAGAGCTGCTCTGTACCAGCATCCTGACAAGGACCCCAGGCTGGCCTGTGACCTGGCTGGGACTTGCATCTCCAAGGTGGGACAAGGAAGGGGAAGAGTCTCTCTGCCAGAGTCTCTCTGCCTGGCAGAGAGAGCCAAGGAGCTGTGTGTGAAGAGACCCTGCCATGCCCAGTGTGGGGCAGTCTCTAAATTAGCTATTCCAGGAGGGAAGGAGTTTCTCTAAAGCCTTACAGTCCCCAGCCTCCCCCAGACCTCCCCACCCACTTCTTGCTCTGAAGAGGCATCTGTTTCTCTCTGGCATTTTTGCAGGTCCCTCTGCCACCCCAGCCAAGGAAACACCCTGGGGCCGCCCAGATGAGCTGAGAGAACAGTGGAAAAGGGGCCATAAAAGCAAAGAGGAGGACAAGCTGTGGACACTCAATCCAAGCCAAACTGTATGGGCTGGCTCTCCATGCCATCTCCCACTCCTCTCCACCACGTGGCCGCGGTGTGAGATACGATCACCCACCTATACAGACAATGTCCATGAAGCCGTACATTCCATAGCAGATCTGGAAGAGCAGGTCCTGGCGCTGCCACTTGGCTGAAGGACTGAAGGTCGACCAGATGAGCCACGAGATACTGGCGATGAGGAAGAGGGAACCCAGGATGGCTGCTGCTATCTGAACCTTCTCAATGACTGTCAGAGAGATGGCCTGCCACTGTACAGGGAGGGGACAAGAGGGAGGGAGGAAGGACAAAAGAGAAGCAATTAGTTACTTGGAGCACATCACTGTTTTACACCACTGTGGTGGCTTTGGAGATCTCAAAGAGCGCCTATGGGCATAGGAGACTTTACCCCATCCACATCTGGGATGGAGCATGGCAGTTGTTCAGTAGTGCATGGCCTTGGGTTTCTTGACAGCACTGTGAAGAGGCAATGGAAAGGAATCCTGCATCTCACCAGGAAGGCACAGTGACCTGAGTGAGGCAGGATGTAGTCAAGACATCAAAAATAACATACCCATGACAATAGATCTGTGATGGCCATCACAAACTGTAAAG
The DNA here is from genome assembly GCA_013398275.1 of Promerops cafer. NCBI lineage: Eukaryota > Metazoa > Chordata > Aves > Passeriformes > Nectariniidae > Promerops > Promerops cafer. The sequence continues at coordinate 921,696 of VZSE01002604.1, read as the reverse complement.
TTCAGTTGTTCCCTCAAATAGAGGCCAGGCAACATCCTCATCCAGGGCATCCCAGGACCAAAAGAATAAGTATCTCAAAGAACCAAGCTTTCTTTTGAAGGCCTCACATGAGCTGGCTCTGTGCCACTTTGTGAGATCTGACATGATCACAGCCCTAGGTAGTATCTCATAGTAGCAACACACATCCCACAGAACGTGCTACAAACAACACAAGTTGTTATGGTCAGGACACCCTGCCTTTAGATGATGACATATTCAGGCTGTGTTCCAAGGTAAACGTCAATGCTTCTTCCTTGGAAAAAGAAAAAAATAGAAATAACTCCTCCAAATGCATTCACTTTGTCAAATAGCTTTGTATAAGCTATATTATAAATATCCTAAGCCTGGACTCCTCTCTGTCATCCAGCATAAAACCTCCCCACTCAGATTTACGCTGCTGAGAAAACTGTCCTATAAAACCAAGAGCTATTGGTGTCTTTAACAAGACTTGGGGATGTGGTCCATAGCATCTCCTGCAAATCAAAAACCAAGTGTGTAGACAGGCTGAGGACAGACAGTCTCTCCTGGCATTGAAGTATATAGGCCACGTCTAGCTGTGAGATACATGCCCTTGAAATCACAGTGGGACTGGCAGGAGGATAAACAAAGATGGACTTCAACCTCCTGCAGATAGAGAGGATTCAGAGAAGATGAAAATCTTTAGCCTAGATTCAGTCCAAATTCAGTGTCCCCATGAAGTGACAGTCTTGTGAGATCTCACTGCCCTGCATGTTTGTCAGACATATCCTAGGACAGCAGGATCACCCCGCAAGCCTTGTCCCATCCTTCTGCAGTGCAAGAAGGGAGTTCAGGTACTGGATATCTCTTTAAAGCCCAGGCCAGCCAGGAGTTAGCAATGTTTTTGCAAGGACTTTTGAACCCTGACTGAAGGGTGAGAAGGACAAGAAGTGACTTGTGCTGGTACAGGCACGCATGGGACTAGTACCAGTCCAATGACCAAACCCCTGAACCGAATGCACTCCCCTGAAAAGGGCTGCCATTTGGAGAGGAACAAACGAGAGCTGCAGCTGGAGGCTGAGGTCTGCAGGTTGCAACTGAAGGAGATTCCTCTGCCTCTGCCAGCCTGTCCTCCTTGCAAGGGCAGACAGCCCTCAAATTGTCTACCATGGATGTGCAGCACCAGTGAGGTGGGCGGTACCAGTTATTTGGTAGTTGGCCAGAGAAATGGCCACAGAGCTGCTGAGCAGAGAGAGAGCTTGTTCCCCACTGAAGCAGGACTGGGCTCAGCTAAACCCAGTCTCCTCCCTGTGCTCAGCTACTCCAGTCCCCTTCCTGCCATCTGCCCCAGGAGCTGACCCAGCCAAAGGCAAACACTTAGCACTGGGGACACTCAGTAATCTCTTCAACAGCCCATTCCCACTCTCCCACAGCCCGACCTGCCCCATGCCTCCACCAAATCCATCTGGCCCCTTTGTGCCACTGAGAAGGTCACACAGTGAACAGCCTGGAAGTCCCAATGCTGCAGGGCTGCTGGAGCCCACAGGAGAGGCGCAATGGTGCAACTCCGCTCCTGACATAAAGCAGAGCAAAGGCCACTCAGCATCCATCACAAATCTGGCTTCTGAGGGTGGGATAAGCAGCTCTGCCATTCTCCTATCAGCTCTTCAGCTCTGTTCTCAACAGCAACATAAGCCAATGCAGGACAAATTTGCAAGTAATGCCATTAACCCAGAGCTCCAGGACTAAATTCATGTGGTAGGGAGGGAGCTTGGCTGTGTGCGTGGGGTTGCAGTTTCATCCCTGCAGCTTTCCCCAGACCTCACCTCCCCTTCCACTGCCTGTGGCTGACTTGGAGGGAATGGGAGTGCTGAGAGCACAGCCTGGTGCTGCGTGCAAAGGCTTTACTGCAGGTCCCTCACACTGACCCGCGTGCGCCTGTTCCAGCCAAATCATTCTGCATCATTTCTCTCTCTTGAGGAGGTAATGGACTGGCTCCTCACCATCTGCCTGGCACACTGCAAGGCCTCTGGTAGCAACAGGGCCTTCCAAGGCAGCAATTAGAGATGAAGGGATGAGAAGAAGTAACTGTTTTCTACAACTGGAAGCCATGTACAACCAACGAACACCATGGCTTTGCAGAGAAAGGGGGGCTTAGGTGTAGCACTAAATACACTGTCAAAGGGGATGGGGCTCAGAGAACAGAAGAGTTAAACAGGAGTGCAAACCTCAAACCCTGCTCCCCCATGGCTGGGAAGAGAGAGGTTGAAACATGGGCAGGGACAGTGCCTGACACTGCTCAGCTGGCAGTGGCTGCTGGGAAGTTCACTGTGGTGATAATGAAGAGCCTGGAGTCTGTCAGCTGTGCCAGGGGGTAGAAGGCTCTCCCCCTGCATCTGGCACTAAGTGACAGTGACACACACAACAGCAGTCCTGACTCTGTTCAGAAGGTGGCACTGGGGTGTGATTACCCTCTGGCAAGGAGGTAAATGGGTCAAAGCTGAACATTGGGGAAAACAGCCAGCATGCAGAAGAATTTAATATTTTCCAGTTAAAAAAAAAAAAAAAAGTAATAAATGTTGTATTTTCTCTCTGGCAACCCTGAGAACTGCAATTTAGCGTCCCAGATCTAGCTTGAGCTGCTAATAACTAGAGTCATTATTTTTCATCTTTTAATTCCATTTTGCTACACATCTTAGTGTATGAGATCGAAGATCTTAGCTTGAGACAGAAGATAGAGCCTGTTACCCCCATGAGTGCTCAGACAGAAAGGTCCAAGAGCTGTTCAGAGGTGGAACGTGCTGATGAATTTCAGCTGCGGGAGCTGGGCTTTATGTGTCCCTGCACTGGTAGCCTTAGGAGCTCACCTCAATCACAGCACTGTGTCTTTCAGATTTCGTAATAGCTCTTAGAAAATCACCCCTTTTCCTAAGCCCTCTCCACCCTCATTACGGCCAGCAGACCCGGGATTTGGCAGGTGACCCTATCATTCTTGGGTCACCACAAGAGCTGTTCAGCAACTCTGGAGTTCCTCTACTGGCACATCTGAAACCCCCAAAGCTCTTTGTCTGAATGCCTGGCCACAGACACAGCCCCCTCCCTCCAGATCTCCAGCTCAAATGTTCAAGATCTAGCAAGATCACAGTGTCAAGCAATCCCACCTTGTGGGAGAGACCTAAAACTGAGCCCTTCTTCCCTCAGCTGATAATGACTCAAGCTCCTGGTAGCCACTGAGCTGCACTGAAGTGCACCTTTAACAACTCAGCTCTCCCAGGTTGTCAGTCAGGGACGTGACCTTTAGGCAGGTAGAAAGCTCTACAGATGCTCTGCCAGTGCTGAACAGGGCAGAACTAAGGACTTGCTGGTACCAAAAAGCTTTAAAGGCTCCTACAGGATAATGGATCAGCTTTGTGAGCTCCAGACTCACAATGGCTTCAGAACATCCCCAAGCAGCTCTCTGTGATGGTCTGCCACCCACACTAGAAAAGTGCTCCAACCCTCCAAACCATTCTGGAGAAGCTGTCTGGAGCTGTCTGTCTGTCCTTTGCTACCACGCCCCTGGGCCAAGCACTTTGGCACCCCACCCATGTCTGCAGGTGCAAAACACCACTCTCTCTCAGACCAGTTTCCCCAGGTTTCCCCATTTTGCCCAAATCACAGAGCTCTGCAACCCAGATGCCTCAGAAAGGGCTTCTTAGGAGCTCAGGTCTGACATTTGTGATGACTTTAGCCAGGGTCCAAGCTGGTACTGGTGCCTTCTAGTCATGTCACTTGTTCTCCTGCACTGTTTCATAACCTGCAAGTTGTACTTGACACAAACCTGTTTCCCTGTTTGCTTCAGTGCTTCTGCCTAGAGGCTTGTAAGTCAAAACCTGCTAATGTAACACAGATGAATAATGTCATTACTATAGTATTTAATACCTGACTGTATTTCCCTTTCTTTGGCACCTGCAGTCTACAAAGTTTCCCAAGCACCAGCATGAGCATATCCAAGGCAGATATTGCTTGCAGAAGATGTCTATGTCGTACTGCAGCAGCTTGCAAAGAAGTCTTGTTTGCTGGAAAAGCCTTCCTGCACTCCCCTGAGAGCTCCTCCATGCCTGCCTCAGGCAGTTCACTTTATTTTTATTGCTGTATCTGACACGGCCCCTTAATACACATCATTAACATCCTGAGCTGTGCTAGTCAGCAATTTAATTCTCAGACCCAGGGTCACAAGCAGGAGGAGGTTTTTCCTAGAAGGTTGGAGAGGATCATTTGCAGCACTGCTTAGGTGTGGTTCTCCCCTTGCTGCTGTCCCAAGACCCTGGCCATCCTCCTCAATTATGTTCTGGAGGATGGCTTTTTTTTTAATAAATTTGCCAAGAAAAATTAAGCCGCTGCTGTGGCATAGCTTCCCTGCTGCACACTTACAGATGCTGTGGCTTATTCAGATACTAGAAAAGCAGCAAGGAGGAGGGAGGGCCCTGTAGGGCCATGTAATGGAAACGTGCAATGATGAAAACCCCCCTCCTCCATGTGCCACAGCATCTGGTAAGACTCAGGCTACAGCACCGGCATCCTGGAAAATTCCTGTGATAACACACCGGCCCTGAAGTCTCTCTTGCAGTGACTGCATCCACTGCTTGCAGGCTACAGCTGAAGCTCAGCAGGGACCAGCAAAGCTTGTGCTTAACACCACTGATTCAGTAGGCTGGGACAACCAGGAGACAATCAGTAAACTTGCCTCAAGCTTTTTAGCTCAGGATCTCAGGCTGAAGTTCAAATACCCTGTGAGCTCAGCCATTCTTGCAGATGTGTGTCCTGATGCAGAGGCCATGTAGGAGCACTCACCAGCTCCTAACAGATCATCACCATGGACAAAATGGAACCAGAGGAGAACAGATCTCAACCCCAGCACTTGATAACTGGGGATCTTTGGAGCTGAAACAGTCTGCAATGCAGGAAGAGTAGGAGATAACTGTAAATCAGAGTTGAACTCATCAAGACTTGTTGTTGGGAAGGTTGGTTCCAACAGATTTTCTCTTTACTAAAATCAGAGCATCAGAGTGGATGTGGCTAAGGACTGACTACAAAGGAGGTGTACAGATTAAATACACTTCAGAGACCCATCAAGGCAGGTACCTACTCCACTGTGTATCAGGACCAGGGTGCAGGCCGTACTACCACGTGCTTCTAAACTGCTCTCTGCCTTCAGGGGCATTTTAAAATCATGGGCTTTACACAAGTATTATGATGGAGGGAGGCATCTAAAGGCTCCAAGCCTGTGACTCCTGTCTTGGTGATTGGCAAACTGGAGAGCAGGAGAATAGATTGCTGGATGGGTGGATGGATGGATGGGTGGATGGATGGATGGATGGATGGATGGATGGATGGATGGATGGATGGATGGATGGATGGATGGATGGATGGATGGATGGACAAAAGCTCTGGATTTCCTGGTTGTTCACAGCTGATGGAATATTTTTGCTCATTTGCTGCCTGACTGCTGCTTGGCAAGACACCTGCTATGTTGTCCAACAACTTTAATCCCCCAGTCCCAGCAGGTTAGCAGTGTTGCTGCTTTAAGACCTTTGCTCTTAAATGCCTGCAATCCAGGGAGCGGGGAATGGGGTGGGTTAATTTATAGAGATTAATTCTGCCAAAATAGAAGACTAAAGGTCTCTCTGGTATGAAACATCATAATAGCCTGGAGGCTGGAAGGAGCCTGTGTTAATTATGCATGAACCCAGCTGTAACTTCTCTGCCCACACCATGAGTCTCCAGACACATCTGGCCCATGCTGTGCTTCTAAGCACTCCAAAAAATGTGCAGCAGATGTCAAAATGGGCAGAGAAACATGCAGGTCCCAGGGAACATGTGGGTGTTGGATGTGCTGCTCTGCTCAGACCAATTGGACATGCTTCAGGGAGCCCAGGGTCAGCCAGCTGCCTGGATTTGGCTTCCCAGCAGTCTATCAGATGAGAGGACACAGGAGAGAGGTAGGCCATGTTGCTGGTTAGAATCTAGACAGGCTCAGAGCATCACCCAAACAGGTTACATTGGACAAGGACATGAGGCTTGTGTGGTCCTTGCCTGTATTATGGTTGGTCTGGAAAAAACAGATGACCTACAGCATTTGCCCTCCAAAAACGGTGCTTGAGAAATTCAGAGATTTCTTGTAAGAATAAAGCTGGGTCCAAGTTTCAGCAGACTGTGAGAAGAAAGGTCAGGGACTTTGAGATACGCTTGTATGTTCAGCTGGCTGGTGTTATCCACAGGTGGGGTGCAGACCAAGCAGAAAGGATGCTCCTCCCACCTGCACATGCTGTGACTTGTTATGGGAAACAGTTGGGGCATCCTAACTCCTGTGTCCTCTCTGCCTCCTTTGCCCAGCATCTTACCAAATGGTGAGAGCCACTGAGAAATGAGGCATTCATAGTGATGGGTTACAGGGGGCCCAAGCCCTTAGTCCTGGTAGGAAGTCCTGGTCTGGTGCATCAGCCAGTTCCCACAGGATTTTGCAAATTAATGCCAGTGTAGCATCTGCTTCCCAGCAGTGCCTTTGCGCTGGCACCAGACAGGACACCCAGGCACGCAGCTGTAGCTCTACACACTGCATTTATTCCAGGCCAAGTGTCTTTTCAAGCCGGTTGCTTCTTCCTATCCTCCAAATTTCCCAGTGCTTCTGTGAGAAGTGTTGTGAAGTCTAAGTCAGCAATGTGACGGCTCCAAGCCCCAGATCTGCACAGTCCTCTGGGACCCCTGCTCCTGGAGCTGAGCTCTCCAACTCAGCTGTTCTGCCACTCAGTTTTTGTGTTCATGGCAAAGGCCATCAGATCAGGCCACTTTCTGACAGGGGAGCCCAGAGAGAGAGAAGCTTTGCACAGGCTCTGAAATTTGTGTGTGTGAGGTGAGAGCTTGTCCATGAGCAGCTCCAACAAATTTTAGATGAGTGTGGAACAGGAAGAAAGTCACTGACCCATTGCCCTGAGCCACCTGAAAGTGCAGAGCATTTGGAAGTCATTCATTAAAGGCGGTTCTGGAGACACAAACACTCACAAATTTGTACTCACAAACCTTTAGTGCTGCTCAGCATTGCATCCCCAGTCTGAGACACAGGAAGCATTAGGGCACTCATGGAGCAGCTTTCCAGAAATAAACAAAAGCTGCTTTGTCCACATCTCCCCTCCTGTGTTTCAATCTGCTCTGAGTTACTAGAGCCAAGAAATAAAAACATTCTGGGTCTGAGGCTTGGGATGAAACTACAGCCCATGGCTCATGGAAAATTGAATCAGAAGATGTAGGGATTCTTAGAGAGCAGGCAGGTTTTTCCTTCCCCTCAGAAAAATCTCCCCATGATGTCCCCCTAATTTCACTACTTCATTGAAGTCTGGAGTCCTAATGGGTTGTCCCTTTTTCCTCAACGTGGTAAATGACCTCAGGCCCAGGAAACACCACACAGAGATTGCAGTTTGAAGGAGAGAGCAGGAGTTTGCATTCCCCCATTCCCTTGTACAACTGGCACCATCACCAGCACTGTCCTTGCCTCCTGGTAGAGAGCGACCCACAGAGGGCCAGGCACTGGACAGACTGAAATCCCTACAGTCATGACTCTGGTCTCTAAACCACCGTAATGCCTCTCCAGTCCAGATGATGCTGATTAAGCAGTAGTGCCTGGATGTAATGTGCTTCCTTATGGCCGAGGCACTAATGGTGCTCAGCAAAGGCATGCAGCAATTAATGCATTTCAGGCATTGCCCCTGCAATAAATCAATAGCTATTAAGGATAATTTATCCCATTTTTAATAGTCACACAGGTTCCCCCATTCTGCATCCTGATTTTAAATCACCAGTCTGTACTGCAACTTATTCAGCTACAATGCTTTTCAGATAAGAAAGAACGTGGGTCCTTGGATGACTTTCACAGGCATTCACATCAAGATGTGCTTTACCTGTTGTGTGCACGTCTGCAAAAGTCCATCAAGAATCAGGCTTGAAGAGAGCAGAGTATCAGAGTCAACACCTCTTGTGCCATGCCATGATTGTGGGAGAGCAGGAAAGTGAAAAAGGTGGTGAGATCAGAGAAGAGAGCTCTAAGAACCTTCCATCTGCCTCCCCCATCCCTCACGCCAACACAGCAGAGTCTCAGCAGGAAGAGATCAGGATTAATGGCACAGCTATAAACACGTGGAGTCTCAACTGCTCAGTCACTGACTGTGTGCTCTGTTGCAGTAAATCCCACAATGGCACAGTCCTTGCCTGGCCCTGGAGACAGGCACACCTGTGGTCTCCAGTGGATGAACACGTTTGAATAGCTGCGAGGTGTTATAGCACTTTTGTGGAATTTTCAACAGGAGGCAAGTGAATATAGGAATTGCCAAGGACAGAAACAGCAGACTCCCGAGGGATGCTCCCAGAACCACTGAGCAGAACATGGGGCCTCTTTGGACCAGCCCCTGGCAATCCTTTCTAAGTGTCCCAGACATACGAATCCCTGTGCGCAGGGAAGGAAAACCCACACAGGTAAAATCCACTTGCTCCCAGAAACAAAAATTGAAACAAGAATAAATAGACTTTGAAATGTCTCTAGTACCTTTACCTGCAGAGGGTTCTTTGTGCTTATGGCAATGACGTGATACTTGTAGTAACACAGCTCACAGCTCCAGCAGCCTCTCTCGCTAATCCATTTGATCAGACATGGCTGGTGCGTGCACTTCACAGATCCATCACATCGACACGGGCTCAGCAACTCCCCCTGAAAGAGACAGACAGCATCAGTGAGGCTTCCCTCCTTCCAGAGGCACGGCACAGCACGGCACACGTGGCACGGCATGGCAGAAGCTCCCTTATCCACCATTTGAACTTTCTCCCTTTTTACCTGGTTTGGCTCAGGCAATCATGCTGCTTCCATCCCTTTTCCCTCTAATAATGCTTGGCTGATGTGAACTGAGACTGTCAGGGATGTAATGATCTCAAATACTGGGCTCTTACATGCCTTGTCACCACCGAAGGAAAAGCTAGATGAGCACAACTCTTACCACTCCAGAGGACCAACACTGACCCCAACCAGTGGACACACGTCTGGTGGCAACCAGATGCCACTGGTTCATTGCTCAGGTTTTTGTCTCTGCTACCTATTTTAGAAAGTGAGGTTGGTAGTGATGATAAGTTGTGATACAGACTCTGCTAGAGACTGATGTCTTGCTCAGACCAGGGTAGCTTCCTCAAGCCCAGGCACGCAAAAGGTCCTCAGATTTCTCTCCCACACCATCCACTTTCCCCAGACAGTCATACTGGTGAACTACAGGGCTGGCTATTTCCACCCTAGAAGGAAGATGGAGAACAAATTGTGTCCTGGCTCATGACCCAGACAGTTATGAGTGGTGGCCACAACACTGAACCTCCTGGCTCGCTCCCTTGTTTCTGGTTTAACTTTTAACGGGGTATCCATGAAAACCCCATATTATTCTGATCCATCTGCTATCACCCTGTTCACCATGGGACTAAATTCCTCTCTGCACACAAGCTCAGGAGCACTTTACAGTTGTTTGCCATTGCTTATTTAGGTTAGGAGAGAGCCATTACATTTTAGTCCTCACTGTTTAGTGTTTAAAAGCCATAGTGTAGATTCCAGTAGTCTCTTTAGCTCTGCTCTGAGATTAAAAAGCTTTTAAAGGCAGAATAAGAATATCCATGGGACAGAGAAGGCTGGATCATACTTTCAGCACTGGGAGAAGGTATTTGCTCTTACAGCCCAGCTCAGCCTCATCACTAGCCTGATGGAGCACCAGGATAACAGACTCTGGCATTGGGCACTGCTGGATATGGTAAAAGACATCCATTCCAACTGCCTCGGGTTACGAACCAGATCCTGCTCTTGCTAACCCTGGTGGGAAACTGCCTCAGCTTCTAGGTCACCACATCAAGTCTCAGGACCTGAGGAACGGAGGACCACACTGGGCAAGAGTGATACTTCTTTCCATGAAACCTAATGTGAACATGCTAATCGTTTCATTTGTTTCAGCTAGGTGACCTAAAAATGTCAACTTCCATGAAATTTTAGCAAAAATGTAAATAAATGTTTATGTTACAAACACAGCCTTGGCTCTACTTGTTACTGGTTTTCATTACATATTGGAGGGGATACAAAGGGAGGGGGGAGGCAAGGAGGGTTGTAGGCTCCATGAACCTCTTCCACCTGGAGAGGGGTGACATGACAAACCAGAAGAAGGGAAACAGGGAAGGATTAGATGGGAAAAAGGTGCATGTGGGAATGAGGACTGACATTTGGCACTCAAACTCCCCATGTGAGGTCCAGTTTGAGGGGCTCAGGTTTGGCTGTGCATGTTTGTGCCCTTGGCTGAGACTGGGGTGGGACATCACCAGTGTGATACGGAGCCCAGAAGAGCAGGTACTGCCAGACAGGATGCAAAAGGGGAGGGACCAGAACTTGGCACAACTCCTCCGCTTCCCCACTCACCAAACCTCTTCCACACCAAGAGCCAGCCTGGTACAAGGACCACTGCTCTGCCCTTCTCATCTCAGTTCCTGGTGCCTTGTTTTCTCAACAGCTTCACTCCTCAGCACACAAGTGTGGCCCCAGCACTAAGGAGGTCATGCAGAAACCTCCCAGGTCTGCAGCATCCCTGCCTTTCCACCTCACTGCACACCAGGGTCTCTTACAGGGCTCAAAATGATGAGTGCAGGACCTGGGCTTTGTCTAATGAGCAGCTGGAGGCATCAATGATGAGGGATCAGGAATGGAGCAGAACGGAGCAGGAACTAAGAGCAACAACCTCCAGGCAAAGGCAGAGGGGAAAAGCTGTAGCTACAGCCTGGACTCGCGCTGGCTTCTGGGGCTCTGTAATAAATGAGTCTATGAAATCTGAGCTTCTCTCTTCAGCGCCAAAAGATGTTCATAGATGTCCTACAGCACCATGGGGACCCAGTTGCCCTCCCTAACTGGGATGCTCAAATACACAGCCCTGCCAGCTCCTACAACCTCAGGATTCAACTGTGGAGATGAATCCCTCAGTAACTTGATTTTAGCAAATCTAGCAAAAACTCAATTTATCACATTTTCTCCAGCCATCTGAAATATTACATCCTTGTATGTGGCACAAAGCTATTTTTGCATACTGCGAAGCCCAATTCTGTCCACAGCAGGCATTTGTAAAACACTGCCACATGCACACATGTGCACATGCACTCCTGTACCAGCAGAAAAACAAACACCAGGGGCATATTAAAGGAATAAATCCTTTGTACAGCAAAGGAGAAGGAGTCTCACTGCTGGCTGTACAGAGAGCTCAGGAACAAACCATTGGCTGTGATACACAGGAAAGTTTTGCTGTACAGAGTCCTCTGCTGCTAAAAGCTACAGGAACACAAAAGCAAACCCAAAGTGAGACACAAATCACAAGAACTAGAGATGGAAATTAAATTCCTAACACCCATTTTTGCAGATTTGTTGAAGATGGGTCTGCACAACATATTCTCCAGTGCTCAAACAGCAGCATTCCCACCAATTCCCTTGGGGGACTGCCCTCCAAAAACCCTTTGAAGGGTCTATTTCCTGACTTCACAACATTTATTTTTGCAACTTCCCATTGTACAGTTATATCCCATCACCAGGATGAGTCTAAGCAACATTTTTGCTTTGTCAGTAACTAGTGGAGAAATGCTCCCCAACTGCAAACTTCCTCCTCAGCTTGCTCACTACCATCTTGTTCCTCTGAAACACTCAAGTGTGCTTTGGAGTCAGGACACCTGTTTTTTGGGTTTTTTTTTGCTGTTATCCAAGTCTAAATTAGAAAAAAACAGAGTTAACAAAAAGGGAAAGGTGCTCTGGCTCAGCCACAACCATTTCAACATACACATGAAATACTCCTCCCTACTTCTGGAAAGAGTAATATACTAAGCAATTATATATAATATTCTTCCCTATTTCTCACTGTGATGGGAGCTTGTCTTGAGGAGCAGCAAGGGCAAGGCCAGGCTGAGCTGGCTTTACCCTGAGGAGGACAATACTGCTGGAGATGCACCAGTAGTGCAGGTCTGCTCCAGCTCTGTCCTTTCTGTCTGGATTCCCACTCTGTATCCACTGCAATACGTCAAAGTGGTTAATGATTATCTGGCCCCTGCTATTTAAAGCCTACTGGGAGGAGTGCTGAGAAAGGATGGAAAAAAAAATTATTGCCAGTGCGTGCTTGTGGTGCTCGCTGCATCCAGGGAGAAAATAACCACGTCAGGAGCAGCGTCACCCCTGTTGAGTGTTGGTGGCAGAGTTTTTCCTGGCTTTTATCTGTCATTTATCAGTGCTGGGAGCCCATCCGCACATCCACAGCTGTGGCTGCTCACCCACCATGGGATGTGTTTCCCAGGCCTGTTCTTTTAACTGCAAATTAAGTACAGCAAATTTGCCAACCCAGTCTCCTTTAAACAGGGCAGGGCTGGGGATGATGGTGTCACCGGGCCAGGATGTGGCTGGTCTTCTCTGTCTGGTGCCTGGGCTGCTCCTGAGCACCAATTCAGCTGGAAAGAGCCATGTTACCAACATCCTACTACCACAACCATTAAAGCAAACATTTTGAAAGCCAGTGCAAACTGTACAGAAAACCAAGATAGCTGATGGTGATCTTTAAGACCTGCAGTTTTTCCTTCACCTGTGCATTTTCCCTGCTCAGGTATGCAAAGTAGCACAAGCATCAGTCACAGGAGCAGTGCCCTGGGCCAGAGCAGGTCAATGAGAAGATGCTGAAGGAGCTGTCCCATCACAAGGGCAGCCACCTCTCTCTGGGTCTACATGCAGCTGCTGCTGCGCACAGATCTGCGTGCATGCATCTGACTGCTAGCATTTATCTGAGTTTGTCTCGTTTGCAAAAGGAAGCCAGGGTCATTTAATTTCAGGTCTGCAGCTGCGTCTCCTAAATATACTTAAATCTTCACATTGAGTTTAAATGCAATGGGAAGTTTTATTACGGCAAATAAATGCCAAATGATTTCTATATTAGGAATATAATTACAGACAAATTAAGTACAACGGCAAAGAGAAGCCCATTGTTACAGAGCTGGTAAACTCCAATAAACATGTACTAATGACCACTCTGTCTTCACACACTTACAAGAGTTGCCCTTCCATCCTTTTGAACTAAACATGTTATTACCAGCATCTCAAATGCTTCCCTATGCATGCAGGCACTGTGCCAGCCAGCAACAGGCAACAAGGGACATGGAATACGTATCTATGCGTACGTATGTGTATATATATATGTATTAAATTGCATTAAATTCTCCAGCACTGGGGGACATGGACAGAGTGTGGACCCAGAGAGGAGTGGATCTAGGTCTCCTGTGGTGTCAGGACAGCACAGGACATGGTTACGTATGGGGGTCTGGTGAGATGGCATTTCCCCAGGCACCTCAGCAGAGCTGGGTGCTGATCCCAATATCCATCTTAGGAGAAATCTGCTGAAAGACCTTTCTTGACCTAGCTGGGGGAAATATCCCAACTGAGCACCTCCCTAAAATCTGGAGAGCCTATAGGAAAATCTGTGCAAGTGATTAGAAAAAGAAATCATCCAGACTGCTATCTCCATGATCAGAACTGGCTCATCCCACAGCTCCCCCACAAGACCTGATATCCCTGTGGCATGCAGAGACAGCACTGCCCATGGCAGGCAAGATCTGTGTGCCCTGGGTTGCTATGAGTACCCCCATCCCAAAAGCAAGAGAAAATGCAGCCCCATAAAGGAGAAAAATCCAGCTCTGGACAATTGTTTCTGTTGCTTAGCTATGATTTTATGAAGTCTGTGACTGCCTGGCTGAAGCCTCTGGTGTCTGCTCTTGGCCTGGCAGCTCCCTGGGTCAGGATCATATCTCTGCAGGGCACAGCTGTGGTAGAGGTGTGGGCCCCTCTCTAGGATTCCTCAACCTCTCGGCAGTACGAAGGAGAAGCCACAGCTGGGCATGTCAGGCTGGGGGCTCTGAGATGGGTGTGGTGTGGGCACAGTCCTGCTTTTTCATGGTTTTCTCCAATTTTAATGGGTATTAGCTGTTCTGGCAGCCCGGTGAATGGGGCACTTATCTTTCACAGGGCAATGAGAAATCCAGCAACAAGCCTCAGGCATGTCTGCCTACAAGCTGGGTGTGAGCAGACAGGGATCTCAGCTTCAGTGCACCCAGCAAAACCATTACACACCCCTCTGGGACCATCAGGAGTATTTTGGTGATGTCTGGGAGTGTGGGCGCTGGTTGGGAAAGGGATGTGTCTCACAAGGTCCTGAGCTGAAACCCAACATTTGTTCCACAGTGAGTCTTGTCTGAAAAGCCATCATGTCTGCAGAGCTCCCAGTGCTCCAAAAACAACACAAATTGCCTCTCCACCCACAGAGGCTGCTGCTGTGGCACCTCTGAGGAACGCTGGGGCTGCCACACTGCTCAGGCTTTTTCTGCACCTGTCTGATGAAAACATCAAAGGCTGCAGCCACAGCTGTGAGGAAGGCAGGGTGGGACCTGCTTCGCATCCTTCTTCTGCTGGAAAACTCATCCCACCACTATCACAAGAGGCATGACTTCCCAGCTGAGCATGGCTTTACCATGGACCAGGGAAATTTTACATTTTCTCTGCTCTTTCCTGCCTGCAGTGTTTTGTGCCTGTCACCACTGCTGAGACAGACAATGACAGAGGTGTCAGCTCAGAATTTGGGAGTGGGATGGAGAAGTGGGAAGGGAGACTTTCCATTTTCTGAGCATTATCATTCCCCTTGGGGACTCTTCTGTCACTGCAGAGCTGAGGGACCATCACCTCATCTGGATGCTCATCAGGGTTGGAACAAAGCTTGTCCATGTTTTAAGTCAAAACATGGTTTTTTTGGTTGAAGCAGATGACTCGAGTCTCAGCTGTGCTGGAGGCAGACAGTGGGTCAAATCCCTGTATCCTCATGCCCAACAACAATGCAGGGATGTGGGGGAGAGGCATCTGACAGGTCCCTTCTCAAGGCTGTTCAGCAGAGAACAGGAAAGTCCCAAGAGGGCCCTGAGCTGCACCATTGCACTGCTTGCCCTCTTTACCAAATTGCCCTGCCCCTACTCTGCCACCTCTGAGCAGGATGTTCCAAAGCAAAACCCCTCATGGCACTGTCCATGTGCCCCAGGGGATCCCCACTGCTTATTAACAGGGATGGGTGCCACTTCAGAGAGGCCTGAGGGCAACCTCCATACTCCACCTTCCCACAGGGTAAGCAGTGGTGCCACAGACTCAGCCAGGCAGCAGCAGGGATGGGTTTCCTCTGCACACAGATCATCTCTCAGCTCTGCCACAGAACAGGAAAGAGGATGCCTTCTTTTCCTCCCTTAATTGCTAAAACCTTAAAGAGTTCTGCAGGGCAGGAGGGTGGGAGAGAGAAATGAAGACAAGGAAAAAAATCTCATGAAGAAAAGAAAGAAGAGACTTGAGAAGTCCTGGGTGCAGAAAGCCCAGCGCATTAGAGAGGCGGCTCTGGCTCCCTCAGACAGGAGCCTTTGCTGTGGTGACTCATCCTGGGAGCAGTCTGGAGTGGTGGCTCTGCCCTCGCTCCTTCACTGATTTCCAGGGGAAGGTGACTGAACACAGCTCCACTGAGCTTAATGTGAACTGTCAGGGAGCTGGGGCTCATTTGCCTTGGTAACAGAAGAGAAAACAGTAAAGTTGCAGAGTTTAATATAAAATATTTGGACATGACCCAATCCCTTTTCACTATAAAACAAGGAAAAAAGGACTTTAAATCTAGACTAGGGAAGGTTCAGTATTTATCTGACATCAACTTGGTCATGTGTTTGCTCACAGCCTGGTACTATCCAACAGCTCCGGGCGCTTCTTTGCCACCACTGGTAAAGACCAAAGGGACTTGGTTCACAAAGGCCTGGGTGTCTCATGGCTTAACACCAATTTCCTTCAAAGGAGCAGAAAAAATGCATTTTTGTGAGAAACAGAGAATCACAGGGCATTTTATGTGCAATGAGCTATGGAACACTGGTTTCAGGCCAGTGAAAGGTGAAGGGCAGAGAGCCATCCAATTTAAGTCCCACTTGGCCAGGGAAGGGAGACATCATGGAAAGGGATGCTGGGGATTGGTTCTCACCTGAGTTAACCACTGCAGGGGAAGTGAGAGGGAAGGACAGTCCCTAAGGGTCCCCTTAACTGAGATGAAAGACGCTGAACTCCATCTCTGTGTGCAGGTCTTGCCAACAGACGGGCCCTTCTCAGAGGAGATTACTCTGAACAGGAATCTTGACCCATTAGTCTTCTCAGAGCAAATAAGCAAATGAGAGCAAATCAGAACAAGTCAGTCCTCAAAGCAAATCAGTTCCTCAGCAAACACAGGGACCTGAAAGCACTCCTGCCATGTTGTTGCCACCAGCAAACCCATGACAAAGTAGCTAAAACTGATCCTGAAAAAATATTCCACTAGAACAAAGTTGAACCTTACCTGAAATACGGAATAAGGAATCAGGAATTAATTATCAATAGCCCAAGGAGCTGAGAGGTTACAATATATGGTATTTATTTGCTTTTCTCGCTAAAAAAGGATTTTCACAAGAAAAATAACTTCACTTATGTGTTCTATAGCCCACTTCATCCTAATGTCATTGAACATGTTTTTGATTAGCTGATTTAAGTAATTCTTACTAAATGTTGCTTGGTTGCAAGGAATCAAAAGGCAAGTGTCTCAAATATCACCTGCTGTGCCTCATCAGGTGTGATAATAGCACCGATTAAGTGAAGAGCCTTCAGTGCATGGAAATCACAGTGCTGCACATGTGAAATCAGGATACCTGAACACCCCTGAGCACTTGGGTGTTGCAGCAAGTTCAGCTCCACACTTGTCCTGAATACTGAGTGGAGCTGTTTCAGCATCCCAGAGAAGAAATGTCATAGTCTGTAGCTCCTGGGCTTTCACCCAAAGTACTGAGGGCTTTAAGCTTCTGGAGATTTACAGTAGACCCCAACGCTTTCATGAGCTAGAACACTCTAGTTCTGAAAAAGAAATTCACTGTTGTTTCACTCTGGCTCTTCTTAATTAAATTTAAAGTATTTCAGACAATACTTAGATTTATTCTGTGTGAGATACAAGAGTGAACTCAATTTTGCTCCCTAGGATGTGATGGTGGAATAAATCTGATGCGATACCATGAAGCCAAACAACTCTTCAGCAAAAATCAAGCACCCTTAAGTTATGGCTTCTTGTAATAAATCTTCAACCAATTAAAGAGTTGGTGGGATATTTTTTTGGTACAAATGGCTTTTTCACCAGAGAAAGCCTCATCTAAATAAAATTTTTCTAAATATACTTCTTTTTTTAATAGAAAAAAAAGATAGCAATTATTCCTTATTATCTCTAAGTTCAAAGTATAAAGTTAATGCTTTCAGAATGCAAGTACCGTACAATGTAATTCTTATCTGAGATTTGCTCATAATTCAGCAAATTGAACTTTGCAGCTACTTCCCTGGGAAGCTGTTCATAAAGATATTCAGCTAATGGCCATTTCAGGAAACATTATGCCATCAGCTGCTGAAGAGCAGCCACGGAAAATCCACAGAAATGGATGCTGGTTTGATTCTCCAGACAATAGACCCCACTTTTAAAGAAACAAACAGACCAATAGGCTTTCTGTCTTTTTTTTTTTTCTTTTTTTTTCTCAGAGAAAACTGAAAAACCCTCCAACATCAGACCTGAGAAAATCTTTACTCTGTAATATTTGCCTAATCTTCCTGGGCTCTTCAGGAATGAGAAAATGGCCAGGTGCTACTGGCAGCTGTACAGCAGTGAGATGCTCCTTCCAAAAGTGTAGCAACTGCTTAGGAGATGCTTCACCCTGGAACCAGCAGCTCATCAGTGGAGGGGAGCAGAAGATGATGGCAGCCAGGATTTAAGGGTTGTCATTTGCCACAATACCCTCAAGTGACCCCCAGTCAGGACTGGGGGCAGCGTGGTGGGGAACTGGGGGGGCCATGTGCATGTTCAGTAAGTGGAAGCCAATAATAAGGTGCAAACAGAAGCACAGAGCCAATCTCCACTACTCAAAGGCAGTGCTTCCCAGCTGGGAGTGGAGATGACAACATGACAGGAGGGACTGTCCCAACAGGTCTGGATGGGAATGGTTATGCAGGAGCTTTTCTTGCTCCATTTGGGATGGTCAAGATTGGCAGCTCAGAGATGGAAACCCTCCAAAAGCTACGTCTGTCTCCAAAGCTGTTTGTCTCTCCTGGCATGAGGCAGAGCTGGAATGTGGGCTGCTGGCCTTGGGTGCACCTGGGGTGAAGGCTGAGGACAGCCTGGCAGGGGGCTGAAAGCAGACGTGAGGTGGGAGATAATACACACAGGGCTGCTGCAGCAGCCAGGGAGCTGTGATATAAAATAATGAGCGTGGTTTGTTTACTTTTGGCTTCGCTAGCACTGCGGGACTGAGCTGTTTCATTAAGACGTGGCCTGATCCGCTTTTCCTTTCTGCCTCCCAGACTCAAGGAGAAGAATATGCAATTACAAAGTTCACTCATGTAGAGCCCTTCAATTACTGGGTAACTCTGTTATGGCTTTTCCAAACGTTTCAAGACTCGTGCAATAGGACATGACATCTGAAGTAATTCATTTTTCATCTGCTGATTAGCAGAAATTAAAATGGTTCTCAGAACATCCCAATTTATGTGAGATCAAGTTCCTTATCATCTTAGTGGTGAAGGCATTTCTTTTTAATGTCTCAGACAACCCTACAAGCAGAGATGCTGAACAAAAATACATGAAGGAGGCAGCAGAGGGGAGAATAGAGGCCCACAGGGTCTGCAGGGTGGTGGAGCTCCAGAGCCTTGCCTTCCAGTCCTGCCATAAGGTCACTTAATGTTTGGCAGAAAGTCAAAATGCTTGCTGGCACAAACGTGCACTGGAGGCAGAAGCACCTCCTTTTGAAATGATGCAGCTACGGAGTGAAGCTAAGCTGCCTTTACTGGCAGTGAGCTAAAAACCAGCCATTAATATAAAGGGTTTCTTCTGCAGGTGTCTGCCAACAGCAGCAGAGCAGCTGCCTGCAGGATGCACTTGTGCCATGATGATGGGTACCACTCAAGATCCCAAGAGGCAAAGCTGCCAGCAGCACCCCTCCAGTGGGGTCCAGGGAAGTACTCATGGGGCTGTGGTGGGGGGCTGTCTGCAGGGCTGACAGCTCAGGGGGCTGCGAGTCAGATGGAAGAGCAAGTGACAGCATGGAGCAGCCTGAGTAAGTAATGGGATAAGGGAGAGGATAAAAGCAGGGGATCCTGCACCACTTGGCCATGGCAAGAGTGGTCACACTGCCCTTTCATTTGCTTTCTATTTTCAAGGCATCCTGGGAAAGTAGGTGAAGTCCCTGGGGAAAGGCTGGGTTTAGGAGGCAGGGGAGCACGCTCTTGCTGATTCTCAGAACCATCCTCCCTGCCACCAGAGGAGCCTGGTCCAGAGCTCATAAACCCCTAGGCCCACTTAGCTGAAGTGCAGCAAAAATACACCATGGGAAAAAAGAACGGGCAGCTTAATCCCCAAATCATTTTGCCTAGTGTGACAATGATCCAGTCAAGAGCGGCCCAATAGGATAGAGACAGAGGTACCAGTGGCACTGGCTGCACTGTCCCCAGGGGAAGCTGCACAACATTAATTATGATTTTTTCAGTGCTGCCCTGGCAAAAGGCCTCCTGTATATGAAGCTGCATAAATCCATGCATAAATACAGTCTTTGCCTGCCTCCATCTCCTGGAAAGCCTTCTTGTGTTTTCCTACTTCAGCTGGGGAATCCAACTTTCCCTTTCACAGGCAGAGTATGAAACAGAAAGGAGAGAAAGCAGAAATAAATGTAAGAATAGCCGTAACATTAGCCAAGTGGGCTGTAGAGGCCATTTTCTTTTTTTTTTTAATCAGCCTTTTGCACAAGTTGAAGACCAGGTTTACTGGTGTGTGTAAACGTGAAATACACACACACAGATGTGCATATATAGACAATGCCATATATGACAAGTTCTAGCACTATCAGTGCACAGATATTAAGCATTACATAGGGCTGACTTATCATCTGACTCTGCAATAACCTTTTGAAGATATACTGATTGGCAATTTACATACTAACAAATACATCAACACTGAGGCAATGTCAGATGCTATACACAGCTATGCTCCACTCCAGAGGTGGCTGAATTTCAAACAGTGGCCAAATCATTTGTATCCCTCAGCATGAAAGATGCCCTATTGAAATATGAATCATTATCTCTCTGTTATTGGTCTTTATTGTCCTCTGTCAAATTGGCTCTCCTGCTTTTTCCCCATGGGATTTGCTGCATCAGATACAGAACCTGTCTGTGCCAAGCAAGATTCCTCCTACCACACCTGGATTAGTTTAGCTCAGTGAACTACATCCAGTCAGACTGGGCTGTGGCCTTCTTTAGCTACAGGTTAGGCTGCCTTTCCCCAAAAGAACACATCTCCTCTGTAACAACTTACAGTTCTCTCAGCAAGTTGTGTCTCCACACAGGAGGGTCAAATACCTGTTCCTGAGTTCCAACAGTGGAGATTTTATTGTCCATCTAACCCGCACTCAGCATTTAGGATGGGATTGTCCTTTACATCCACCCAGCTGTTCTACTCCACTTCCTGGTGCACCACACCAGAAACAACATGAAAATGCCCAGCCCACTTCCCTGACAGTGACCTGCTGTATTCTGGCAAGACTCGTCACTCCTTCGCTATTGCTCATGGTATAAGCAGCTGAAGAATGGAAAAGATGGAAGAAGGTCACTGGAGAGAGAAGAGGAAAGAGGGATGCTATTCTCATTGCTTTGCCCTGGATGTCATGAGTACAAAGGGGACAGGGCGGCAAGTCCCAAGAGCTGAGTTCTTTTAGTACAACACTCCTGGGCTTTGTTGTGCCAGAAAGATTTTAAGAGGTTTTTGAAAGCTCCTAGTGTTTTTTTTCTTGCCTTTGCAGAATTGGGGTTGGTAGAAAGATAAGCACAGAAATGATCACTATCCACACGTGCATTACCTGGAAGAAGTCCCACTAACTGTTAAGGGCAGGGTATTGTGTAATCAGCTACTCACCTGCTCTTTGGTGTCAAACGCTGAGAAGTTGTGTCTGCAGAGCCGAGAGCATTCAAGCAAGACTAAAGAAACTCATTACCCAGCTATCACCCTCCACAGTGATGCTCCAGGAATGGGAAACACCTGCAGCAGCCACAGATGCTCCTCATGGGCTGCAATGTGATGGGAGCACAGCCTTCTGGGGATGGTGTGGTTAGAGTGAGCCCTGGCCCCAGCTCTCCCTCCCACAGCTCTGCTGATGTCCTGCTGCTGGATTTGGGGAACTCTCCATGTTGTGATCCTTGCTCTGTGTACCAAACTTTTAACCAACACCCAGGGACAACTGTAGACTTCATTTATCTACATGTGTCCACAGTGTGTAAAGATCTTGAAAAAACAAGGCTGTTGAAGAGAAAATTATTAAGCACGGCTGGCCACCTGTCTGCATGGACATCGATCTTCACTGGTGTGTCTTTGCTGCTCTGGCAGTCGGAGCTTGTCCAGCCTAAAGCACTGGGGCAGCCAGCTCTGCTCTGGAGGTCCCATCCCTGCAGCAGCCCTGTTCACTTGCAGAGGTGCTTAAGCAGAAGCTGTTTTTCAGAGGCCCTCCCAGTGTTCTGTGACAGCAAACTGAAACTTCAAGGAAAAAGAAATTACCTTACTACTGCACAGCCTCCTGGTAAGAGGGCTTCTCCTCTTACCAGGAGAAGAATGTTTACATGCAAATTCTCAGTCTGACTTCTGCATCCTGGGTGAAATGAATGGGCAGTTGCAGATGATTTTTTGTTTCCAAAATGAGTACATCCAGCTACCATGCAAACCTGTGAAGGGCCAGTGCTCAGTGGTCCCTTGCTGCAGGGATGGCAGAGCAGGGTCGAGGTGCCCTGGCAGAGATACAACACCTGCATTCAAAGCTCTTGCCCAAGCCATGTCTGTCTTCATCTCTGGTATCCACACATTCCACAGGTATAGTAAATACATTTCGAGGTTTTCCTTGTGAGGGGCAGCGAGTATGAAATGAAGCAAGGCTACGGAAGTGATCCCAAGAAGCTGGAAGACTTCTGACAGCCCCAGGGCCTGGAGGGTGAAAACACTCCATGTCCTCCAGACCCCTTCCTTGTGCTTGGCCACATTCCTGGGCTCTGGTAGCTGCCACGGAAGCTGAACAAGATGTCTGGGTGGAACCTGCATCCCGGGCTTCACTGTTCAGCATCTCCAGCTATTTTGCCCTCCTGCTGCTGGAAGGAGTGCAACGGGTTTTGAATTTTTAATTTAATTCCTTCTCTTTATTTCTTTGGAGATAACGGAGATGAAAGTCTGCCTGGTAACAGTGCTGAGGAACACAAGCACACAGGGGGCAGGTCTTGAAACGTGCTCTGCTGCACTGCCACGTGTTTTAGGGCTGGCTCTATTACAAACTGAAAGCAGGGTGTCCAGGTCCCTCCTGACCAGTTCGTTTTCTGGTTAAATTCATTGCTTAATAGGAAAAAAGTAATAATCCAAGCCTGCAGCTATTAGACTTGCCCATCATTACAGAGGGGAGCTTGCCTCCCTCCTTACCTGAATAGGTTTCAAGGAAACGGGGACATAAGCTGAATGAGAGTTTCCCCGAGGTGAGCCAAAAATACGGGCATGTTTGCCACCACAGGAATGGTTTTATTTGCACAGCCTGCAGGTGACTTGGGCACGTGAAGGCAAGGCTCAGCGTTCGGGCTGGGGCACAGGAAGAGGGAAGGCGGAGGGGAAGCGGTCACCTCGGTGAAATGCGATGAAAGGGAGCGAGGTGTGAAACTGCAGAGGAAACAGAGACGCGGGCGCTGTGCTGCGGGCAGCAAACACGGGCTGGCAGCAGCGCAGAGCCCGGCCCGTGCTGCCTGCAGTCGATAGCGGCCGGCTGGGCACAAAGGGCCAGGCGGGAGCCTGCGGAGATTTGTTATTTGCTTTTCCCCATGGGGCAGGGACACACCACTGCTAGGACTGAACGGGTTGAAGTCACGCCACCTCGAGACTGCCGGCAGATCCAGCCCTGCCTGAGCCTGGGTGATGCTTTGCTTCTCTGCTTCGGGCCTTGGGATTTTGGGCAGAAGGATCTCAGGGTTGATTATCTGCTCATTGTCCCAGGGCACAAGCCCTTCGGAGCAGGGCTGTCCCAGGCTTTGCACCGTCCCCAGCTTTGCCCAGATCCTTGCACACTGTTTTCCAGAAGCAAACCCAGTGTATTCCCTGCAGTAACTATGAAGCAAACTCAGATATGCACAGGCAGTCACTCAAACCTGCCTCACTCTGCCATAACCTTCCTTTTCCTCCCTGTCTGTGCTTTACATCACCTCTCTACAGGCATGAATTTCTTCTTATTCATTCCAGACTGTCAGGAGGAGATAGCAACAGACAGCTGCTTATCCTGTGTCATGTCCACCTGCAGTGTTGTCTCAGGAGGAACATCCTATATTACAGCTGTGAAAGATGATGGGACAATACCTTGGCACAGACACAGGGAGTGAGGGCCTACAAGTGAAATGCCATAATTCATCATTGGTGTGGGTGTAGTCAGGCTCTTTACACATTGGTAGTCAGTTATGGAGATTGTCACACATAGAAAAGCTTCCCAGTTCCCACCAGGCAGCAGAAGGAGGATCCTAAAGTGCCCTAGAATGGGGAACAGTCCTACTACAGTCTTTAAGTATTAATATAGCCCTAAAAGCATCCTGTCTAAAGGAGAAAATATTTACAAGCACCTAACTTCCAAAAATACAGACCGAGGAGACCCCAGGGCTTCCCCATCTCAGACCTCTCCTGCAAGGACCACACAGCATCTTCACAGCCCACCTGCAGCTGCTGCAGCATTCCACCTCACCAAGACTGACCCAGGAGAAAGCCCATTGGGCTTATTTCCACAGTCCTGAGGGCATTATCAAACACACCAGAGTATCCTGTGCATACCTTTTAAGAGTGGAAAGTGAGGCTGTTTTAGGGTTTGGATAAGGCAGTGGAGTGTTTTCTTGAGCTAGTGGTCAAGAGCAATCCCAGGGTCCCCAGGAGGGGAATCTCCATAGCTGAACTGCTTCTCAGAGCAGCTGTGAGGGCATGGCCCTCAGTGCAGCCAGGTACAAATGGAAGGGTGAGCTCTGAACTGAGCTGACTGAGATTCCTCCTGCATCCACCTTTATTTACTCTGGATGTTTCTCAGGTACAGACTTTCTCAACAGCAGATTAATGGCTGAATGTGAGTAGAGAGCTGAAATGAGTTTTTTAACCCAACGCTAAACACAATTCATCTTTAAGCATCTGTGGGTCAGCCCCTCACAGTACTCCCTCCAGTCCCTGAGAAGACTTTCAGCTCTGCACAGTGCAGGACTAGAAAAGGAGACTTCTGTAGATGTAAAGATTGTAGGTTATGTCTAACATATCTCACCCTTGCTGTGTTTTATGCTCCAGACTTGTTTCCTCTACCACGAACCTGAATACAGACCCTCAGCCAAGGGGGAAGGAAGGTTTTTCACCAGAGATCTGATTCAGTTCTGGTTTTTTTTTTTCCCTTTCTTGAACCTCAAGAGTTTGATATGGTCTTGGGGCTAAAAATAAGTTTTCTGTCCATGAAGCACTGTTTCTTTCATGTTCAAGGACTGGAATAATGGGTCTGCTCACATAGCTTTTTGTTGTTTTGGTTTTTATTTTTCCTGTGGGTCAGGCCAAATTTTCATTTTTATCAGGTCAGCTGATGAAAGTTCTCTGCAAACCTTGTTATGGACTATGGGACTGCACCTACACCTCCCTGCCCTATCCCCAGGCTCACAGAAACATGCCATTGCAACTCAGCAGCCTTTTGGGTAGGCATTTACTTATTTCAGTGGTTTTGCTGTAATTCTGTGGGCTTGTGAGTTGTGAAGTGGTTGTTGGGAGTGCTGGTACTGCTTCTTGTGTTGCTGTGAACCTGTGATCAGGCATCACTCACCTCTGACCTGTTGTCTCGGGCTCCCTCCAAATGCAGGGAGCAATAATCCATCCACCATACTATGTCCTTAACAATCATTTTTGCAACTGTGACAGGATGAAGTTCTGTGAAATTGAAGACTGAGACTCTTGGGAACAATTATGAAACCCATATCCTAAAGATGCTCATTTCCTTCTTGCAATTCTGTGTTTTCATTTATACTTTAAGAAAACTATAGTAGCTTGTATTTTCTGAGAGACAAGCACTGCCAGCAGCAGACTGGAGATGCTGTTGAGTTCTTTGGGATTCTTTTCCTCAGGGCAAAGACTGTTTTTTTTCCCCCCTCTATTCTACTGAATGGCTCATTAGATCCTATTTAGGTGGAAACAGTACTTATTTCACTTGGGAGATACTCAGAGCTGTGTGCCAGGCAAGCTCTCTCTACCTGGAATTATTTTGAAGGATGCTCCTCTGCAATACTACAGTAACTGTAAAAAGATCACCCAGGTGTATTAGCAAAGTGGAAGCTTTGAGTGATAATGTTAAATGAGTGATAAGGTGTCTACTAATTTGAGGTTTATCTGTTCCCTCATGTGTGTATGAGTTTGGAGCTGGTTGCTTTCAGTGATCATGGCTGGTTTCAGAATTGCTTGTCCTGATTTAGATTTGCAACACCCAGAGGGGGTTTAGCACAGGGGAATACAGATGCTAGGAACAGCAAAAAAAGGTTGGAGAAGCACAGGTAGCCCTGCTGTGTGTGTGGCCTGAAGGAAGCTGCAAGGTCAAGGAGGGATAGTGATTATTTAGCAAAGTTCAAAGTGACACAGTGGGAGAAAGTGAACAAAAATGCCCTATGTGTCAAGGGTCCACCTTAGCTGGGCTGATGCACTCCTGAGCTGGGAAGGGTTTTCCTCTCACAGACTCTAGTCCAGCCTCCATGTGTTGTGAACCACAATACTTCTGCTGTTTCTGTAGGTATTAAGAATAACACACCTTCATCCTTACAGTCAGAGAAAAAAAGCTTAAATGTATTCAAAGGAGGCTCTTCCAGAAAGAGAGCCCAGTTGGGTTTGACTTCAGAGGAAGGAGGTTTTGGTGCTGAGATTTTGCTGCCTTGCACAGTAGCTTGACAGTATCTCCTTAGGGAGAGCAGACCATGGCAAGCAGCTCTGGGCTGTGGGGAGAGGCCCTGGTGGTGGTGGCCAGCCACGTCTGCCCTGGCTAACTGAAGTGAATGCTTTTGTGTTCAGAAATGGGAGCCTGCTTTGAGCAGAAAGATGTAAGATTGAAGAGATCACTTCAGCCACCAGCTCCAGCCTCCTGTTATTGCATGTCATAAATTTGCTCTCAAACATGCTCTGCTTCATTACAAAATCAGTTCAGTTTAATGACCCAGCTCCTTCTGGAAGGTGTTCTTCCAATAGCTCCCTACTTGGTCAGTTGGAAACTTGCAAGTTTCACCCCAAATTTATTCAAGCTCTATCTATATTAAATATTCCTGTTGCAGAATAATTTGGGGGCTTGAACAGCTCTTTTCTCTATCCAGAGTTACTTCTCTCCTGTGTATTTACAGGGACAAATCAGGTCAGCAGTTTCTTTTTCCCCGGGCTCCCAAGCTCCTGCTCAGGAGGCCACCTTGGGTTTGTGTGTAGCCTGTTCCTGCACTGTTACTGGATTGAAACAGCCCTCCAAGCATGGTCTGCTCCCTGGGCTACCCTGGCCCAGCCTTGCCTGCAGCCAGACACTGGTATCAATACTGCAGAGAACAGCAGGCAGACCCTGTTTTCCACTGTGTTGCAGGATCACATTTGTCTTTTTCAGCCCAGTCACTCAAAATCACTGATCCCAGAGTTCCTCAAGGAGCTCAGTTACCTTCTCTCTCTTCCAGGGATAGAGATATCAGACACAAGGAACCCTCATCTTTCTGCTTTTGATGTGTGCGGGACTTTACAGCAGCAAGTGCAGCAGTATTATGTGTACCAGAAGGCATATACTGGAGCCTTGTGAGACCAGCCTGTTTGAGGTGGAAGACTCACAAGTTACTCCTAAAGCCAAAGGGTCTTTAAATTATGGGAGCCCCTAGCTACAAAAAGCCAAAAATATGAAAGAAAAACATGAAGGAGCACAGCAGCAAAAGCCCAGATGAGCTGAAGATTTCCTTCAGCAAAGCAGAGCCCTCAGTGTCCCTCTTGTCTGTGTTTGCCTCCAAGGCCCAAGGCAGACAGTGATGCTCTAAGCCACGGAGCTGAGATAGGGGAGAGCTGGGGAGATTTCCACTCCTCTTTAAGGGCAGAATTCCTATGCTTCCTGCTCATCAGTTCAAATGTTGCATTGTCCAAACAAATCATTACAAAAGGGAATTAAACAAACATCTCCTTTCATTTTCCACGAAAATAGTTTTATTCCTGGGAAACCTTGTTTGCTGCATAATAATTTAATGGGTATAAGATAAATATACTGATTAACTGTTTCTAAATTTACTCACTTGGTGCAACAAAAGAGAGGTTAATCTTGCAATGATGTGATTTGAATGATGGGTATCTTTGAGGGGCAGGTCAGGTTATGAGGTCAAATAAGGAGCTGTCCTGGGGAAATCTGCTGCTCTGTTCCTCTGTGCCTCCAGCTGTTCCTCCATGTGGGGCACAGCACTGAACTGGAGGCAGAAGTTCAGACCTTCAGTGCCATTCAGTACAAGGCAGTCCTTCTCCCAGGACTCCCATGTGCTCAGGCTGGCTGTGGCAATGGCAGTGTCATACCGTGACCTCAGGTTCACAGGATGCACAGGAAGGAACTCTGAAGTGTGCTATTTTCTGCTTGTCATCTTTTGAAGTCTGTGGCCATTTTCAGACCTCATCCTGTGAAGCCAGTGGGAGGCTGCAGGCAGAGATCTTGAAGTGCTTTCTGGACCCCTTTGGTGTATCACCCCCGTTAGCACATGAGCAATGGTACTCAAATGATAGTGCTAGAAAGGCGATGAGGTGGTGAATGCATTTCCTAGCACCTTTCTTCCACTGTTTTTGCAGAGGAAGGGCACAGTCCCCCAGCCAATGTTTCAAATCCCCCATGGCTTGGTGAATTTGGCCTTTGGGTTTCAGTGTAGCCCATGAATGTGGCTGGTGGCCAGTTTGATGGCTTATTCTGCAGTGAGACATCTTCTATGTCCCAGCAAGGGAAAACCCTGAGTCATGGTGATGCCTCATTCAGCTCTGATGTCTGGACTGGATTAATAACCTGGTCAGCGTCACAAAACTGTAAAGAGGGAGGGCAAAATCCAAGGAGCTGCCACTAAAACGGCCTTCATTCAGGCCTGCAGCCAACATTCCAGATGTTCTGAATCTTCTGGGACATGTGGCAGAAAGGATAAAAACAAAACAAAAAAAACCCAACTCATCTCTTTAACACTTAATTCGCATATATTTTTATGCTTTTTCTTATCCCTGTGTCTATGGCTTGTGAGAGTATGAAGGCACTCTAGGGATGCAGGCAAAGATTTAATCCATAATCCCTTCAATTTCAGGCATTTAAAAAAATATAAATGCACCACAAGAGGAACTGCTTCTCCAAGGTCTAAGAGATGTTAGTAGTACGTGAAAGGGAAGGTCAGAAAGGACAAAAGAAGACTCAATCTTGCTCTCCAGCAAATTCAACAAGAAACCTCTTTTTGACTCTGCTGAAATTGGGACCTTGAAGAAAGTGTCTCCGGCTGAAACATGCTGAGGATATTTTAAAACCAGATTAATAAATAATTGGACCATCTGCATCAGAGTCTGTAAGTAGAGTGACACATGGAGGGTGTCTGTAAATGGAACAGCTTCAAATATGAAGAGTAAAATACACAGTGGAATGGATTATTTTTTTTCCAGAAAAGACATAATTATTGCCCATTTGCGTCTCAATGGCAAGCACAATGAGAGGCACTGCCTTAGAGATGGGCTGATTTCTCCTAAGAGTGGAACAGATAGTAAAAGATTGTGCCTGCCCTGCAGAGGTGAGAATCATATTACGGAGACAGAGCCGAGTCAGGAGCAATACCAAGGAAATGGTTTTCCTGAGGCTGTGGAGCAGATCAGCTTCCTATTTCCTAGGGTCCAGCTGGACCCTTTTGCTGACAGAAGATGATATTGCCTCTAAGGCCACCAATATCTGTTGAATCACCTCCCATCACTCCTGGGCACTGTTTGTCCTGCACTGGACAAGTGTTTTAATTAGTGATCCTCTTGGGGCTGCAGCAGTGGTTGGGGTTAATGTTTCCCAGCCACAGCCTTCATAAGAACAGGGTCAGACCAGAGCTCATTGAAAGAAGCTGCTTCTGGACCACTGAGTTTAATAACTCCTAATCCCTCTTTCAGGTGTTTTATTCTTTTTTTTTCTCCTGCAACATCCCAAGGAAGTGAGCTGCCCAGCTGATGCACTGTGCTTCCTTGTGCTGCTTTTCGGTCTGGTAACTGGGCACCCTTTGGCTCTTGTACTGGAAGAAGTGATGAGTAATTAACTGTTCCTTGTTCTTGATGCTGGATTTTATAGCTTTCTACCCTGAAGTCTCCACTATCATTCAATTACTGAGCCAAGGTGAACTAGTTATTTCGCTCCTTGCTTTCTAGAAACACACCGAAGGAAGGTGGTGTATTTTTGGGGGAAAAATGTCTCATTTGCATAACCTATAGATAGTAGCAACATCAGCCTTTTTTAAAACCTGAAATGATGAGGAACATTGAGAGAGGCAGTGACAGCAAGAGAAACAGTTTGACTGAGAGACAGAGTGTGGGATTTATCACATCTAGTGTGCAGTGCTCCCCTGCAGACTCTCCATCTGAGCTTGGCTCCCTGAGCTCCTGGTTTAGGGGCAAGTCAAGACAGGTAAGAGAGGACCATTAACCATCCACAGCAAATGAATTAGTCTTGACACTTCCTTGCTGGGCCATATCTGTTATTGATCCATGCGGACAGTGCTTGGTTTCTAGATGTTTCTGAAGGTATTTGGGGTGCAGTGTGCTCACCTTCCCTTGAATACCTGTAAATTTCTGATCTCAAAGGCAGAAATCATGCCTCAGAAAATCTGAGATGTGGTATTTTTAGTCTTTTTGCAGCACAATCACACTGACTAGAATTTAAATTTTTTATAAGTGCAAACATATTTTTGATCAGTTGATGTCTCATTTACACTAATAGAATTAGCTTTTATAGAGATAACTCCTTATTTTTAAACTCTTGTTGAAACTGCATTATATGTATGTAGAGGGGAGGCAGTCTTTTCTGTTTTGGTTGATTGAAATATATCGTTACTGTGAACAATGCCCATCATATTTTTTAGAGAACAAAAGAGAAAAACCTGTATGTCACTTCAGCTCTTCTTTTAGTGTCCTCATAAGCAAAGAAAGCAGCAGCATTAGCATGAAGCAGGTGCTAAATATATAAACACATGCCAAAGACCTAGAAAAGGGTCCTTACTCATGGCAGCAATGGAGTCTATCTCCAAAAAAAAAAAAAAAAAAGGAGTAGGGATAATTACATAGATATAAAAACATAAACAAAACTATAGAGGAGTAGAGCATCCCCTTGAAAAAAGGGAAGGTTCTACCTGGGTGATAGAACAGCTAAGGCTTCCAAGAACAGTCAGGCTCTAACTTTAGACAGTATGTGACCTAAAGAATGGGACAATACCAGGAGTATTGTACCCACGAGTGCACAACTGCAGGGGTACCAGGGGAAACAAAGCCTGCAGTACCTCCCTCCAGGCACCGCCCTGCAACCAAGGCAAGGCCATGACCGAGGACCTCACCTGAGCAGGCGGTTAAGAGGTGATGGGAACTAAAAACATGGGACAGCGTGAAGGAGTGAAAATAGCAGGTGTTGCCGTGTGGATCCCACCCTCTTCCTTGCCTCTGTTTTCCTTAATGTGAATGTCAAAGAAAAACGCATGAACAGAGATGAATCAAAAGAGCTGTTCTGGCCAGGATGGATGTGACACATCCATGCTGCACCATCAGGATAACCCATGTTCCCTGCTTCCATCTGAGGCAGTATGAGGCCAGTTCCTGCTGGCATCAGTGGGTGCTTGAGCACAGCTCTACACTCAGTCCCACAAGCCCTCACCATGTAAGATCCTCCAGTGAAAGTCTCCAGTCATAACCTGTACCCAGACCCTTCAGCTGATGGGATGGCAAGACAAGATTCATGAAATCATGGCTGTCTGTTATGCTCTGTGGTCTTATATTCTTAACCCTCAAGAGTAGGAAGTTGGTTTTCATAAGCAACATTCAGCCCAAACCACCTGACCATCCCCTGATGAAATTCATGACCGTGGGTTGGGGCAAGATGGCTCTCAGTCTCTGTAGGAGATTTTGGACAGGAAACACAGAGGTAGCTCGTTTTCCACTGCTGGCAGGTTTGATAATGGTTTAATCCTCATGCAGTGTCTCCTCTCTGCATCCAGGCGTTCAATAAATGTAAAGCAGAAATAAAAGAACTGCCTCATTAGAATCTGGTCACAGACCTGGAAATAATACCCCTGCTTTTGTCAGATAGGAATTCCTTGCCCCAGCAAGGAAGGGAAATGATGGATGGAGTAAAATGTACCTCCTGTCCTTCAGACACCCCCCCACTCCTTTGCAGCCCTATCAGCAGCTGCAGTGAGTGTGTAACATCTCTGGCAATAATGAATGACTGGCAGCACTGCAGGGATCCCTGCTGGAGAGCTGTCAGTCAGGGGCTCACAGGAGGAAAGAGTGAGGAAATGGGAGGATCCTGACTTAAGAAATAATCCCTGATGCAGATCTCCAGGGACTAACTCCCCACCCTCATCAGAGAATCCAGATGCAACCCTGAGGGCTGATGTCTGAGTTGTGTCAGTGTGGCTCCTTCTTCCCTGCTCAGCACTGACACCTCCATCCTTTTGGCTTTATTGCTCCAAACTCCTGGTTGAATACTAGTTCCCTTGCTCCTGGCCTTTCCTTGAGCATGGCCCATGCTGGAGAGCTACCTACCCCTTGTCTCCCTTTAACCAAAACTCCCTGACTCCAGCCCAGCACTACTAGCACATAGCTGTGAAGACATCTCAACATCTTGCTGCTGCAAAACCTCATCATGGCCAGCTGAACAAAGTTCAGCTCTTCTCCTGACAAGACCACCCTACATGGGCATTCACTGACCAGGATTTAGATCAGTGAGCTAGAAAGCAAAAAGCACAGTTTTTTCCTGATTCCAATCCCCTGAGCACTTGGATGCTGTGAATGCTCTGGTTTTCAGAAAGGAAGCAATACCTGACCACACTGGGAATAAACTCCCACAGAAGTTGGGCAACACTGAAGCTTCACATCTGAAGAAAGGGAAGGGACACAATATAAATCTAGATCTTAGAAAAACCTTTTCAAAGAGCCTCTGAAAAGGCCCTCTCATCCAAGATTTAGTTAGCGCTTTTAAAGGCACCGAACTGTAGAGATGTGTCCTGGGCAGTGCCATTTGAAAAAGTGGAAGATTGGAGGTGATCTGAAGTGACCCAAAAGCGGCTGAATGCAGGTCTAAAACCTATGCTGGAGGGTTGCCCTCATTAGATTAGTCTGACTCTCAGACTTCAGTCTCTTGTGGAGATGCAGATAGGTGCAAGAAGATGAGATTCCACCTGGAGTACTGCATCCAGCTCTGGGGTCCCTAGCACAGGAAGGACATGGATGTACTGTAACAAGTCCAGAGGAGTTCCCTGAGGATAATCAGAGGGCTGGAGCACCACACCTATGAAGATGGGTTGAGAGCTGGGGTTGCTTGGGTGGAGAAGAGAAGGCTCCAGAAAGACCAGACTGCAGCCATCCAGTACTTGAAGGAAGCCTTTAAGAAAAATTGCGACTGTTTAGCAGGGCGTATTGTGACAGGATAAAGGGTAATAGTTTTAAACTAAAGAAGGGACAATTTATACTAGATATAAGGCAGAAGTTTTCCTGGTGAGGTTGATAACACTGGGACAAGTTGCCCAGAGAGGTGGCAGATGCTCCATCCCTGGAAATGTTCAAGGTCAGGTTAGATGAGGCTGAACAACCTGATGTAGATGATGTCCTTGCTCATTGCAAGGGGGTTGGACTAGCTGACCTTTAAAGGTTCCTTCCGATCCAAACTATTTTATGACTCTATGACATCCCCAGCCTGGTCCCAGCTGCCTATGAAGGTTGGTCCATCACTGCCCTTGGGATGTCCCCTCCTGCACCACTGTGTGTGAAGTGTGAGGACACCTTCTCCCTGTCATGGCTGGGGACAAAGATGAAGCGGGGATGCCACCCTGCTGGATGGGGCTGTCTTTGGGGTGGTCCATGAAGCTGCTCTAGAAACACCACCTCATGTTTCTGCAATGAGCAGTTGCTTTCAAACCCCACCCTGCAGCAGTGCTGAATCAACACTGAGAAGCCCTGAGCACCCAGTATGTGAGTACTGAAGGTGCTCACCTCAGCACTGCTCCCCACAGAAACAGGCAGGGGGCTCAAGAAACCAGGCAATCAAAATTTTTCCTTTTTCCCCCAAATTTGCACGCTGTAGTGACAGTTCAGGTTGGCTCTTAGTGATTCACCAAAATCCCACAGGAGATCTCTGTCAAAATCTGGGTTCTACCTCATTTCCTCTTAAAAAGATAACCCTGAATGATATCTTATTTTTCTTGAGCGACACACAGATTTTGGTATGGGCCAGTCAATAGATTTTCAGACAAGTCTAGAGAAGAATTCATGTCAACATAGGACAATCCCAAACTGACCATCGCAGAGCTAGGCGCAAGAAAAAGAATACAAAATCAATTTATTTGTGTGCCACAGACTGGATTCAGTCTGTGATAACAGGACCAGGATGCAGATTTTGCAAATGAGGTCATTGCATGGATCTGGAGCTGAAAAGTTGCATATCTCTACACAGGGGTTGGCAAATTTTCATAGACCCCAGTGTCAGCTGGACTTGACAGTTCACTCACAGCAGCATCCCCCTGTCACCAAACAGTTCACAGAAGTGCCCAGGCACAGTGTCTTAGATTGAAGCATCTCTTTGGTCGATTGGTGAAAAGAGAACATGCACTTGGTGGAAAATATAGTGTACTGTGACTGTAAATACTATGTGAATTATTAATTTGCTGTTTACCGACTTCAATATTTTTCTATTCAATTATTCTCTATAGATAGAGGACTGCTCTGATTTTTAAATAATACACAAATTATTTTTTGCACATATTTACAGGAAGAATTTTTGCACATCTTTTTATTTTAATAGATTTTGAATTATTTGTTGCATGTTTTATTAAGCAGCTGTTCAATAATTAAGGAGAGTATGTAATTATATGTAAGGCTACCGAATGATTCGTATTGCAGTATTTATTAGCAACACATTGACAGTATAACCCCCCTCATATGAGCTGTTTTTCAGGATTTGTAGGTAGGAAGACCACAGTCTCCAGTTTACTGCTGGGGAAACTGAGGCACGGGAAGGGCAGATGGTTCAGGGGACTAAATGTGAACTTAAGAGTTAAACCCAGGACTCAAGACCCACTACAGAGCTCCAGCCATCACACACTGCATCTTCCTGGCATACTTTGCATTGTCCTGTAAGACCCCCAACCATATTCCTGTGAACAAAGCAATAATCTCCCTGGAAAAGGAGGGAGTGTGAATAACTAAAATCATTATTGCTCTGTGGGCATTCTGTAGGCAGTGACTGACCTCAGCATTCAAAAGAGAGGGTCCCAGGTCCTCTGTGCAGATGACATTTAAACATTAATGGCCTTAAAAGTTAGTTGGGAGAACTCGCTGACTCAGGAAAAGGAGGGTTCATGTTTCGGCTGGAGCCAATTGCACACACTGTGATGTAATTTATTCTTCACAATACACAACTCATTTAAGGCCCTGCAAGCTGTGAACCATTTAAAGCAGCAAGAGGGTGACTTTGAATGCTGTTACTGAAACATGTTGAAAAACCCTTCAGCTTAAAGGTCAGGGAGTTTGGAGATGTCCTGTTCCTTTCCAGCCATCAGAAAATTAGTCCAAAAGGGAGTGTATTTCTGCTTAAATGCAGGGATCCCAGCCCAGGTTTCCAGTTATTTATTAATTATTTGCAGCAGTAACCCCCAGACACAGCATAGGACTGGACAGCAGTATAAATCTAGCTGAAAAAAACCCACATAAAACTGTAACAACTGATCTCAGAATCACAGAATATTCTGAGCTGGAGGGACCCACAAGGATCATTGAGTCCAACTCTTAAGTGAATGGCCCATACGGGGACTGAACCCACAACTTTGGTGTTATTAACATCATGCTCTGACCAACTCATTGAAGGCAACATTTGCTCCTAACTCTTGCTTTTCATTAAGTGCAGTCCCAGCCCCTCAGCTGAGAGCTATGAATCAGGCTTCCACCAGCACCTTGTAAACATGACATAAGAGGTCCAGGTTGGAATGATGGAGGAGCAACAACTGCACAGACCAGTCCTGGCTGTGGGCAGAGATTTTACAGAGCAGCCTAGCAGGAAGGTGGGCAAGTCAGGAGCTGGAGGTTTGCTTTCCAACTTTCCTTCACACTAGGGAATAAACCCCCCAGTGATGAACTGCTCACCTGTGTTGTTTTTGTTTTTCCTAGTGAGGCCCTTGTGTTGGCTGTCCTTGCTATGAGTTTCAGAGTCAACAGACAAAATTCTCTCCTAACCTGGATTTGACACATGGACCATGGAGTCACCATGCCTTGTGGACAGGGCAGTGGCAGAGGTGGGCAGATGTCTGGGGCACTGGCCCTGGCCCTGTACAGGGAGCCCTTTGATTCACCACGTTGCTGTCCCTCCTCTGCAGAGCTTCTTGCACATCATGCCATGTTATTCCACCAGATGCACAAACTGGCAGAGCACGTGGCTCCACTGAGTTCCTCACCTCCCCTGTGATCACCTTCTCCTCTGTCCTCAGCAAGAAGCTCAGCAAAGCCACAGTTACCACAATCTGGGGGCAAATACTGGGGTGGTTACTGGCACCTAACTTGAAGCCCTGTGACCTTGACAGTGACAGTGATGTCCATTTTGGTTGTGGATTCCAATCCCCACCTGGAACTACCCAGGTTTCCTCTAGGAGCCTATGAAACAACTGTTCCTTAAAATAACACTATTCCCAAGCTCTGTAGCTCATTTCTTCCTCATCCCAAAGAGATGTTGTGGGGTGGGCTGGATAAGGCACTCCAGCTCTCAGAGCTGTGCCTTCCCCGTCAGCTGGGAGAACTTATAATTACAATTCCCATTATTGTAAGTTGTGCACACAGTCTTGTAAAACATGACACTTTAAGCCTATTAATTGCCATGTTTTGAATTCTTGCCAGCAATTTACTCTCCCCCACCCCCAAAGACCCAACCCCCAAAAAAGAAATTATTCAATCAAATCTGTAGCACAACACCACAGCTACAAGAGAACCCAGACTGCTGTGGCTGGATTTGGGGCTCCCAAGGAGCTGTCCTGAGACATAGTTCACATGGGGCTATAAGGTCCCTCTCGCAGCTGCTGGCAAGGTCTGCTCTTCCCATGGGATTAGTACCTCCAAGACCCTGCCATGACCCAGGCTCATGGATGTCAGCTGCTCCTCCCTCTCCCCAGGAGGATGCTTGAGCTTAATTTGTTCAACCCCTTGATCTTAGACCCTTTTCTGGTCCCAAATGCTCAGCTCTATATCACAGTAGGCTCTCTGTCCAGACTCGGCAGGCTGCCAGGAAAGAGTAAGCTAGCTTGCCAGGAAAAATGGGGTTCAGAACCCACAAAATAACAACCAAAATAGCGTAAAACCTCTCTGTGTGAACTTTACAGGCATAGGTGGGTTAGTTCCTGTTTCCTGCCCAAATTTCACCTTTCTTCCCAGGAAGAAGTCCCTGTCCTTCAGCTCAGCCTTTTCCAGAGCACTTTGAGTATCTGGCCCCATGTAAGCTGTTGCACCTTTTGTGGCAGTGACTTTCTTCTGCTTCCACCATGAGTTCCAGCAGCAGGATCCCAAGCCTTGCCTTTGCACACCACTTTGGAGTCCTTTAAGTGAAAATAATGACACAGAAGCAGAAGATATGTATGTAGCAAAGACTGTGTGAATTTAAAATACTAATACTTTTTCTGTCTGGAGCATATGTGACGACCCCAAAGGGTTTTGGAAACAATGGTGAGACTCTGATCATGTTGTGATGTGGGAAAGCAAAGAAACCATGTGCAGTCAGAAATGAAAGCAAATGGAGATGGTGAAGAGCCAAAAAGGAGATGGGGGTCTCGCTTGCCTTTAGCTGCTCCTACACATGGGACATTTCACTGGGTTCAGAGGGGAGAAAAGGGAGCACCAGGGCCCCAGCTCCCCTTTAAGGGAGCTGTTCTCCAACCGGACAAGAAAGAGCAGAGTGGAGCATACAAAAGCACAACACAGAGATCTTCCTCAGAGCCAGGCTCTGACACAAGAGCTCCAAGAGCTGCATCTGGCTCTTTTCTAATCCCTCACCAAGTGGACTTTCATCATGCTTATAATTAGGGATAATAATTTAAAGAGATAGTTGAATAACCAAATCTGCTAATCCTTTAGTGGAGCCTCTGCCCTTTAATCTCTCTCTGGTTCACTAATGCATAAAAATGTAGCCAGGCACCCACTGCCCTCATTAGAGGGAAACTTTACCCTCCTCCTACCAGTCTCGGAGGCCTGCCAGCGATGAAGGGAGGGCACAAAGGCAGCCCTCTGACTGCTTGAGACATGCAGGAACTTTGAAAACATCAGCCTGAGCTTGTTTCAAGACCGATGTCACAACAGTGGCCGGTTGTCATGGAAACAGGTTATCAGCTATCAAAAACCATCCATGAGAGAAATGTCACAAGGAGACATGGCAACTGGGGCTGCGAGGCCCTGCATATGGGCAGCTCTGACTTCTCCAAGCCTCTTGCTCTATCTGACCAGATGAACATCCTCCCCTTTGCTATAATTTCTGCTGTCACGAGCCACCCTGATCTCCCTGTGACAAAGCTTGGTTTGCTACCAAGGGGGTGGCAGGGGCTTTTGTGAATCCCCTCCAGCCCTCTTGTTTGTACCCTGGCCCCCGTGCTCCTGTGGTGGGCAATGGGGAGCCCACTGTGGGGATCAGCAATACCAGTGCCAGCATCTGCTGGGTAAGAGCTGACGCACTTGCTGGGTGAGGAGCAGTCGCAAGTGGGAAGCCATTGTTAATTAATCAGATACGCCATGTAATGGCATTAATCACAATCAATATATTAGACAGGGATTATGAAGATGCTGTGCAATCTCTGTCAGATAGCAAACACACCCACACATTCCAGCATAG
Organism: Promerops cafer; assembly: GCA_013398275.1. Classification (NCBI taxonomy): domain Eukaryota; kingdom Metazoa; phylum Chordata; class Aves; order Passeriformes; family Nectariniidae; genus Promerops; species Promerops cafer. The sequence goes on along the minus strand of VZSE01002604.1, from coordinate 883,416 downwards.
CCACACACAGTTCTTGGGATGTCCATGCTCTTCCCCTGATCCTCCTGGCTTGATGACAGCATTAACTGTCTTTTTGCCTCTGCTTCTAGGATCCTACGATTCTCCTCTCCCCTGCCTGCCTCCGGGCTCACCCTTCCAGTCTGCCTGCCTCCCTCTTCCCTCTGTCCTGCCTGTATTCGTTGTTTTTCTCCCATGACGTAATTTGGAGAGCTGCTCTGAGAGGTATCGTCTTATCCACACACGCCTCCATCTCCAGAGCTGGCAAAGACTTTGGGAAAGGATGGGATTGAGACCTTGATGTGCTGTTGTGTAGGTGGGCAGTGCAGGCTGTGCTGCTCCTCTTGGAGGCCCTCTGCTCCACCAGAAAAGCACGTTAGCCTTCGCCAGAGCTGAGTGACAGCAGAGTCTACCTAAAAATGCAACATGCTCACACCATTCATCTCAGTTGCTCTTCCCCATGCTTTCCTGAGGAACAAACCCCATCTTCTTTTCTCCTGGTGTCCCTCATCCCAGGAGCAGAAATTTTGTGATGGAAAGGCATCTGCACTTGGGTATAGGGTCCTTCAAGAAAAAACACTCCTCCCTTCCCACACACAGAGCCACCACCTCACTGCACAAGCTGGAAGAGTAATGCATTTTCTCTGGCAGCTGCCACCACAGACGTAAGAGGCGTGTTTGAGATAACAAGACTTCATTTCAAACGGGAATGGTTTTCATGGCAGGCACAGTGAATAAATGTAAGACATCTATTCTTGCTTCATGTCCTGCTCTCCCTAACACACATGGAAAAGAAACCCCAGACATACCAAAAACTTTGACAAAGCTAATCAACAGCCTATTTAAAAAAAGAAAATGCTTTAATATTGGGTTAAAAAAAAAAAGGAAAAAAGAAAACTAAATGCAATCCATTAAAAGCAGATGAGAGGATATGAAAAACACTTTTGGAAGCTAAATAATAGTAAAAACATTTTTAAACCCCCAACAAATTGGCAGAAAAGCCCAGTGAGTCATTTAATGCTGTTTGGGCAGGCAGCATTACTGGCTGGGTAATTTATGCTTCTTCACAGCATGGTCTTGGGGCAGGTCAGTCAGGAAGGGTGTGTTCAAACCCACCATGTCTTTGGCTCTGAAAAACTAAAGGCCCTTTGCTGGGCTCACTCCGACTGGAGGGAGATTTTCTACCTGCCCTGGGGCCATGCAAAGCAGGTTGGGAACTGGTTTTTGATGCGGAACAAAGCAGCTTGTGCATGAGGTCTGCTGTTCCCCAGGAAGGCAGTGCCAGCAGGGCAGGAGCAGGCTGGAGAGCCCCAGAAGGAGCTGGGAGTCTTAAGCACAGTCTCTTATGACCAGGAGAAAGGATGTCACACATGAATAGTGAGTGGGGGGCATTTGAAGAGTCTTACCACATGTGAAGGCTGAAGGAATAATTGTGTACAAAATTTGCTTTTGGGCTGATGAAGGCCAGCAGCCTCTTCTGACTGAAGGAGATATGCGAAGCAGTTACTCTGGGTGGACCAGCAAGCATTGCCAGACTCCTCTTTGCTCAGCTGCCCTCTTGCTACCTTTTTCAGACCCTGATTTGTGGGGCTGAAGGCATTTCTGGGTGGAGAGGTCTGACAAATAGTGTGGGGCAACAGGGGACAGTTTTTCATCGAGACCACTCACCCCAATGACCTTATGGTAAATGTCTTATCTTTTACTTCCCATGTTTTCATGAGATTTCAGGAAAGCTGAAGCTATCCATTTAAAGTGGACCTTGTGATTTCTCAGTGGAAAAATACAGTTGCTCTAAGCCCTTTGAGCACCAGCAGGAAAGCCTGCTGTCCCTTGGTCAGGCTCAGGAGGAGAGCCTGACTCCCAGCTGCACTTGCTGGGAAGAGCCTTTTCCTAGCAGAGATCAGTAGATATAATTGGTGCTGGAGAGGTTGCGGTGCCTGGCACAGATGGCTCAGGTACGGTGGGACTGTCAGCACCTCTGAGGAGCCTGCACTGGCTACAGCCAGAGCCAATCCCAGGTGCCTGCTGATCAGCTGGACTTGTCCTCACACAGCCATGCTGGACAGCCACCAGTTGGACAGTGAGTGGAAGTTTAAATACTGACCTGAATGATTGACATCTCTCATCTTGCCACAAGGTCATGAGAGATGACACAAAGCCAAGACAAGGTCAGGATGTCTGTGCTTACAGCTTATGAGAGCAGGGGCTGGACCAGAGCAAATCTCCTGTCTCTGCCTCCTGACAGCTGACCTGGCTACTTAGGTGGGATGAAGATCTAGACCTTGCCCAGATTCAATACTCTGAGTTCACAGGAGGCTTTTCTCTGATTAAGACCCATTTCATCAACTAGATGTAGATTAAAAGATGAATTGTCTGATTTATAGTTCTAGTTTTTTAGCAGGGAGAAGAAACCAGAGATGATGAAATAGTCACAAGTTCAAAGTTATTTTTAGTTTGCTAGTGAATGAGTCTCAAATGACTAAAACAAACAAATCCAGCTGGGATTAACAAACTACTTATAGAACTGTATACCTACTGTTGGCATCTCAAGTCCTCTTCTTCCAGCTAAAGTTTAATGCCACTTTCTTCTTACCTTAGCCACATAATTTATTATTTTTGGCAAATAGGTTTTGGGTGTGTGAAGCATATCAGGATCACAGATTCTGGGATATAAAATGGTGGTTGATTTACACAAGACTTTTCTGAACTGACTGTTTTTATGGGGCAGACTTTTAACTTGGATAGATCAAGTTGAATCCCAAGGCAAGCATCAATCCCAAGTAAAGGACCCAGGCTTTCAAAAGTAGTTTTTTTTCTTTGTGTCATTCCCCTTGAGGTGGTTTCTGAATTTTTCTCCTTTGACAACCATGCTGACTGCTAGGGACATTGCTCCTTCATGCTGTGGTCTCCCATACTGCATCTAGCAGAGCTAGAATAGCCCAGCATCCCTCCTTCAGACCTTGCCTTCTTAAGCTAAACACATGGCTGGTGTCCTCCTCTCGTCCAATGGGTCTCCATGCTTGTGACCATGCCAGAAATCCTCCTCTGCCCAGGTGTCCCCAGGAGAGCTTGCCAGTGCCATGGTCGTGATTCTCCTGTCTCTGCACGAAACCCCTGGCCTGTTAGGTCCAACACTGCCCTTTCCAGCTGCAGCACTGGACATCCAAGTTGTTATTCCCTGTACCTCTAAATACATTTCATGTAATTTCTATTATGCAGAGCAACCCAAAACTGAGGTTCTCATTTTCCTCTCCACAGATGATGCTTCTGAATCTCATGTCATCAGCAGATTTCAGCAGTGCATTGGCCCACCAAGCCACTCTGTCCTTCCATCAGGCTTTTCCTGCCCCTGATAAGCAAAAACCACTATGCAGCAGCCAAGGCTTGGGCTCTGCTAGCAGTGTGGGGACTGCAGTTCTGGAGCTTACTCTGAAAGTGCTCAGAAATGAAGAAAGCTGAAGAGAATGCAGGTCTTCCTTAGTTACACAGAATTTGTGGGGTTTTTTCCTTTTTTCTTATCCTTTAATTTTATAGAATATGTTTTCCCAAGCTTCTCATGTTCTTTGTTTTTTAAGGTGCAAAAAGAAATGTGAACCTGTAGATGCATATTTTGCCCAGAGAAATTGTGAATGCCCCATCTTTGGCAGTGTTTAAGGCCAGGTTGGATGGGGCATTGAGCAACCTGGTCTATGGTAGGTTCCCCTGCCCATGGCATTAAGGTTGGAAACCTGAAATCTTAAAGACCCTTTCCAACCCCAACCATTTTATGATTCTACACAGTGAACACCAATGACTGCTGCATAAAAAGGAATCTTTGCATGGGAGATTTCCTCAGTGTTGTGCACTTCCTTTTGTAGTCTTGGATGGGATTAGCATTCCTGAGGCTCGAAGTTATCACCTATGACTTCAACTACAAATGGTTAAACATCCTATCCATGTGTGTTTTGTGGAAGTTCAGGAGGGACACTGAGGGGACATTTTAACAACCACAGGGGCACTGACTTCAAAAGGTCAGCACTGATTCACTCACCCTGCCCAGCCAGCTAATAATCTCCTTTTCTTGCCAAGAAATGTAGTCGGTGTTATGTTTGACTGACTGGTGAATGCATTTAGCTAGGATTTAGAACCAAAAAGACAGCAGTCTCCTTAAATTCCTTCTCAGCATTCATAAGGATTAATTATTTTAAGTCTGAGCATTGTAACTGAGGGTATCTGCTACCTAAGACCTTGAATAGGACAGAAAGGGAACTGGGTCCCTGTTACTTGCAGTTTCACAATTAATATGTACCCTTATCTGCTAATCTTCAGCTGCCCAACCACTACCATATCACCTTCCTGGGAAAGCAGATTCTTCCTCTGGAGAAGTCCTGTTGCTCTGGAAATTCTGGTGCCATATAAAGGCATCAAATATACTGCTCAATGCCCAACTCACCTACTTGACACAAGGAGAGCAGGTGTCTGTATAGGTGACTGGAAATGTGGGAGATTAGAGCCCAAAGCAGGGAGGCTTTAGACTGCCACCAAAAGTACTAATTTACCATCAATGCCACTGATGTTGGCAGGCCTACCACAATTTCATAATTCTGAGGAGAGACCTAGATGACAGAAGCAGCGGTTTCCCCAGCCTGGCAAGTGGCCCAGACACTTGTTTGGATGTCTTTTCACCAGTACTTGGTTGGATACCCTTCCCAAAATCATCATGAGAACTTTCATTCCCACCAGTAGGAACAGTCACTGCCATTCTGACTGAAAGCAAGCTTCTTGAAATAAACACAAGCTTTTCCATCACCATGGGGACCAGAGGTCCTTAACTCAGTAATACTGCTCCAGGCAGTCTGTTGGGTCTGAACTGGAAGGGTCCCCAAGCAGCAGGCAGACTGTGGTGACACTGGAGTAATTTCCAATGATTTCTTTCTACTCCCCCTAAAGCTTGGAGCTGTTTTCTGCTTAGTCTTGTTGCACACTAAATCTGTGTCCAATTGAGGATCTCTGAGTCTTAAGGACTCTTCAGTCCTTGGCAAAGCTGGACATCCCTTTCCTTATTCCACAAACCAGAGTAAAGAGGACAGGAAAGGCTTTGGGGACCTGACGCAAAACAATCTGAGCACATTAAGCCAAATCAGCTGCTAAGGAATTCGTGTTTCATTCAGTCCCCAAGTCAGAGGCCTATCTCACCCACTGCTCCTGGGTGACAGCAATGATGGAATGTCCTCGGACTGCCAAGATGAGAAACTGTGCATTTACACTGAGGGAGAAACCCGTGGTTGAGGAGTGTGGCTTGCCAGATATCCAGAGGCAGAAATCCTCTTCACGGCTTGGTGAGCCTGGTCAGGCACGACATGTCCTGGCTTTAGAGCAGCTCTGTTATGTGCAACCCAGGTCCCAGTGTTAGCAAGGTAAGAGATCATGAAAACAGCAATGGGAACAGTTACGTGAAGCTGCTCAAACTTACAAACCTCCAGTAAGTTTCAGGCTGAGCTTTGGATCAATTCTTATTCCTTCCAGATTGCTTCACTCACTCCTCCTGGGTACTCTTGATCAAATCACAAAAATGCTGAGCAGATTCTTACAGCGTACTTTCTAATAAACCGTTTAGGAAAGCAGAGTTGACAGCATCTTACAGTTTTTTCTTCTTTTCTTCTTTTTTAAGCTAGCTCCACAGCCTCTGCCAAATTCAAGGATGCCAAATATGATCAGGCTGTGGATGGCACCATTCGTTTGTGTCAATCCTCTTCATAGTAGATGAGCAGACAGGACATATGGGCCTATCCTTAACGAAGTGCACACAAGAAGTAAATGGGAAATTTCTGCAAATTGGTGAACTTTTAAGTGCAAGATTAACCCAAAGACTGCCAGATGCACAGAGGAGCTGCTCTGAGTTGAGAAGTTCAGAAATGTTCTTTCACCTCCAATTCCTGTAAATACATCCTGGAAGAAGATACGGTGGAGAGGAGAGGTCTCCAAGACTATAAAGTACTGTGCTTCATCTCCATGGACCAGAGTCTGGCAAATCAGCACCTCAGAGTGAGTTCAGCCTCTCAAACACAGCCTACACCTTATCCTCATGTCTTGAGGTTAGTCTGGTCATCTGAACCATCTGGAGCATACCCTGACTCTGCACAAACCTCCTACAATTTCAGAGGTGAAAAGCAGAACTGTGAGTCTGTGTTTGGGAAAACCTGTCTCTCTAGTGAGTAGAGAGAGAAGCTTAATCTTCTTAGCTTAATGAAGAGAAGGTGAAGACGTGACGCAACTGTAATCTGTTAAGTACTACCACTGGGGGAAGGTTTTTAACAGTGGAGGGTTTTTTAATCCTGTAGACAGGCAGAATGAGATGCAGTAGATGCAAGATGAAGGTGAACAGATACAGTCTAGAAATAAAGTGCATTTTTTTTAAGCAGTGAAAGCAATTAGCTATTAAAGAACTCACAGAGAGATGTGCTAGGTCCCCCAACTCCTGAAGTCTTTAACAAAATCTAGTTATGTTTGAAATTAGAAGTGTCACTGGGTCTGAATTGAGGGAAACCTGACAGAATTTTACACCACAGAGAAACCAGGAGCATTGTTTTATAAAAGAACTGCTTAAAGAAATCCATGAATTTACCTTTGTTTCCTAAAGGTTTCTGCATGTCTGTTTAATATCTGTCACCTTCCAGCCACGATTTGTGCATTGAGCAGTTATATACATTCTCCTCAGGAGAACATTAATCAGGCTCTTGATCATTTGTACACAGTCCTCCTCTCCCACTTTCATTTCCAAGTGTTCTAAGGTACCCACGATGACAGCTCCATGACTATATGTGACCAGAATAACCTGCCTCCTCTTGTAGCCCACTCCCCTGCTCTCTTCTTCTACAGTTTCCTCCCTGAATCTCTGGGGCACAAGAATTCCCTATCTCTCCCTTGGATGTTCTCAAAGGCCACAAATGCATCTCAACCCAGCCAGAACATCTGGCTCCCAGTTTGGAATGTATTTCTCCCTGTTTTTGTGCTTGCTGGGACATGAGGAGGACCTCTGTGCTGCTCAGGCTCACACCGAGTCCCAGATGCCTCTTCATTCCCCACATGGGATGCAGTTTTTCTGGCCAAGCTGCTACATTCTGAATAACAGAAAAAGTTCCACATGCTATAAGGTCTTACTGGCATCCATTTGGTGACCAAAGAGACCCAGGAGCACTGTCAGGAAAATCAAGGACTTTCTCTCCTAGCTACTGTAGTCATGGTGATGACCTGTCCCATGGGCTTCTTCCGTTCTCATCGGCCCACTGAGCCCTTGACAGAGACCTTCTCATCCAAACTCTTTGAGACACTTTAGCAGTCCTGCCCTGAAGCCCTTCCCTGGGGCACAACGTGCTTGTGCTCTAATGCTGGCAGAAATGCACACAGCACTTTGTACCTGCACCAGTCTTCCCAGGGACCCACAATGGTCTGTCCAGTTCTCTGGCTCAAACTCTGTGAAATACACAAGCATGTAGCATGGAGGCATTCAAAACAATGCTCAGCCACACCTGAAGTATCAACCTTTGTCCAGAATGGCAGTTTTTTTGGATCATCCCAGCACATGTCAAATATGTCTAGTTGCTTCAGCAGCACTGCTGAGTGTACTTCTTTCCTCTCTCCTGCAGTCAGAGCTACATCTCCTCTGCCATCAATGCCATCTCTATAGCATTGCATCTTCCCTCATCATGACTAGTCACATCAGGTTTTGCTCTTCCCCTTTTTAGCATGGTTTGTAATAGGAATGATGCTTGGAAGACTGCATTGTTGGTAATACACGGGCCAGCGTAAAACCCCCAATAAATAATTTTTTAGTCATTGGCCGCTTTCAGCCAAACTTGGCAAGGATAAGAGGGTTCTAAGATAAAATTGCCTATGTGTCTTGAAAAAGGGGAATGCATAGAAGAGAGAAACCTTATTACAAACTGTCAGAGTAGGAAAATCAGTGCACTGAGCTGAATTCCTTATTAGACTCTGGAGTATCCACACAAAATGGAGAGGACACAAAGACACGGTCAGAAGTGCCTTGGTATCCTGGAAATTGCTGTAGTTCACATGGTTAGGCACCAGAGAATTTGAGTGAAAGGCACAGACGAATGCAGGCTTCATCAGTGTGGATCCAGTTTTTCTTCAAGACCTCCCTGAAGATCCCAATCTTTACTCCTGGAAGCCACAGAGCTAGGACCAGCTGCCAGCATGGGAGACAGTGTTTACCAAGGCTGTTGGTGGAGGATCCTCCCATCCTGAAGACATCTAACAAGCAGGAAGACCACATTTTCCAGGCTTCTCTGGAGTTCCCTCTCTGCCTGCAAAGCAGCTATGTCACTTGGTGTGACTGGGTCATTTGCTGAGGAGCAGAGAAGGCAGACACTTCACCAAAAATGGCCTGGGAATTTTCCTTCCACAGGGAACCAGGAGGTGTTTGGGGGTTCTACTATATGAGGAAAGCCCATCTGCCAAGAGCAGAGGGAAATCCAGGAGTGGGGATTCCTGCCTTGTGCAAAGCAACTCCAGCAGGACAGCACTGTCAGGGCAGAGCTGGAGAGCTGAGTGATGGGTCCAGCAATAACTAATAGAGCCACTGGAACTTAGAAGTCATGCCAAGAGGGTCAGTGCTCTGGCACTAGATCAGATGTGACTGTCCCATGCCCCGAGCCTGAGTGGGATGTCAAGAGCACAGAGTGCTCCAAGACACACAGCTCCTGCTGTGTGCAAACATGCTCTGCACAGCTTGGGCAGCCTCAGGGGTCCTGCTCCCTCCTAATGACCTGGTGTTGTGTGTGGCTGTGACACAGCTTCTGGCCACATACTGTTCCTGCTTGAGGCCAATCCTTGGACTCCCCCTTGGATTTATCCAGATGCCCAGTAATTCACTTGTCTTGGCTGCTCCTGGGATGGTGTGCTTTGTGCTGTCATGCTTTCCCAGTGCTGCTCCAGCAGTTGTCAGCCACACTTGCATTTAATCTGTGCAAAGCTGGGTCATGCCAAACAGAAAAGCAGTGCCAAAGACTCTGCGGGTGACACCCATAGAGGAGGAGAGCAAAATAAACAGGTGTGAGAGCAAGAAAATGGAAGTGTTGGACATTTCTGCATAAAGCCCACTTCTGCTGCCTCCTCCCCTCAGTGTGACAGGCTGTCCACAGATTCCCTCACCAATATTCCCATCCTGTGCTGGAGCAATGCCAGCCTTGATACTGCAATGTCCCTATCCTTCAGATGAGCTCTGCCTGGGAGCTATCAAATCTGCTGGTGCTGATGCTGACACCTATTAACAGCAATAGCACAGCTGGGGCAGTGCTGGGATATAAATCCAGTGATGGGAATGCATTGGCAGCCAATGCTGTTGCGTGGGAGAGGTTGGTCTGTGAGGCTGCATTGATGTGCATTTTGCTGGCACAGGCAAACTCCCTGCCCATGCAGAGAGCAGCTGAGCACTGGGCCTGGTGTGTGAACCAGAAATCGCCCAGCTGCCTTTTGCTCTGCTGAAAACCTATGTTCCCTTCTGTCAAAGACTGCCACTGACTCCAGATACAGCCGGAGCCTTTGTCTCAACCTGCAGAGACCGCAGCAGTGTCTGGCAGAGGCACTGGTGTACAGCCCTGTGTGTGGAACCAGCAGACAGACTCGGAGTCACTGCGGCAGCAAGAAAGCGTCACTGCTTGATCCCCAGGGCCTTTGAACTCCATCGTCAGTCCCCGCTCTGCGTCCTCCTGCTCACAGAAAGAGCATCAGAAGGTGTAGATGGCTATGTAGGCAGAGGAGGAGGAAGGGCTAAGAAGCAGAGAGCGCTGAGGCTCCCAGCACAGCAGGAGGAACCGAGAGGGGGATGCTGGGGACATAAACAGCAATGACTCTCAAAGGGAAACTGGCAGGGTACTGTGCACGACTTTCCAGTTTTTCCTACCTCTCCCTGTTCACTCAGTGACACTTAAAGCAGTCTCCTGGAAAGACATTTTTGCATGGAGTGCTCCTGCCTTTCATGTATCCCAGGGCCGCGGCAGCTGCAGTGGGAACAGGAGGGAAGGAGAGCCACAGCCAGCTCAGTGCTGGGCCCTGCTCAATGCCCCAGGCACAAGCAGTGGGGAGAGGAGAGAGGTTTCTTTTGGTTCTCCTGATTAAACTCCAGCTGGCTTTATTTCCCATTACACTGTTCATATGAAATGCCAGGCTGCACACATGAATTTGCTACTGTGGGGCTACTCCTCCCAAAGAGGTTGCTAAAGAAATGCATTTATTTTAATGAGAAACCAAATGCTATGAAAGGATTTGTTCTGAAATGCTGGGATATACAGGAGCATGTCAAAGAGGCATCCCATCAGAGAGTGCTATCCATCCCCAGTTGCCAGTGGGTTTGAGATCCAGGTGCTGGCCTCTGCCTGCTTTTTCAGACCAGGAGCTGGGTCTCCAGGGTTGTTCCTACTAGTTTCCAGGTCTGGTTCTATAAGATACCTTACTGTAACCAGGTGCTGTCAAGAAACAGGCATGAATGAAATTGTGGGCATCCACGCTTATTTGAATATAATAGGTGGCATAAAGCTCCTAGAGACAATGAAAAGTCAATGCCAAGAAGATTATGATCTATTGGACAGTGAGGCTCATTAAAGTGAAGGGATGGCAAGCTAGAAAGAGTGAAAAACTGCATTTCCTGAAGCTGAACTTCCTAAAAAGACCTATATCTGAAGGCAGCACATCTTTCTTTGACAGCCCTTATAGGCTGGGATGTAAAGCAGAGGATAGGGGTGACCTTTTCCCTGTAGGAGATAAGGAAACTGAGGCACAAGCGGCCAATTAAATGCTGATAATCAGTGCATTTCTGAGAGCGAACGTGGAGACACCCAAACTTCTCTTCCAGGCCATAAACATCTGTAGTTAATGACAAAATGTTAATTACTGGCAATCAGCTAATGAGGGTAAAAGCTGAACTAATTTTCTGCTGCCTGTAATGCTACTCTAGACTGTGTTTTGCCCATCAGCTGAACTGCTATTTAAAAAGAGGATGAAAAGGAAAAGGAAAAAAAAAACATTTTGGCACCTTTCTCTGCCTCCTCTGCCAGACCAGATTAGTGCACGGGGGAAATTCTCTAGTGCAGACAAGCCCTAGTTCATTTTCCCATGTCAAGCAGGGAATCAGCTACAAGCTGAACACAGGGCCCTGCTACCCAGCCCTGCTTCCTACTGGATTGGCTCAAATGACTCTACGGAAAGGTGGAAATTCTGTTTCTTCATGATGCTAAGACAAAACCCTGCACAACTGTGTTCCCCATAGTGGGACAGGGACAATGTGCTGCCCCTCTTTTTGCCCATCTAGGGTATCAGCCCCACTCAGCCACAGTATGGGCCAAATCACCCCCTTCTTGCATTTTGAAGAGGCTGCTGGAGATGACCCTCCTGGAACAATAAGCCAGCACGAATTCCTGCTGTGCATGAGTAACCAGCAGCCATTCCGGAGGAGGCTGTGCACTACTGCTGGGCAGAATGATTCATCTCTGTGTCACGGACATAGTAGCAATAGCCCTGTAACAAAAGGCAGAGCCATGGGGTAATTTGTCATTATGGTGACTATCAGCCTTGGACTGATCAGCCTGGGTGCTCACATCTCTGATGCCTGCAATAAAACCTCTCCGTGGCACCAAGGAGGGAAAGACACCAAACTGGAGTCATTGAGGATCTGGCCCTAGCGGAGACTCTGAATTGTACAAAGTGGGTTTGGGGTTATGAAAATGAGCTATGGGGTTGGAGATTAGTTGTCAGTGTTGCCTACGACACAGTAAAACCAACTTTGACTGGCACTGTGCTTTACCCAGCCGTGGCACAGCAGGTTCATGGTAGCTCCATGATTGGGGAGCAGAAATGCCAGGCTGAATCTCACGCAGGATGAGCAGCTAAATGTCTCTTATCCTCTGACTTAGTTGCCAGGGACAGCTACCTCTGAAAATTGCTAGCTCCAAAATTCACTTTTAAATCTGGTATTTCATTTCAGTCCCAAGCCCTCACTTAGAGCCCACATCCCAGGGATTTTTCTGTGGCTGCTCTCCTATGATCACATCAAACCAGGTTTCTCATGCAGCACATCCCAGCTGCTGTCCTGTGAGCCCTTCTCCACACCCCTGGGGAGCCTGGGCCGACATGCAAGTGGCTGCCATGGTCCTCCACTGTGCTCCTCCAACCCGGTGGATGCCTTCAGGCACTAACGCCAACAGATGCGTTTTCTGTCCAGCTACCAGCTAAAAAAACTCCTCCTGATTAAGCTGATTCCAGCTTTTTGATAACGCTCCCCCTTTGCAGACTCACCTCCCTGCTGCCACTATGCTGACTGCCAATCAACTGCTACTGCTGGTGCAATTAATTCCATCTCCCTTTGCAGCCCCAGTTCACTGCGTGCAGGGACAGATATCACATTTCATGCTCTAAAGGGCTTAACACCCCACTACACACACATACATCCGCACACTAGCAGGGTGGCCAGGAGGGTGACTGGAAACAGACTAAAGGAATTGGAGGCCTCAGACACAAGGCCACCCTAAATCAGATTTAGGGGGTGAGGGGACAAAGCAAATGTTCTTGGACAGAGTGGCACATGCCCTCCATAACATAAGCCTCTTACCTGAGTCAGGGTTGCATCCATCCCACAGCACCATGGGTTAGGGTCACCTGAGCTCTGCATTGTCTCACTTGGGATGCAACAGCAGCAGCATCCTCGCAGTCCTTTCCCCAAATAAGAGCTACCTGCCTTGCAAAGGGGCCAGGCAGAGAGGTAACTGGAGGACAGCAAGTATGTTTAGTGTTTAGCTCCATGCAGAGCATCCCCTGCCTCGGCACTAAGGCTGAGCTGAGCTGGGCCAGGACGGATACATCCCATCGTGCAGCATTTCAACAGACGGCTGTGCCAGCCCTGAGCCCGGGGAGCTACAGTGAGTCCAGGGATACCTAAAGGGGGAGACCATTTTGCTACAGAGCCTGAGATTGGGAGCCAGCACTACCATAAATCCAAACACCAGTTCTTCTCCATCTCCTGCAACATACTTCCAAGCAGCTCCAAAGCTCCCCAAATTCAGCACATTTCCCAGCAATGCCACCACCCTCTAGGCTGATGCCATGGAAAAATACTTCTGGATTACTGCTGCCAACAGCTCCCCAGTTGACTGTAGTGTGAAAATCCTACAGGTCACTTTAGCTTATGATATTCAGGCTACATTTTACAAACGTACTCCCTCTGGCTCTGCTGGGGGAGAGCAGATGAGCTGTGTGACTGGCATGCAGGGGTTCTGCACCTGTCTCTTCTCCTGCAATAGCACAACATGGCTGGTTGATGCTGCAAGATCAAGTCGATAATTACTATTGTTATTATCTTTATTAATCAATAATAATGTCCTTATTTCCTCTTGCAGGACTTCCCAGTATGTCCTTGCTTATTTATCCTCTGTCTTATTTCCATCCCAAGCTTACAATCAGACCTGGGTGAGTGGCTGCCAGCACTGACCCAGCTGCCAAAGCGCAGCCGCACTCTTGTGAAGTCCGTTTCAGAGCAGGGACAATTCTACTGACTTCAACCAGCCTCCCTGCAAGGAGGGAGCCTCATGGAGACAGGGCCAAAGCCATCAGCTCCTGTAGGCAGCTCTGTCTGAGCTGAAAGGGCTGTAACTACCTAAAACATCCCTCCAGGGAGACACCGAGACATCTGCGGCAGCTGTAAAAATATATAAAATGAGGCAGGGTTAATAGTGGCTATCTTGGGCATGTGTGCCTGAGTCTCCTTCTTTCATACTGTCTGAGGGTATATAATTGTCGATGCCTTCACCCTGATGGTCTCCCCAGGGAAAAGGGACAGCCCAGTGTCCCCTGTGCCCAGGCAGGAACTGATCTGTGGGCAGAGGCTCGCTGGAGGACACACTGGCAGAGCAGAGGTCTATGCCACAGGCTTCCAAATGCCAGGTGAGAGGTTTCATATTGTCACCTTCCTTTAATCAGCCTGCATGCCCCTCCCTGGCTTCACATTCAGCCCCTTTCTAACGAAACCAGCTGGTCCTACCCTGCCGGGCAACACCCCTTCAAAAGCCACAGCAAATTCCTGAGCTAAGCCACGTTATAGCAGCGAGAAGCAACTGCTCCATGAGAGAGCTCTTGCTCTTTGGGAGAACAAAACCCGTTCTGCTTAATTGCTTCTGGCAGCGCACTCTGCCATAATGAAGGTGGGAGCAGGGTGGCAGGGAAAGGCAGCGCTACTTCTTTGCACTGAGCCTCAAAATCCATCCTTTTGTGCTAAAAACACAATGCGAGGCTGGGCTCACTCCTTCAAGTCACTCGAGCTGGGGAAAGCAGTGTCTGCATTGAGCCCAAATCCTCCCTGCACACATCCCCAGCTCCGAGCGCTGGGAGGAGGCTCATCTTGCTTTATTTTTAATCCCATGAAAAACCTAAAGTACGTCACAAGTGAGAATCTGCATTGTGGAAAGGCTTTTTCATAGACGCTTTGGACTCTGCTGCATGCGCCCAGAGGGCTTTGCAATAGTTAATTTTGCCTCCCAGCTCCCGGGAGGGAGGGAGGGAGGGATGGAGGGAGGTGTTACTATTTGCGGTTTGCTAAGAGGACTGTGAGGTGGATGGCTGAGAAATAAAGTCTGTGGCCTGATGGTGCTTCTCGAAAGCATTAACACACTTTCTTCCTTCTCATCCACAGGCACAGTGACGTTTCACACTTCTGCTGGGGTCTGGCTCTCTGGAGACCTGATAGCTGTTCCCTAATGCCTCTCCTTTCACAGCAGCTTAAATAAGAGTCAGAGCCAGTGCCACAATCAGGAAAATGGCTCCTCTGCAAACCAGCAATGTGGTACCAAGCCCCATACAGAGGATGGGAAAGCCTACCCTGTCCAGTTGTGGCACCTAATCCTAACTAATTGTAGAACAGGAGAGACATTTTTAAAAGAGGAAATTAGTAACTATTTGAAGGAATACGAATCATTTATTTCACATTTTTGGAGGCCTGGTTAAATAAAGGACTTAGTGGTCACAAAACCAAACAGGTCTCAAACAGCCTGGACTTGTGGGCAGGCTAGAAATTGGTCAAGATTTCCTGGCCATCCCCAGTGCAGGGACTCTCTGGGTCAGTCCCCAGCAAGCAGGTACGGAAGAAAGTCCCTTCCTGCTGGTGCTGGGTATTCTTAGGAACACAGGGCAGCCAGACCTGGCCAGCTGAGCCTATCTACCTGTCCAGAGCTCACTCTTTGCCTGGCTTCTCCACTAGGGAAGGCTGCATTTTATCATCACTTTCTCCCTTGGCTCCAGATTTCAACCTTTCATTACTTCCTTGAGGGAGAAAATGAGCAGGATTTCAATGCATGCGTCAAGTGACCACACTTATGCCTTTTGATAGCTGAATCCCACAGACAGAAGCAAGCATCTGGAGGCAAACAGGGAAGGTATTTTCCCTTGAAAGAAGGTGCTGTAGTGAGGCAGAGATATTTTTCTTTTTTTTCTTTCTTTGAACGTCATAAATGAAATCCATTAAGCAGTGATGAGCAGACGGCACTGAAAACAAACACCAAATTAAGCACGCCCACCCTAAGGGAGAGGTTTTGCCTGCCTTCTCCTCCCACACTCCTGCCAGGGAGGAAGGTGAAGATGAAGGAAGGGCACTTGGAAGAATCATTTCTGGGGGCTGGGCTGGGAGAGCTACTGGAAGACAGAAGTGGGAATGTGCCATAGGAGAAAGAGCCTTGTGTGAGGATGGTCACAAGTGTGATGATTTTGCAGTACTGAGCTTGGGAAGACTCTGGGAAGTGGAGGTCTAAGAGAGGTGCTGCTAAGTGGGGATCGGAGGTGATAGTCCCTGGGAATATGTTACTGGGGTGCCTCAGCAATATGGATGGAGAATAATATTAAAAGCAAAGAGGTTGATATCTGGGAAGCAGGGGTCTGATGTTGCACTGAAGGGACCTGGCATAACCTATAGTAAACCACATTGATGATATGGGAGGTTGGGGGTTATCCAGGGAATAGAGCAGGAGCCATGCATGAGGTACAGGTAAGGCAGATGGTGGGTATAGACGGCACATCTATCCAGTCTTTTCTAGCCCAAATTTTCACTAGTTAGACATTAATTTGATCTCAAAGGGCAGCAGGAGAAGGATGGCAGTACCAGCCCCCACAACTTGAGTGGGGAGCACAGGCACCTCCTGGGCATCAGTCATGGACTGACTTCTGCCACCAGTTCAAGAGGCCATAGCTTTGCTGTGCTCATTAGGACAGGCTCTTGTGCTGGGCCAGCTCCTTTGTTCAAAGGTCAGTCAGACAGAAGGTGGGACACACTGAGATGGCTGCAGGCACAGTCGTGTCTGAAGACAGGCAAGTGGGTGGGCTCACATCTCTGTGTGAATAAGAATCTTCTCCCTGTAACACCATTGTCCAGAAGGAGAAGGTTAAAACCTACAACCAGTGATATTGCAGCCGCTTCTCAGTCTCCTCAGCCCCTGTTTTTTTTAAGGTCACAGAATTTAGGTTGGGAGGTCCCTGGATTTCTTTTGTCCAACCTTCTGCTCAAACCTGGGCTAGCTTCAAGGTTGCTCAAGGCTTCATTTTGCTGAATTTTCAAGATGTCAGAGGACTGAGATCCTAGCATATGTCTGGGTTCTTGTCTCAGTGCTGCTCTGCTCTCACTGTGAAGTTTGTTTCTGTATATCCAATGAGCACCTCCCTTGCTGCAACTTGTACCATTGCCTCTAGACCTTTGCTGTGCGCCTCTGGCTCTGTGGTCTTTATGCTCCGACTTCAAGTAGAAGAAGGCAGCAGATCTCCCCTTTCATCTTCCTGTTGCCAGACTGAACAAGTCCAAATCCCTCCACCTCTCCTCACACATAATGTGCTTCTGTCCCTTCCGCATTTTAGCATCCCTCACTGACTAGACCAGATTGTCAGTCTCTGTGTTGTGCTGGGGGAGTATTTGGGCACAAAGAAAGATATCTCTGAAATTGCAGCTTGCAACCACCTCATACAGCCCTTCTTCCCAGGACGGCCAGAAGACATTGCCTGAGCTGGGAACAACTTCAGTGTCACTTGGGAAAAACTGCAAAGTGTGTAAGAACAAAAATGGCACGGCTCCATGCCTAAAAGTGTCACTGGCTTTCTATTTCCTTTTACACAGGTAAAAGGGACTCCCTCCTGGGACAGATATTCAGATGTCAGGCCAGGCAAGGAGCCTGTTTTCTTGAAGAGCTGAGCTTGAAGTTTGCTTTATCTCTGGGCTGAATATAGAGTAATCCCGTTGAAATTGCTGCAGAGTATCTTCAAATGCCTTATACTTCATTGTTGCTAGAAGGGAGTTGCTAAGTTCTTGGTATTGGGATGCAATTCTAGGCACAGTTTATGCCTAAGTCTGTGCTGCCATCTCCCCCCTTCCACTGCCCTCCCAGGTGTGCTGCCCTGCCCCGCCCCATTAACAGTGCTGTGTGGGTGAACTGATTCAACCAGGTGACCAGGGGAACTGATTCAACAAAAGCTAATCAGAATTTTATCACAATTTTTGGGATCAAATCCCTGGCTGCATGGTCACTGGTGCTGGAGCTTGGAAAGGGTGGAAATGCAGAGCTGAGGTTGCTGCTCATTATAGCTGCAAGGTCTTGGACTGGCTCAGCTTGCTCATGAACACACATCACCAAGACACTGGACAGTCACCCTTACCCTGAGGAAAGGTTTGTAGATAAGACTTTTACTTCTTTCAGTGACATTGACTTCTCTTTCAACTTCAGTGACACCTCTTTCTTTCCCTTGGGAATGTCCCTGCTGCTCCTGTCTGAATTGCTGTGCAGGGAGACACCATGTTGGGAAGATACAGTTTCTGAACTCACTTCAGCCAGACTGTGCTGGCTGTGGATGTTCTGCCTTCCAGCACTGCATGTCTTTCTTCATGCAGCCTTTACCCAGTGCAACTCCTTTGTCCCAACCATCCCCCTCCTGATCCATCCCCCAGCAAGGTGTCAGTCTTCATTAGCAGAGGAGTGCGGGGTTTTGCTGATATAATTTTCCAAGTACTCTGTCAGAATACACAGCTGTAGTGGAGCAAAGGTACTGCAGGCCTTTGCTCACTGATGTGACCTGGGGCACTTGTGCTGGCATTGCCAATCTCAGCTGGGATTCCCTGAGGTCTGAGAATTTTATCTCAGGACAGATAGCAGAAATACCTATGTCCATACTATGATCTGTCCCAGCTCCTGCTCTAGAGGGGAATCACTCACTTAGAAGCTTCAGGGACATTAACTCTTCTTTATTAAAAATATTCAGACATATCAGTGTCAGAGGGAGATGCATCTCTCTTGATCATTCCCAACACTATTAACTAGACAAATAATGAAGAAATTAATTAAGCAAAAGATAAAACAGACTGAATACCTGGGAAAGTGTCTTGACACTGAGTTGCCTTATGATAATCTCTTAGGGACTTGGGGGAGGCTGTGGTACTCCTGGCATATGGCAACAGGTGTAGAAGAGCAACAAGAGAAAGCAGTATGAGCAGTGTGTAGGTGCTGCAAGGCAGGAACCAGGAAGAAAACAACAAGCCTTTTATGTCTATGACACAGCTGGAAGACTGATAGATTCAGCCAGCTCAGATTTTTAAAAAATCCCAATAATGTAAATTCCTTAAGTACAAGCCAAGCCTATGAATAAGATAAATCTCTTAGTCACTTTGCCAGTGATATCCTTCTAATCTCATCCTTCCTTAACGATGCTGCTCAGAGACTGAAACACTTTGCATAAATGGGTTTGCTGCTCAGAGCAATCACTCATGCTTCCCACTTTGACCCCAGGATTAGAGAAGTCCCCTGGATTAAGGCTGTTACTATTTAGAGTCAAGGGTGAGCCAGCTAAGCAAGGGCTCAAGGGAACTTTCAAGTGATTGCAAGAGAGTGACAAAAAGAGGAGAAGTGAACAGAAGGCCACCACCGTCTTAGGGAACTGCATGTCCCACACTGGTGTTGAACTGTACTTAAGCGCTTTACAGGGAGAAATGACCCAATAACAAGGAATTATTGACATGCACATGGGAAAATAATGAACAGCAACTCAAGGGCCAAGCAAGCCAACTTTTTCTTTAAAAATAAAGATGACATTGAACTGATGGTGCTGTTTGCAGAGATGCTGAGTGCCTTGCTTCCCATCAGACAGGCCCAGCAGCTTGAAATTCAGAGCCAAGGTCTGCTGAACTGTCCTACCCAAAACAGAGATTGGAAATTACCTGCTGAAGGATAAGAAGTGATCTGAGGACCAGAGACACATCCCCTGTGCTCCCACGCCCAAGAAGTGTGGTGGAGCCACTTACACCCAAACGATGAGAGCCTCAGTACCATCAGATTTCAGACTGACTTAAGCCACTTTTTGAAGGTGAAAAGATCATTCTGGATTTCAAAAATAGGAAAACCATGTTGATTCATCCAAATTACATCTAAGACCGTTTGCCTTTTGCTTACTGTCCTCCTGTAGCACAGATATGTGAGAACTGTTCCTAGTACTACTTAGGTAGCAAATACTGTAATAAAGTATGTAATCCCTTAATATACAAGAGCTTTCCTTATAATCCATGCTTGTGTAAACCCAGACAAATATTTAATACATTCTTATCACACCAACAGGAAATAGTTTCATCACTTCTGACAGACACATGAATTTTCAGAAGTGCCTGTCACACATTTACTGCATCATTCTCCAGGAATTGCTTCCATTCACTATTTCTCTGTGGAGACCCCTTCTGCTGATGCTCTCCTCTCCCCACAGGACAGTTTCCAGCAGCAATTCCAGTTGGATACCGTAAAAGGGAAAATACTGAATTTTCAGAAGCCAGAGGATTTTTGCTGTTAGCAACATCAGCCTGGATTTTCAGTGTTTTGCCAAGAGAAGGGTGTCCTCATGCTAGGACATCCCTTTCTGCCTAGGTTTGCAGAGCAGCTTTTCTGGGCTTTGGTTAATTAAAATACAGCACGTCTTGCACAACTTTTGAACTCTATTTCTGTAAAAGATATGTGAGGCTGCAGGCTGTCTGTCACATTATGTATGTCCCCCATGCCAAGACTGTAGCGTTCTATTTGACTGTAAGTAATCCATTAGAAGTAAGACAATTATTGTTTTTTAGTGAGTCAATTTTCTCTCAGTAATTAGCAGTTGTCAGTTCAAGTCAGCCCAGTGCTGGTGTCACTCAGTGACTTCAAGGCTGTATTTAAAATCTCTTTTCTCCCACACAACAGCTCACCACAAACAATACCACTTTTCCTGCCTTGTCCACTGGAGCCATTTTGCACCATGATTATCCTGATTAGCCAGGCCAACAATGAGGAGCACTTGCTGCTTGAGCACAGAAGGGACTGCCCAACAGGAGAAGAGCTTGGCCAACAAAAGGCAGCTCACCTTCTTGACCCCATTTCATTGCTATATGCTTCAAATCCTGGCTGCGTCTGTCTTGCTATAAAAATGTCAGACTGTCTCTAACACTTATTTTTGCTCATCACTTCAGCGTGGCCTTACTTGGCAACTTCTCCCATCTGTTTACTTTTCTTCAGTGTTGTGCATGCATTTCTGAATTGCTGTTTACTTATAATAATGTGAACACTCAGCATTTGTAGAGCACCTAGGTTGAAGTGGTTTCAGTGTTTTGTAGATGAGCAAGGATCCCTTAAAGCATTCCTAGAAGTGAAGGTTTCCAGTCTGCTTTATGGAGGCACGAAAGGGTCCTACGTACTCTATGTAGATGTGGCAGCTCTGTGTGCACTGGATGCCCTTGTTCCTGTATAATCGATGAAGGTCTAGTCAATGTTGACAGCAGAGCCCTGGGAATGAGTCAGCTGAGCAAATGTAGGTGTCTGGCTCTCCAGCTCCACTGCCTGAACTCACTAGGGGCACGATTACCTACCTCAAGATGTTTTCCACGAAGCAATCATTGCGTGGGCATGACTCAAGCTCTTGATTTTTCACTGCCTAGACACCCAGTCCACATGCAGACACCTACATTGTGACACTCAGATTGAGGTGTCTGCAATTCAGAGCTGTGTCCCACCTTGGTGATGTGCCCAGAATCACAGTTTGTTTACAAAGCTCAGAGCAGAAGCTGAGATCCATGGCTGCTGCTCATCCATTTTCATTCACCTGAACTGGAAGAGGAACCTCCTCTAGTCAAGACATCCCAATGGGGGAAATATTCTAAATGTGTCCTCTCAGAGCCAGAGACCAACCCTCTACCTGGGTTGGGACCTGTTATCCAGTGACCCAGCTGCCACCCTGACTCTAAAATCTGGGGTTTGCTAATTCTGATCTCCTAGGGTAACTCTCATCTGAGAGGACTGTGTTAGCTGCTCAGTTCCCCAGACCTTTTAGGCTACTTCTTTTTCTTTAGCAGAAAGGCAAAACCTGGCTCTACAGAAAGAAGAGGTGCACTCTCCAAGCACTCATGGAGGCAGGCCATGTGGTTTTCCTCCATATCACAGTGTGTCATTTGCTTAGAGATCTTCTGACATGGCCAGGAAGTTTTCTTTACCATCTGTAATATCCAGCAAGGGCTCACTACTGTTTCACACTCACAGTCCTGACACCCCAGTGTCAGAAAGTACTCAAGCCTAAATCAAGTTCTGAACCATCTTCCTATCTTGGATCTTTCCAGGTCAGCCTGCTTTCATGACCTGGTGAACTTACAGCTGACCATTCAGATGGAAAAATCTTTTTCAGCTGATGGACACAGAACACTGCTAAGTGGACTGAAAAAACACAAGACATAGAGGCCTGATCTGTGAGCCACTGTGATTCAGCACAGCTGTGATACACTGCAAATCACCACACTGCACTGGCCATGCCACGCACACACTATGGGAGAAACAGGCAAAGTGCAGACCTCTCACTACCAGTGTACCAGTAACAGCAGAGAGCAGCTTTCCCCAGCTGGGAGAGCTCCTGGCTGGTGTGTTGTGCTCCCAGTCGCGTAGTGCGCTCAGCAGAGTCCTCCAGGAAAGTGCCTCACAGCAGCTGAAACTGCTGCATCTGCTCCACAGCCCAGATGTGCATCATGGCATCAATCTGCCCTCTGCAGGAAAACGTGACCCACAAATGACCACTTAATCTCCTTCTCAATCCAATTTGGCTCAGCCACGTGGCATCTGCCTTCTCCCACACTGCCACAAACACACGTACAGCCAGTCCCTGCTCAGTGGTGAGCGCTGGGATCAGCACACGCTGCGGCAATGCTTGTGGGCTGGCTGCTGCCTAGAAATCACACAGAACCTCTGAAGACAGAGAGGTCATGGAGTGTGTTAATGGGAACCCAGGAGCCTGACCCCTATGGCCCTCTGACCATCTCATGAGGGCCCTGAAGGCTGCACAGTCCAGAAGCAGAGCAGTGCACTGGAGATACCAACACTGATGCTGCTGTGCACATTTCAGGAGAGAAGAAAAACAGCTCAAGGCAATGTAGACACAGTGATTTAAAAGGAAACAGATTAAAGACAGTCACGTGAGTGCAGCTGTGTCCCAGCAGTTATGCCATATGCATTTATAGGTAGATGAATATCTGGCAAAACTCCTTCTCTCTTCCTTGAAAGGATATAAATCGCAGGAAGGGCTGTTATTCATGCTGCAACTCACCCATGACAGGTGAAGCTGTGTCAGAGGGTACCAAACAGTATTGACCAGGTGGACAGGGCAGTCTGAGAAAGGGGACTTGGGGTGAATATTTGTTCCAAACACATATAGGGCATGCCAAATGGGGGGGAATCCTGATGATTTTCCCTATCTCCACAGATTTGTACAGCCTCTTTTTGACTCGTCAGTATCTCTGGGATACAAATAGCTAACGGCCTTAGGAGCATTTACATAGGGGTGAAGACTTTGGCCTGTACTGATGGTTGTATGAAAATGCAAAACAGTCGTCAGTCAAAGTGAGTTTTGAACTCAAAAGTTGTTTCATTTCCAGCTGAGCAAATTTTCTCTTATTTTACAGGATACAGAGAGAACATACTCTCTTGTGCCTAAGCACCACTCCTCGTTTCTGCAATACAACAGAACAAATAGCCTAATCAGGCCAAAATGCAGAGCATGCTGAAAAACTGGGAACATTCAGGATGTAGTTAGAGAAGGTGAAAATCCCCCCTGTAGCCTAGGAGGGCTGGTATTGCTGCTCCAGTCACAGTGCTTAGGGGCAAAAGATTATCTGGTAAGAAAAGACAGAATTAACATTGCTCTGTTGGAGAGACACTACCTAGAGAGGGATGAAGTTATAAATCCTATGGAAGGAAACACACAAATGGGGCAAATGCAGAACTGGGATGCAAAGAAGCAAGGACCTAATGAGTGCCATTAGGCTTTTTTGGTGGCAGTGGGATTGCAGTAATTGAATGAATGAATGAATGAATGAATGAATGAATGAATGAATGAATGAATGAGGCACCATCAGGTGCAACAGAACCTTGTGCTGATCAGAGAAGCAGAGCACGTGTTTTTCAGCTTTCATCTGTCCCAAGATCATCCCCCTCCATCTTCTGTTTCATCACAGAAACCCAATCTCGGAGGCCTTCTCACATCCATTACAGGGAAAAATAACTGGATCCAACACAAACAGAAAGCAGAGCCATGCTATGGTAGATAATCTGCCACCTTCAGAGATCGCAACATTTACCCCGTATGTTTCTGATCCTCCTAAACATAGGCAGAGCAGCTCAGTTACACACACACACACACACACACACACACACACACACACACACATTTGTATGCCTTGGGTTTGCAAATAATCTCTGATGTGGAGCTTCTTGGAGTGCTTTGTGGAAATCTATAAGCCTGTAGCAGCTTCTGCATCCCCTTTGGCTTACTACAGCAATAAGAACTTCTGAAGAGTCCCTGCAGCTTAGTTTGCTTTCCTACTGACAGATGCACTTTGGATGCCTCTGATCAAAGTTCCTCCTCTTATTAAGTTATTTCTGATATTCTCCCTGCCATTCATGATCACTTAACTACAATCCTTCTCCTGATCGCCTGGCTCTCCACTCCAGCTGAGTTTTCTGCAGTGATGGAGTGGCATATAGAGTTCTGCAGCCTTGAGGAAGAGCTGCTGCCATCAGCCATCTACCAAAGATATTTCTTCAGGTTTTCAAGCAGTCCTAGGTAGGGCTGCAGCAACATCCTCCCTTTTTGTGCTGCCTGAAGGGCAAGTCCCACCATTTGGCTGTGTGTGACCCCTGTGTTGTGAAGTGCTCTTGAAAGAGGCCAACTGAAATAACAGATCCTGGACTGGGGTCAGTGGAGAAGCCT
Organism: Promerops cafer; assembly: GCA_013398275.1. Classification (NCBI taxonomy): domain Eukaryota; kingdom Metazoa; phylum Chordata; class Aves; order Passeriformes; family Nectariniidae; genus Promerops; species Promerops cafer. The sequence goes on along the minus strand of VZSE01002604.1, from coordinate 859,152 downwards.
CTAGAACAGTTCCCTAGGTTTCCTAAATGTACAGTTTTCTGAAATATTCCAGTATTGACTTCAAACTTGCTAGTTCCACTTCTGCTGGCAGATGGATCTTTTTCTTGCCTTTTTGTAAAGAGAATTAAAAACAAAGATAACAGCAAAACCAGAAGTTCCCAGAGCAATGGAGCCAAACAGTGTGTATGTTCTCCCTGAACTGTAAGGTGGCTTTTTTGATGTCTAGTAGGGGTGGACCTCTTATGACAGTTCCCCTCCATGGCATCACAAACCCAGTGTGGGGAGTATGCCCCACTTGGCCACATATTTTCAGGCAACTCCTAAGTGTTTAAGAGCTCTCCAGCCCTTTAATTCATCAGAGGAGGCTGGGTTTGGCAGAGAAGTTTAAATGTCACTGAGTGTATCTTGTGAACTTATAAACAGAACTGACATGGATAAGTATTTTCTTACTTGCTTAGGGAAGCAAGTAAGAAAGAGAGAATATTTTTTGTCTGTATTAAAATATATCTTGGGACAGGTTTTGAACAGCTTTCCAGGCAAATAAATTGAAGGCAGAAAGCAAAAATGGCCTGTAGAAGGAAGAATTACTGTAAGATTCCAGAAAGCAGCAATTGTAACAGAATGCTTTCGTTTGTTATAAAGAGACTAATGGCTGTTTTGGTAGTCATAAGACAATGTATAATACATTTCTGCTATATTGCATATTTTTAGAGATTCCTAATTTTTCAAAATCTGCTTCTGTAAAGTTGAAAACCTTAGTTACAGATACCTTTTTGCTCATCCTTCTGTTCAATTTGAACGAAAACGGTTCTTTTCCAATCAAGGTTTTCTATAACCAGTATTTCTATAAGACTCAGATTTGAAACAGAATCACTGCCTTGAGGCTTAGTGATTATTGGATCAAGAAGTGTCCTGGCTATGACAAAGAGAAATAACTGAGCTTTTGCTATTATTAGCAATGTTTGTTCTCATTCTTCAAGCTATAGATGGGCAGGTTATTTTCCCTTGGTATTTATCTGGCTACCATTACACAAATCTCAGCCCTTGTCCAAATCCACACTGTGGAGCTAGAGCAGACATTTAATCCTTTCTTTTGCACAGCTTCTCCTAAAATCACTGCAAAAGCTAAGGGGAGATCTTACTGCTCTCTTCAGCCACCTCATAGTACAGCAAGAAAGCCAGACTCTTCTCGAAGGTGTATGGTTACAAGAGGAAACAGATACAATTTGAAACACAAGAAATTATGAATTTAAATTAAAAATACCCCTCCCCCCATTTTTACCACAAGGGAGGTAAATATTAAATCTGGTGTCCAGAGACATGAGTGGAATAAGTGTCCTTGGAGTTATCCAGCTCTGGATATCTGGAGATCTGATTTGGTCAGATCTGCTTGAGTAGAAGGTGAACAAGATGATCTCCTGAGGTTCCCTAAAATTCTAAAATATTCTGAGGTTGTGTGATTTTGTTTGACCTGAGTTATAACTCAGAATTGTCACCATCACCTGACATTTGCAGTGAATGCCTGAGCACACCTTCAAAGAGATGAAGCTCCTGTCTGGCATCACCAAGAAAAAGATGAGAGAGGAAATCTCATGAATAGCTGCCGGATGGGAAGGCCAGAACTTTCCCACAGGTCTCACATGTCTGCGATAAGGGCAAGAGATAAATCATAAGGAGTGGGAAAGAGAGTAACAATGGCAGCTGGGCCAGGTCATGACAGTACAGCAAGCTGGACTTTATGAAGGAGTCCTCACTTCAGGCTATGGGGGCTCTAAAAATGCTTTTCTTAGAAATTATATAGCCATCCTGTCTATGAAGAAAATTTTCCAGATGTGCGTTAAATGTAGGTGACAGCACTTCCTTACTAGCTGAATCCCATGAGTGTTTTTCCAGGCTGAAAGTTTCTTGCTTTTAATCTGATGTGGAATAAAACTGTCTTCAAACACAGAACTTTTTCCATGAGGGAAATCTTCTCTGCCAGCTAGCCCAAGGGTTTTTGAAGCTGGTTTCTAAGGATGCGCACAGTACACAGTTCTTTCTGCGACAGGAAAGACAAAAGTTGATATGCAAAGACAGTTACAGTTTTCTGTTTCCCTAGATTTTCTCCTTGAGCACTGCAACAATTTCCCGTTGTTGGAGATCTGAAAATCAAGAAGGGATATTTCTTCTCCAGTCCTTGCACTGCTATTAAGCTTCAATGAGGAATTTCGTTGAGGGAACTTACTTCACTGCTATTACAGAGAGGTTCAGACTAGACTAACCCAGTAACTCCCTCTGGCCTTAAATCTTGTAAGAATTTAAGGCAGGCAATGTTGCCTGCCTTTTCAATGTTAAGGAAATGTTGGGGTTTTTTGTCCTAAAATGTGAACTCTGTAGGGCAAGAAAAGCCTTTGCTTCACTTCTTGGTGCAATGCTTGACATATTGACATCCTGTAAAGGTTACCATAGTATTAAAATAAAGAATGGTCAGGAGGCCAGAAGCACTCATAGCTCTCTTTCTGCCTCTTGTGGAAACCCTCTCTTTAATTACTTAACTGCTATTTCTCTCTGATACAGTATTTTATTATTACCTACTTTTCTTGAATGCTCATCTGATCCATCTTAATGTTCTTTTAAAATCACTTGGAATGGGATAATAATATTCTTGTACTTCTCCAGCACCTTAAGCCCTGACAGGTCCTAGTGTGCTTAACAAGAAGAAAAGGGAAGTGGTTAATTCATCAGACAGTGCAAGGTCGTGCAAGACATCAGACAGAGAAGAAGACCTGATAAAACTAAAAGCACTGAGGTGTTTGAAGGAGCAGGTTTAGCCCATGGCCCTGTACTTGCAGGAAGTGCAAACCATCCACTGAGCTTTAGTTCAGCACCTGCAGGAAATTGCCAGGGTAGGTGCTGATGTGATGTGGGTGAAGTGCCAGCAGGATTCGTGCACACTGATGCTGTGTGTTATGTCTTCAACAGATCCTTCCACATGGTGGTTTTTTAGCTCTCCCGAACACTGAGAATTGGAGTAAAAAACTATACAGGATCTCTCTGGGTAAGGAGAGGCAACATTGAAAGGTGTGGAGATGCACATGGAAGTTACTGGAAAACCACTTCATTCACCAAGATGCCAGTCAAAGAAGTGAGCTTCTTGGTTTTGACTCCACTGGAGCAGGACAATGCCTGTGCTGGGAAATTGGAGAGGAAGGGATCACAGTAATGAAAGCAAGAAATGAGGATCTGAGCAAGTGTCTGTGCAACCCTAGAGAAAGCAAATGAACACAACATGAGTACACAGCTGGGATATGAGGGAAAATAAGCTCAAGCTGGGTGTAGGGTTAATGGCCCAAGTGACAGTGCTAGCGCAAGAAGGTGCTAGGAGGAAATGTGAGCCACCCCATCCATAAAGTGAGTGAAGGGAGGAGAGAAGTGGGTGGTGTGGGCAACATTTCAAGCAGGACTGGCTAGAGGCCTGAATCTGTCAGGAAAATCATATTCAGCCTTGCTGAGAGTGGCTTTAATTGGGGCAGAGAGCAGACACCTGAACTGAAGTAATGAGGATCCATTTGCTCTTCCTCCACTTGGCTATAAGTGGGCAGTGACAGGACCAGCCTCAGCCATAAGTCTTAAACTGTGGCAGTCACAGGATCCTTAAAGAAAAGCACAACTGCTCCTCCAGCCTTTTCCTCCCAGCTCTCCTCAGGAGGCAAGGCAGAAGAGCTCAAGTCATTAAGGATTTGAAGATTTAACAGTTAATGCTTACTGCATCTGCAGGCCCTCCTGTAAGGGGCTGCTACTGGGGAAAAATGGTTGCAGTTCAGTAAGGCCAAATGCAGCTCCTCCACCAGTGCAGTAATGCCAACTGTGCAGAGCCAGGGTGGAGGACTGGCCAAGAAGCAGCTCTGAAGGACATGGACATCATGAGTTGAGTCAATACAATCAATAATCATCTGCTGTTCCCTAAATAAATGAATAAATAAAGAGGGTGAACATTAGTCTAGAATGGATGACTTCTGCTACCTGTTAAACAGGATTCAAAACCTTTCTGCCTGCTCAGCACTGACAAGGATCCAGCTGGATAATTGTTTCCAGTGCATTTATAGCAAAATATGGACCATTTGGTAAGGGTAACACCAAAGATGATTAGTAGTCTAGAAAACACATCAGAAAAGCAAAGGCAGAATTGGGATTGTTTGGCCTAGAGAAGGAGGAGTGTTATGGCTTCAGTTGTCTTTTAAACTTGTAAAATCCTGAGAGGATGAATTTTCACTGTATTTACATGCAACTACTGGAAAATACCTTCAGCTATTTCTTGGAAAAAAAAAAAAAAAAAAGAAAGGGCAAGAAGAAATGAGTGGCAGCAGGAAAGACAGGTTCTCCAACTATGCCCATCCTTAAGAACTGGTTAGATCAGCCTCTGTCAACATTTTGGACAGGTAGATCTCTTGAGGCCTGGGCACTGCCCCACGCTTGGGCATGATCAGTGCACACACTGATAAACAGAAGCTAAACCTACACAGTACCAGAGGTTACAATGGCAATCCCAGGGAATGACTTGACAGAGGCTGCAGCCCCAGGACTGTCTGCACATGGTGAGGGCAAACACCTCCAAATGCTTAGTGCACTACAAACCTTAGAGGTGCCTCTAGCACTGATCTCTTGGCTAATGGCACATACTTTTTGCATGGGAAAGGTGACCTCATGGCCTTACCTTAAACATGAACACACTGTCAATCAAGCAGTCCTTGGTGACCTTCTGCTAAGAGCAACATGGCAAAGAAACCACAAAGACCGTAGCAGTCCTTAACCTTCAAACTGGTTGAATATCAAGTTTATTTTCTCTCTCCTGTTCTGCATAGTTGTTTTGCATATGTCTGTGACTCCATGGGAAAAAAAGTATGCCTGACAGTCCAGTTCTCCAACCAAAATGGATGTTCCCTACAAAGTTATTCTACAGAGGAGACAAAATGTTCTCAGGGGTTCCTTCAAGACAGAACTACCCCATCCTCCATGGGGTTTACAGAGTTTTCCCCAAGCACAGCCTGGTTCCTATGATAAACACAAGGTACTAGATGTAGGAATAATAATAAGTAAACCCCCTTTTTTTTTTTTTTGGTATCATTCTCCCATTCTGTACCATCTCATCCCTCACTCCCCACCCAGGGAAGCAAGTTAAGCCTGTGTGCCTGTTGAGAGTGATGTCACCTGTGTTCCAAGCTGCACAGAGAGAAGGCTTGGATTTGATGCTGCGTAGGCCATAGGAGAACCTGTGCAGATAGAGACAAATAGGATGGGTGGGACCAAGCTCTGACGCGTCAACTGGCTTTGGCCAAGAAGAAAAGGAAGAGGAGGTGAGAGAAAACCACCCAAAAGTGTAAAGAACAAGAAATTACATGACAGAAGATGTGTGAGAATTTCAGTATAGGGGCCTTGTCACTGGAACCAGTCTGCCCACCATGATTTTGCCTTATCTCATCACTTTTCACAGAGGGGCATGGGGACAGTCCATTTATTATCTACATAGGTTTCCAGGTCCTGCTCTTAACTTTCTTCACAGAAGAAAGTCATCACTCATCACTCTCCACTGCCAACAGTGTAATCTGTTCTACTGTAACCAGTGATAAATCAGAAAATGATAAAAGGTAGGTTGTGAAAAGATGGGGGAAGATAAGAAAGTCTTCAGCATCAAGCAATTCATTTTAGGTAAGCAATTCTGATTAACAAAGGAAAAGGAGAAAGATAAAAAGTTAACAAGCTATTCTGTAAGTCTGGTTTCCCATGGAAACCATATCATGATGGGGTTATTCTTTTTTTGTCTAATGGGATACATGTTCCTATTACAGCTGCTGTTTCATCTGAAGCTCTGTCCTCCATGGACTCTACAGTGCCTAGCACAGACAATGCTATAATCTCTCCCTCAGCAGGACATTTCTAGCTTTCCTCTTCTTCATCCAGCTAGTTTTCACGAAGCATACAGGAATTTAACGTCTTTCAGGTCTCCACTCTCAGACAGATGTGGCTGACATTAGCCAGTAGGTTCAGAGGAGGGCTGATAAGCAAAACCTGTAACAGCTAACACCATCACATGGCTTTATTCCTTTGGCAACCAGCTAATAAAAGGATGGGATGGTCACAGATATGGAACACTAGCAATTACTGTACATCTTATTATCTTACTACAGGCCTAGGAGGAATGGAGATGTGCAGCAGGCACATAGGACACACAGTGTCACAGATTTTTGGCACAACCATTTCTGACTTCTGGACTGGGCCAGCCTTGAATGGAAAAACACCAATGTGAGCAAAAGGCTGCCACAGAGGAGGCCCTTGCTGGGAATTAATTTTTGCTTGAAAGACAACCTGAACACAATTCAGTTTTGTACTAACAGAGCCCTTCCAGAGGCAAGTGTTGCCTTTGTGGAAATAACAGTGACTCTACAGATGCAAACAATGGAGCTACATGCTTTTGCATTGCTTGTTCTGTCACTAACTGACATCAGCCACTGTTAATCATCGCCTGAAATGTATATTTAAGAAACAGTGACACAAACATAGACAAGTTCCTTCATGAAGTCTTTTATACAGGGAAAAGTGAAAGAAAAGAAAAACTGCTGCTCAGGCTAGCTAGTGGCACTGAAATAAATGGGTCAGGCATCAGAGTTTCAGCAGGCACAAAAGGTGAAAACCTTGTCTTCCAGAGCAATTAAAAGTCAATGGGATTAGTGGCTTTCACTATTATTTATAGAAACCCCGCTGTGTGCACAACATTATTGAAATACAGGGGTCAGGTCCCTGCTACTGGATGCCTACACTTTTGCTGTTGAAGTTAATGGGAGCTTTGCCAATCAACTCTGTGGCAACAGCAACTAAATCTAAAATAGATGACATCCTGGGCTCCATTCAGTTGATGGCTCAAGCAAAGCTTTTGCCAAAGCCAAGAATGTTCTGCACAGTACAGATTTCATCCCGGGACAGGTGAAACAGGAGAGGTAGCAATAAAGGTGTTAAGACTCAAAGATGGGAAGGCAGAGAGATGGACTGAATGTCACAGGAAGCATCCTCTCTTCCTTTCTACCATAAATTACAATATACAGATTGAAATCTAAACGGCTGCATTCCAGCATCTCTTATTCTTCAGTTTTAGCAGGACTGGTTGTTTTCTAATGAATGATTCTCCTTCTAACACCAAGTAAATGAATCCTGTGGGAACACACCTATGAAAAGGACATGGATGGAAGCCTGCACTGTCATGTGATTTAACATGTTTGAAAACAGTGTCCTGATGGTCTAGCCAGTTTGGAATCTATATTTGCAAGTTTTCTGGGCTTTGGACACACTTGTGATACTGGTTGCACAGTTGTTTCTTCTTCCACTCATTCATTATCATGCTTGTGCCCTGAATTCTGACACAGACTGCCTCCTTTCCTCTTTGTCTCACTCTAGTACTTAATTTTCCTCAATCTTGCAACATTGCAAATCAGAAATCAGGCATCCCGGACACCTCCTCCACTCCTCTGTGCTGCTGAGAGACCAGTCTGTATAGTAGCAGTATTTCCTGACCTTAGCTCATGCCTTCTCTGCAGACCCTACTGTGCAGGGAGCTGCTGATGCTTTTTGCTCATGTCTGTACCAGGAAGGGGTTGAGATTCTCACTAGCTATTTCCAGTAACACATGCTAATGACCAGCCGTTCAATGGTACTGACCATTCCCTGAACCTACACAGGGCCCCAGGAATGTGTGTTAGTCCAGGATGAATAATTTGGGGTCACTTTAATTCTAGAGAAGTCCTGAACATGGCAGGTGCCTACACACTGAAGACGTAACCTTACATGAGCATGAAATCCAGACGTGCACCTGCAGGGGTGGATCTCACTGGTCAGGCACAGGAGGCTGGTGAGCTGTGGGGCAAGACACCAGCCCCAGGGCCCTGCTCCTAGTCAGTCTTACCCTGATCTCTAGATTGGCTTCAGATGTGAAGCATGAATTTTACTTCAGAAGTGTTATCATTAATTGTGATGACTCTAGATATTCATAATAATCACATGGCTTTATAATCCCTCATTAAAGTTTAGCTCTTTGTCTGTCCTGCAGCAAGGAGCGCCACAGCCCAGTTACATATCACAGAGAAATGCATGTCCTAATATCCATTATAAATTGTCTTCCCTTCCAATTTTCTTGAAGGTTTTCATGTTCTTATATTAAGGATCTGGTGTCCCAAAAGTCTAGCAGGAAATTTGATGGGAAGAATAGTCTTCATCCAAGCATTTCTACTGAATACTGAGCTAAGTCCAAGCTATCAGCCTGCAGGTACGAGTCCACGATCTGTTCTCTCTGATCCTCCATAGCCAACCAAATATACCACTACTGACTTTTCAAACCTCCATCTTTCCAGCATCCTTCCCCAAAAAAGAGAAAGAGAAATGCAGACTGAAAATGATAGGTAAGAAAAGATGTGCACACACTCTAACTGACAATATAACAAGCAAACCTTGAAACATATGGCTTTTCAAATTATCTCAGTTTCATTTAAGAATGGTTTTCTATTTATTTTCAGCACAACTAGCACCACTTCTGAGATCTTAAACTCCACAGTACTGCTAAACTCCTTGAGACATGGGCTAACAGTTTATCCCCTGATGTAAAGGGACTTTTCACCCATGTCTTTTTCTGGTAATCCCCATGACTTGCTTTCAGCTTGGAACCATACCAAATACTGTAAAACATTTGTGAGAGAGGAGCTCATCTTAGTTTCTTTCTCTTGCAGAACATTGTCAGAGATCCAGGAAAGCAGACAAAATTCTGCAAACAGTAAGCATTAACCAAAACAGAAGAAAATACTCCAGCATCTTTCTTCCTCACTTTCTCCCCAGAGCTTTGCCGCTCAATCCAGGGTCTCAGAACTTGCTGACACAATGGTGCAGGACGTTCAGTCATTGAAACGTTTGAAAATGCCGAGCAAGTCCCTGAAAGGAAATGCCATTGCCAAGAGCTGAGTTCAGTCCCTCAGCTTCAATGATGTTTAGCTCTCATTTTCAATGAAAGCAGGTGCCTTTTGCAACTGTCAGACCTGAGCAGAGTTTGCTCTTCATGCCCTCAAAACAGGAGCCCAGATGCTGCGATCCCCCGGTCATCAGATCCACTCTTTTCTTGCCCGCATCCCTGGCTTCTCCTGACTAACACATAAGGATCAGAACAGTTTCACAATAATGAGCTTTCCTCCTTCCTAAGGTCATCAGCACATTTTTAATGAAAGAATCAGCTTACCCACACGAGCCACAAACCAACACGAGGAGCTTAAGATATAAGAATTGAGTAGCTGGAAGTATCATGCATGTTAGGCAATCATAAATTTAAAGCAAACATCCCTACCAATTTTATTTTGCATTAAATATTAAATAAAACCTACTTGTGAAGCCAGATTACTAAGAAACCTTTTTGGCTGTTGTTTTGGTTGGGATTTTTTTACATCAAAACAGGATTAAAACATCTTTTGTAGATTCACTGTCATTTTATCTGAGTAAATAAGCTTAGAGCGCCTAACAGTCAACTCATAATGAAGGCTTTTGTTCTTGTTACTGTGATGCAGCCCTGCAAATTTGCCCACAGCTGCAGCAAATTCAGATGGTTTTGACAGGTAAATAAAATACTGTTTAGATCTGTCATTGTTATTAATCTGCAGAGCAAAGAAATAGCAATTATAGTTTGTTTCCACGCAGATAAATTTTCATGATGATCTTGGCAGGGGTGGTATAGAAAAATGTGCATCTATGACTTTTACAGTTGTGAGGGTCCAAAACATGAAGAGTCTTTGGTCAGCTGTTGAGCTGTAAAACAAATGGGAAATAAAGGCTAAACCAGTAATAAACATCATAACAAAAAGGAACTAGGAATGTGGGATTTAGCCCTGTTGGAGTTTTATTGACATAAGCACCAAATAAACCAAACTGCAGGTCTTGACATCAGCTGCACCAATTCAGTGCCCAGTTATTCTGAACTGTACTTCCAGGAAGCTGTGTCAGAATCTGGCTGTGCTTTAAAACCCCACAGTTTGGGCCTCCATAATGACTTGTGCTTCCCAACTGCTGCAGGGGCAAAAGGTTTCAAATACTCCTCAAGCAATGCCAGTGAACAAAATTTATTTGTGAAATAAGGTACTGCTCAAGGACAAGCAGCAGAATACAGCTGCAAATACCTTATTGTATTGGCCAGAAACTGTGAGAATCAAAAAAGAGAAATCCTGGCGAACGTCATATGAGATGCCAGTCACGTCTGCTCAGCTCCTCACTCAGGTAGGCTGGCAGATGGTCAGCAAATACTCTCACTTTTACAATGCAACCTACACTGGTTTTCAGTGTGAAAATTAGCATCCAATTATTTTCAAGCATCAATGTTCTCCAAGGAAGCAAGCTACCTCTATTTTAATTCTGCTTAGGCTCTATTTGCTCTGACACGTAAGCCAATCTCGCAGGTGCTACGTCTTGTGTACACAGGCAGAATGGCAAGCCAGGGAAGAATACTAGAAATGTGGAATAATGCAAATTCCCAGGAAGTGAATTGCATGGCTTCCAACTTTTAGGAGATATGTGGACAAGACAAGCAAGAGAAGAAGGTGTACAGTATTTCCAAAAAGGAATTATTTCCTCCACTCACATCTGAAAGCCTATGGTGAAAACTGTGTTTCACAGCTATCTGCCAGCTGCATAAACCACTTGAGAAGGTTACAGTCCATTGACCACTGAGCTGTGACCTGTGGAACCCTTGGTATGACACATCCAGCAGGGCTGTGGATATTGGGACCGGCTGGTGGTAGACCCCGCTTCTCCCAAGGAAGAATGGAAGCCCATTCCTCACTTTCCAGCACCCATCGCCATCATCCTCAAACCAACATAAGGGAAGGCACAATCACTGCATTACAGATGTAGGCAACTTTGGGAAAGGCAGGACGTCTGCCAGAGCATGGTCACTTTCAAATGAGAACTAGTTTTCTCCTTGGCAGAGACACAGGTCCATGAAGGGGAAAGAACACCTGGGGTAAAACCCATTTTGCATAAGATTTCAACGTATCACCTTACACGCCAGAATCTGTGCCCAAAATGGAACTAGTCAAGTTGAACTTTGCAACCGTTTCTCATACAAGGATCCCCTATTATGGCAGGTAATGGAATTATCCTGAGTAATAATGGTTATCTGCACATATGGGCTTGATCCCACAAGCAGAGGTCTGCAGCCTTCCTTGCACCTGCAAGCTGTGTCATGTAAGGTGCAAATGTTGCTGGGTACATCACTGTTAGGAAGCTGCCAGCCTGAAAATACATGAGATGCTTTTAATGGTCATTAAATATGGAGAATAATGCTCCAGGGTGGCATCTTACATTGTAGCATGGTTGCATTTGTTTCATTCTCCTGTGTGGTGGAGGGAAACTTCAGTGGCCTAACCTCAGTCTGTACCACGGAGTATCTCAAGGCTGCAGCTTCAGCAGGTACAATTGCAGCCAGCCATGTGTCTCCTGCAGATAGTGCAGCTGGGAGCATGGGAGCAGTGGAGCACCTGCACAGTTCCTACTAGCCATCCCCTGGGAAACACTGAAGTGGGGTTGTCTCCTGCCACGTGTTTTGTACAGACTTAAGTTGTATTTTTGAAAGCAAAGAGCACATTGAACTCCTCCTTTGCATCACTTTTGGAATCATCGCAACTGGGTACCCACAAAGCACCAAACAGCCTCCCTTGCAGAGATGTGCTCTGCTCCATGAAGGTGTCAGCATGTCCCTCCTCCCATGCCACAGCTGTAGGGCTCTGAGGCTGGGCATGAGTGCCCGGGGCCAGGCTGCCGGTAAGCAGAGAAGGACGGAGCACGCCTCCACCCGACACCTCCCCGGGAAACACTACCGAGGTGCAAGATCTGGAGCCCGGGGCCTGGGCAGAAGGCAGAGCCCCACTGGGTTTGGGGTCCTGTTCCGGGACAGGGACACCCCCTCACGCAGCAGGCCCCGGGTCCCTCAGGCTGGAGCATCGCTGCCACCGGGCCCGTCGCGGCCCCCACCCCAGCGCCCACCGCCCGCGGTCGCTCACCTGCTCGGGCCCCTGGAAGCAGATCCTGCAGAGCGGGGTGCGGATGCCGCTGTCGACGCTGCTGCCCAGCGAGTAGCGGTCCTCGGCCTTGCCCTTGCCGAAGTCATCCGAGGAGGTGCTGCTGGGCAGGGAGGCGGGCGGCTCCCCGGCGGGGCTGCCCCACTCCTCGGCGGCCGGGCTGCCCGCGCCGCCGCC
>VZSE01002604.1:754308-844932 GCA_013398275.1 Promerops cafer | reverse complement strand
AAAAAAAAAAAAAAAAAAAAGCGAGAGAAAGAAGCAAAAAGGCGGGGTGAGAGGGGGAGAATCAAAGCGAGGAATGGAGCCCTTCCCAACCTTTGATGCCCCGGGCTGCCGGCTGCCTGCGAGAGCCCACGCCGGGGAGGAAGAGAGGAGGGCGGGGAAGGGGCTGGGCGGGCGCTGCGGCTTCAGCACCACGGGGCGCGNGGCCCTGCCGAGCCCGGCCCTACGGAACGCGGCCCCGCCGCCGAGGGGCACCCGGAAGGCGGCGAAACCGCCGCGCCCCGGAGTGTTCCGGCGGGTTTCCACCTCCCACCGGCCGCTGCGGGGATCTGTGACACACGGGAACTTCCAGGGGCAGGAGGCAGAGGCCGCGGGTGCGGCGATGTCTCGGGCAGTGGTGCGGGTTTTACAGGTTCCCAGCAGGAAGCCAAAACCCCACCAACAAACTTTTCTCGAGCAGATTAATTTGTTGCAGAGGATTTCACGGTCTAGTAGCTATGATATCATTATTACATTTTACTCCAGCAGCGTTTTTTCCTGATAGATTTGTTTTGTTTCAGTAGCTTGTATTTCGGTAGAAAAATGGGTTCCTTGTAGCCCAGTGGAGGGTAAATATGACTGAACACTATTGCTTAATTAGAGTTTTGCTGCAAGTAATGAATGGATGCCAAGGCCAATAGTTTTTACTCTCTCAGCCTGTTTGAAATTTTTAAGTAGCAGCTGCTGGAGGCCATTAGCTTTTCTCTGCAATCATCAGCAGAAGTGGCTTTCCACACCCCATCCTGCTATGCGTGTCCATACAGACCCATGCAGCCTCTGAATGCTAGGGGAAACTTAGGTCTCTCACTGGGACTTGGTATTTGCCATTGCAGCTGGAACAGCTGACAAAGGTGCTGAGTTTGATGTGGCCCAAAAGTATTATTGATACAGTCTATGCAATATGGCTAATGTCAGTGCAATGTCTCAGCTCAGGGACCAGTGAATACCTGTGAGATGGGACACACCTCTTGGCAACTGGGTCTGACATCATGTCAATGCCATTGAAATTTCATTTAATTTGGTTTCTTAAACTTCTCCTTCAGAAGGCCATTGCATGCACCAATGCCCAGTCTGAGTTCTCTAGCTGGTCTTGTGTACAAGGTCTTCATTGGCAGTGACCCAGGGAATACCACTGATAAATAACCTCATGTCTCTTAAAAGTTGTGCTGGGCCCTAGACAATGATTTGAAATTGTTTCCCATAGAAAAAGACAAGACATAAACCACCGTGTCATGATTAGTAGAGGAATCTATGTTGTTACCTAATTAAAAAGGAGCAGACTGATTATTTGCTACAGGAAAATGAAACCAGCACATGCAATTAATTTCCAGGAAATAAATTACACATTGGGATGCTTTAAAACATTCATCAATGCAGCCTGCCATTCCTCAGAAGAGCTGGGCAGATTTGCCAATGTGGCTGTCTACAACATATTAAAGCTTCTCAGAATTTCATACGTGTCTAATGGGGTCATTAGAGAAATAGTAATGGAAAGAGCATTTTAGAGACTTCCTGTGTGTGAGACAGGCTGGCTAGAGGCTGAGTCTCTGTGTCCATGCTCCAGGATGGCTTTCCACCACCAACCCCCATGCTTTTTATTGCTCCCATCTTCTTGTCTTGATGTCACCAACATTTTCAGAATGGTTCCATCAATAATAGAATTGGAGAAAAATATATTGTTGTCATCCTTTGCTTCTGTAAAGCATTTTTCATCCTTCCCTCCTGCACATGCCTGGTTTTACAGAAAGGATATTCTCAGGATAGAGGAGATATTTGTGTTATACTCTGGGTTTTAATGTATGGGCTGTGTGCCCAGAGAGTTGAATGGCTGATAAATGTGACAAAATAAATAAAACAAATAATAAATCGGAGGTGCTCCATATGCCTCCCAGAGGTGAGTGGGTACTATTATTCCTGTTTTGGTAAATGGGACAGCTGCCAATGTTTTCACACTTGGATGCTGCATTCAGGCCCCTTGGTATGGATCAAGGTGTCTTGCTTAAAATGCTTGCACTGGAGAGAGCTAGCCCAAGACAGAGATCCCAGTGAGAGTCAGGAGCTGTTAGGAGGCCAGTTCAGCCTTCCTAATTTTGCTTCACAGGAAGCAATGTGCAGCAAATGATGGGCAGCACCTTCTTTTGCAGAAGGACCTGTTTCTGGGAGTTTTGATCCATTGTCTCTTGAGCCCACAAACAGGCAAGAGGTTAACATAGGGAGGATAACTATGGGAGTTATGGCATCACCTCTGGCAGACACTACCTCTGCCCTCCTCAGGTACAGAAAGAGGAAGAAAAAACATGTGACTCAATCAGCTAAGAGTGGAGAACTGGTTCCTCTTGGTTGCTTACATCCAAACTGCTGACTAGGAAATTAGACTGGGGAGATGTCCAGGCATCTTGGCACAGACCTGCAGGCCTGTTTGTTATAGAAGGATTCAGGCATCAGGCTGCAGGCTGGTCTCACACCAGACACTCTAACACACTGGTTATCTAAAGCACAGTGTGGGCCCATTTGCCCTTAGCTACACCCTCAACAAGGACAAAAAAAGTATTGCTATTCATGTGCCTCCTCTTCACCTCTCTGTACAAGCCATTGCTCAGTGCAGAGGGGGTGGAGGAAGCAAGAAAAACAGTGGCTAGAGCTGCATCAATACTTGATCTGCCTGTGTGGCAGCCTGATATAAAATCATATAAGCAAATTTTTATTTTTTATGTTGTTAGTTCAGGGATTTTTTAAAAATGGCAGAGATAGTGAGAGGGCAAATGCAAGCAGGAAGGCGTTATGGGGACTGCAGCTGAACAGCTTGAACTCAGCACACTGGTCATTGTGCACAAGCATGTGAGGGACAGACAATATAAATGCTGATGTGGACAGAGAGGATTGGGGAGCCAGAAAGCTGCCAGAGAAGCATTCCTTTGTGTTTTCTATCTCTCAGGAAGTAAACAGTTTCCTAAACCCATTTTCATGCCCACCTACTCGGTCAATAGCTGCACTGCGCCTCCTGCTCCACTTACAGCTCCTTAATGGCACAGAGTAGCTTTGATTGCCGTGGCATGGGCCCCATCCCTCTGGCAAACCATTACTTAAATCCAATACATTCAAAGTTCCTACTGCTCTCTCAGTGATGGGGAGCTGCTCATCAGCTGAGTACCCTCTGATTGCTTGTCACAGCCAGACTTCCTAGTTCTTTTTCCCGGACAGAGATATTAAATAAATCTCAAGTGATGTAATTACCATAACTCAGCTGAGGAAGCTTGTGGGCAGATGCAGCCAGGGGCTCTGTCACTTTTTTTTTGGTCTTTCTTTACGGGCAGTTGCAAATGTGTTGATGCAAAGGACGTTGCTGCTGGAAAGCTGGGCTGAGCAGATGGGGATTATGCATCTTCTAAACATTCAGAAATAATCCATATATTGATTGGAATAACCTTCTCAGAGGAGATCACAAATAATTTCTGAGTTTTGTGCCTTGGTGTATCTGCTGTCTTGGACTGGAGCAAAAGTCATCGCACTCTGCACACAGGGAATTCCTGTGCTATTGCTTTCTCCCCAGGCAGGGACTGAACTTCCACTTGCTCTTCCTGCAAAAGTCATGGTCTGTCTCTGAGTTGATACAGAGCAATTTTTTCTATTTGCAGCTTGCTCTCTATAAAGGGGAGAGAAAATGATTGGTTCTTTTTTGAAAAATCAGGCATGTCCAGCAACAGGACCCCAAGCAAAGCAAACTACAACTGCACATCTTTTTCCCTGGGTTCAGAAAGAAATCCATGTCTTTGTTTTAGAGCTTTCTCTACAAGCAGGCTTGAGGCCAGTCAATGTGCAGGAGAATGTGGGTGAGAAGATACTATTGCTGATGAGGACAGCCCCCACCTTTCCTCCTTTAGGCTCTGGATTTAAAATTCAAACTTGCAGTGTCACAGCACTTCTCTTCAGGACTAGACAACTTCAAACATGGAGCTTTCCTGGTAACAAGTCCTACACTACCTCCTACAAAAGGAATTCCTTGTCCCCTTGGATGACTAGTCAGAGCTGTGACTGGAACAGAGCAGCTGCAATAGATGGTGTGTTTCAGGATATCTTCAGAAGGCATTCAGCCAAATGCTGAGTGGATTTAACTATCCAGGAATGCGGTAATTGTCATGAAATCCCAAGCCTAAAAGGACCTGAAATTTAGACATTAAAAAAAGGAAAGTATATAATCAAAGGTCTCTTGGGTATTTCCACTACTCTCTTAAGTCAAATTTGTTTCAAGTGTCTAATTGCATTCTCAGATGTATGTTATTTTAGTAACACACAACAGTCCTAGAACTAGCTTACACTTGTCTGACGGGATTTAGAGAAAAACCAGTGTTGTTAGACAAGCCCATTAGGGGCTGATCCTGAGAGGTATTCCATGCTCTCCAAATCCAGGTGAACAGAAAGGATCTAGCATGTCATCCAGCATTTGCTTAGTTACCAGGATTCATCAGCAGACACAGTAACACTGAGGATATTCCCCCTAGGACCATCATCTGGCACAACACTGCCATGCTCAAGAAAAAAACAACAGTTTTGTATGGGAAGATTGAATGTCTGTCCTCAGGAGGAGTCGTACCTGGCATAAAGGGGTAGTGCATGGAGACACCACACCAGGATGTCCAGGAGATTAATCCTATGAATCCTGTGCTGAGCCAAGAACCTTCTTGAGCTACAATTCTCCTTCAGGATAATGCACATTTGGATATTTGAGACTGTTTCCCCAAATTCTTACCAATATGTATCTTAGGAATTAACATCTTAAGCTGCCCAGATAACTTCCCTATCTACAGCAGCTTGTTTCTGGATCAGCAGGCAGATATACGCATGCTGCATAAGTACAGTGCAGGTAGTGAAGTTGCTTACAAGCCAGATAACCCGCTTAGTTTCATCAGCAGTAGGTGAGTTTCCATGTTGGCAGAGGCCAAGACCCAGACATGAGAAGAAGACCTTTCAGGTGTCTCCTAAACGATCTTTGTTGCATAAAATGGGTCTTGAGAAGAGCAGGGACACTGGAGATGAGAGAAAGGTACACTGAATTACATTGCAGAAGGACATCCTAGTGTCTCCCTGTGCTGAAGAATTACCCACGATATGCACCAGCTCCACATCATTCTCACAGAGGAAGGCAGTAGGCTTCCACATCTGCCTGGAAACGTCAGGCACAAAACACTGGGCTGACCCACAGCCTGTTAAGATACTGCACTGTCTCTCTCTTGCTCTGAATATGCACCAACGCACATCAGAAACACAGGAAAGCTCACAGCTGTTGCTAATAAGTGCACAAAGGTTCCACTGGTAGGTATCACTCTCCTTGGTGACCTCTCCCCACACCTTGGCACAAGGCACAAGTGCAGTGTCTGTCAATGAGTGAACTGAAGGCTCCGTCAGAAGAGAGGCGTGTGGATTTAAAGGCAGGGCTGTTGGAGGTGGCATAGTGCAGACAATGAAAGCAGAGGGAAATAGAAGAGCAGTGAGTGGGAAAAATTAGTGGATTTACATCCATGGTGACAGGAATTGACTTCTGACCACTGCATTTCTAAGGAGCATCCCCCAATAGTACCTCAGAATGGAAACTTTGTTCTGAAAAGGAAGTCTTGGCTTTGCATGTGGCCCAGACACAGTGTTTGAAAGAGAGATTAAACATCATATTGACACTCTCCCAGGGCCTCAGGAGCACATGAAGTGAGAGACTGTTACATCCAAGTGATGGCCCAGATCTGCTGCTTCCTAATGCACTTTATGTTAATTAAAGGAAGTTTCAAAACCATACACATTTCTTGCCAAGATAATTAATTGATTTAGAAGCTTATGTAGTTAAAGAGTTTTGTAATTACATTTTATTGTGGGGGAGCATTTTAGGGATGGATGCTGCCACAAGCTGAAAATCTCCATAAAGGTGATGAATGCCTGGATTTCCCTGTGCGATGAACCCTGAGAGCTGATGAGCTGGAAATCTCCTCTAGTCTTTGGGGTCATGCAGCTCCTAATGACTTGGTCCCAGTAGACTGAAATATTCAGTCTCACAGACCCTAAAAGGAAACCCTCAAAAATACTGGCTTCTCAGCCAGTGTCTGCAAGTAGGCAGCACTTCCGTGCTGCTAAAGGGGCTTTTCCTTCCTAACAGGCTTGGGCTCTCTTTGGTGATGTTTTTTAACCCTCAGGTCATAATGCAGAGGACTGTGGTGATGGGCTACCAGCCCTTTCCATCTTAAGACTAGCGTGGTCTCTCTGGACCTTCCTCCCAGACAAATGTGCTCTCATTCAAGAAGAAGGGGAAAACACCAGCTGTCAACGTCAAGAAACACTTCTCGCCCTGCATCATTCCCAAACTCACAACCCTGCCTTCCTGCCCTGCCCTGTAAGGACATAAATTAATTCCTGGCCCTGAAAGCACTTAAGCTAGATGGGAAGAGCTACAACCCCTGATTTATATTGGGAAACTGAGGCACAGGCAAGAGAATTCCCCCTTGGAGTCAGCAGCAAAGCACTGCATAGGGAAATATTTTACCTCATAGCATGGCTCTCTTTGAGAGCAATTTGCACATCTTTGTGTGATGTGCAAGTAAGAACACATGCAATATATCTCTATTTTTCTTCCCTCTTTTTATGACTGAATAATCACACAATCTTTCTTCCATGGAAGTTTGACTGCTGCTGTTTATTGCCCCCTGGAAACGGGATGACAACAGCCCACGGCTCCTCCGCAGCAACTCGCAAAGGTCTCCTAAGCAGAGAATTATGCCCGTTGGAGGCAATAAACAGCAGGAACGGTAGAGTGACTAAGCACCAAAGATCCTGCATTTGTGTAGAAACTAGCAATGAAAAGGAGGCAAGGATGCCCTGGAGAATGGTGCCTTAGGAAGAACATTTCCAGCATTTTCTATAAATGAAGGTTTTCACGCATAAAACACAGGCCAAATTTGAACCTCATTCCACTGTTGAACCTGCTTGTGATCCTGGATATGACTTCCATGCTAAGCATCAAGACTTAAAGAAAAACTGGTAAATCACAGGAGAATTGGCCCAGAGTACACTGAGATGTATTCTCCTGCTCTCCCTGGAGTTGTTTGGGTGTGTGGAGATACTTGTAGAGCCTCTTGGGTATCAGGAGAACATGCAGACAGATGTGGAGTCTTCTCTATCTAAAGCCATCATTTGTTGGGACTCTGCTGCTGATCCTACCCGTGACTGGCTCTGATGCCATTTGGGGAACTCTCATTTAGGCAGAAGAGGATCAAAACCTCAAGGGATCTCTGCACAGGATACTGCCCACATGGTCTCTTTTCTCTGAAGCAGAGCTGCACCTGCAGTAGCACTGGCAACACGTGATCCTGTAAAATCACTGTCCCAATGAAATCCTGATGTACAAGGGAAAAAAAAAATTAATCTCCTTTTGTTCTCTTCCCTGACCACCTCCTCCCTACATTTTTCTTCTTGATTCATTTTTATGTTCAGTGATACAAATTTTCCAGGTCAGTGCTAAGTCCCTTGCTTGTGTGATCTTTACATACCAGCAGACATATGCAGAGAGATGAGACCAAGTGCAAATCAATCCATCCTACTGACACTTTTATTTATCTATTTTCTTTCCCCATCTGCCACTGCTCAACTGGTGTGTGTGTGAAAGACGGATGGGAAAGGGGTCAGGATACTGGTAGAGCCACTGAAGAGTTCTCTACTTGCAACTGTAGCTGTCCTGTCCCCTTTCCTTCCTACTACCCTGCTATACGTTGCTATCCATACACATTCTGCTTTGTGGCAATTAAAAAAAAAATAAAAATAACACAGGGCTTTTTAGTGCTGATACAAGATGCCAGGGTGACAATCAGGAAGCCAAGCCCAGACTCGACAGTGGTGGCAAAGCTGCCTTGCTGCTGAGTGCAGCGAGGGCTCCCAAGAGAAAAGCACCAGTGTCTGCAGCCTGAGCTGAGCTCCATGGCTGAAATTAAAGACAGATGTACATTACCTGTGGACCAGGCAGAGAGGAAGACTCTTAACACACACTGACTATTATTTTTCATGGTTGTGACATCCAGCAGCTACACTGAGAGAAGAGACAGGAGTTTGTACTTTTAGGTTTGCATTTAACTGTGCCTTCCCACTGAAATGTGGAAGCCAAGGTTAATCATGGCACACAGTGGAGTTCTTTGCTCACTAGGCTTGGGCCAAGACCAGGATTTTTTCATGTAGTCTGTATCACCTGTAATAATTTCTACTCTAATCCAAGATGGTTCTGAATCATCAACTAGAGTAAGGTCCAACAGCTGTTAAGATTCCCACATATTAAATAATTCACACAGTCTCCATCTAGAGTATTTAACTTTTTCAGCAATCCTGTTTTCTCTTCTAGGAGCTAAGCCTCAAGAACTCATGACCCACCAGGTATCTGCAGAGTGGCATGCATTCAAAATGCAATTCTTTTATAGCAGTAGTGTTATCACATAGTGAACTTGTTCCTGGAATGAGCATTGCTTAGGAGTTGTCAATACTTCAATCTGATTTATACAAGCTGTGTTCTCCCTCTCTCTCCCTCTTCCCTCAAATAAATGCTATTAAGTTCTCAACCTGGACAAATCCCAGGTAGTGGGATCAGTACCTGGCAATATATCAGCTTTGTTGCTGAAATCAGGGATGAAGCAGGGACAACTGAAAATGCTTTTCCCGGTTGTTTTTAATTCAACTTGCAAATAGCTTGGTGCCAGTCTAAAGTATGACTGCCCTATAGGAATACACTTCAATTCTTATACTACTGTGTGCCAATTAAGTAATTAATGGAAGTGTGGAAAATCCATAAAAAAAGGTAACTGCATCCACAGGGAACATTAATACTGCAAGGTGTCATGCCTACGAATAAAACCTGACAGCATCTGCAAATTCAGAGGGAACTACCTGTTCTGCTGTTAAGAGATCAAGTTCAGGCACTGATCAGAAGATTTTCAAGACCTGGTCTTTAACTTGTCTGTGGACTGGAAAGTATTCACAGGGCACACAGGGGTTAGTCTTTGTCCTCCAGGACTCAGTTGTCATTTTACCACCTTATGATGCATTAGACATTGCAGGACATGAATGGCACTGCTTTTAGCCTCAAATTCTGTCAGCATGATATTGTGCCATGATGCAGTCTCAGTCAGCATCTTGATTTGATTTGTGCATTGATTCACAATTCGCTCCAGGAGGGCTTAGGGTCCAATTCTGCAAACAGCTCTGCAAATGAGAAGTCATACCCACCACTGCTGACAGACCCTGACATCCAGCAGCGCTCTCAGAGCACAGAGCAGCGCCCCCCATCCTTGCAAAATTACATGGAAATGGTGGCCATTTCCAAACTTCACTTGACCTCAGAGGCAGTGCTTGATTTCTCTGTGTTACAGTGAATCCAGATGGACAACAGGGAAAGAATCAAGGGACTTGCTGAAAACCCAGCTACTGCTTCTGAGCTTGGATTTTCCAGGTCAATACATTTCAATTTTTTTCCACTGAAAGAGAAACGATAAAGCCTTGCTCTTCCACACTCAGTCTTAAATCAAGCTCCTGAAAAATAATCTAAAAAAAAAAATTCTTGCCTGTTAAAAGAGGAGACCCACTCCTAACCCACACTTCTGCACTGTCTGTCTTTGATTCAATAAACTCAGTGTTTGTACTGTCTCTCTGTGTGTGCACCCTCGCATGACAAAGAGATCCAATCAGACAACTCTTGCACTTTTCTTCTTTCTATGGAGCAATATGAATAGTTGCTCTATGGAGCAACTTCTGAATATGAAAGATGGAAAATGTCAAATAGACCATCAGAAATAACTTGTTAAAACATATGATCAGCAAGGGAAATGTATTGCCTCAATATATCATCTAGGATCAAGACGTGCATTTTATAGTAGGCAGCTATGTGATAATCACATGATCTGTCACCTAAAACTTGAGCCTGATCCCTGGTACAGACAAAAGGAAGGATTCAGTGGACAGCCATGCTGAATGGTAGAAGTATTTCCTTTATTCTTGTATAATTAAGCTAATTCTTCTCATCTGTTATTGTTGTCATTCTTATGCTTTGTAATCCTTTTTACTGGACATAAATATTCCAAACAACAGTAGTTTCTTGGGTCCCAGAAGTTGAGTTTAGACAAACTTCTGCAATTTTCAAACCAGGTCATGAGCAAACTTTCTGTGGATCCTCCATAAACCTTTCTCAGTGTTAGGCAAGAATCAGTATGTTACACAAAACATCAAATGAGAGCTTGTAGTTGAATTCTGCCATATTTGAATACATGACAAACACTACATTTGTTACTTATTGAACAATGTATAACATCTATGTTTATTTATAGCCCCACTGAGGAAAGTACCTTGTTCTACTCACTTGTGAAGAACCCTGCATACCTGTGCCACCACAGGAATAAAAAAATATTAATTGCATTACCAGTCCATTGAGCTATTCATGCCACTCCTTCTCCCTCACCACCCTGTATTAAGCCTTTTAAAGCCAAAAGTGGTGTAAATCTTTCTAAATGCCAGAGGACCATTTTGCTAAAACACTACCCATCTTAACAGCCTGTCAGATTTCTGAATGGAAGCAACTTCTTTGGTGGGAACAGGCCTATAACTTATACTGCTTCTCATTTCCTGAAGCACTGGAATTGTGCTGCTCCCTAATGTTATTTTATTAAGATGCGGTTTGTCATCATGTTGCTGAAAACAAGATAAAATGCTGGCTAATTAAATTCCTTATTTAACTTGATGAGCATCTGCCTTCTGTAGTCACATTCTTTTAAACAGAACCTTTATGGCTGTTTCTCAGGATCTGGCTACTATGATTTTCACTATGATCAGAAAGGGGAAATGCCCTCCCTAAACAAAGCACATGTGCTCCCATTGCCTATGACCCTTGTTGTTCATAATAAGAGACGTATGGGCAGATTGCAGCAGTACCTTGCAAGCACACTGCCCTTCAAGAGCACTCCCTGTTGTGGAATAATTGCTATCCCATGGAGCCCAGTGGAAATCACTGAGACAAGCTGGTGGCAAAATACTGCAGCTGACAGCAAGTGTTTTCTAGATCAGGCTGCTATACAAAATATAACAAACAAATCACCTTGTGACTTCCCCCTCCTGTAGCAGATGAGACTCCCAACACAAAGGAAAATCTTCTCTGTTGAAGAAGCAGGCTTAGCAAGCTTAAGCACACACTTCAAGTTGAGCATGTGCTTAAGCGTGCTGTTTGTCAAGGCCAGATTCCAGCTCACTTTCCAAGAACTGCACTCACAGAGGTTTCTAAGATGAGAGTAACCTTCCTGCATCATTGGTTGAGTGAAGACTGGGGTAGAAGAGAGTCCTCTGCTGAGTCCACATTCCTAATTCAAGCAGCGGTCTTAATGCTGCTCCCATCTAAGCTACCGCAGAGGATGGCAAACAATTGTATCAGAACCCACTGTAAGCTCAGGGCTTTTAGGAAAATCTTGAGCATGCCACAGGTCTGGGTCTGTCTCTTGGAAGACCCCTTGGCATCAGACCTTGCATCCCACAGAACTCCAGAGGTGCTCTGCCAACTCCTTTTGGTTGGGATTATGCTTTGAGATCATTCAAGGAAAGATGCTGCTCCTATGAAAGAGCAAAGGATCATTAATATTACCTTGGTGGAATATCCCACCAGTGACCTCTGATTCTACTGCTTAAAGGATATCTCCATATCTCTGGGTCTCTTATGCACCAGGAGGAGAAGGGGCAGAGAACTATGGCCAGCTTTAACAAACAGGATCTCAATACTTGGCTTCATATAAATACGAGACCATAGGATTAGCTGCTTATTCTGAGCTTGAAAACCAGGCCAATAATTTAAGGTGCAGAAGAGAACTAGGAATGCAACTTTGGTTTGTTTAACCTCATTTTCTAAAGAAATAAAGCTTATGAAGTTAAATTGTCTCTGTGTGCACACAAGCCTTTCCTTCTAACTTTGGACCCTTCTGCCAGTTCAACTGTGTTTCCCAAAGATAAAGTTCTGTTGAGCATCTGAACAAAAAATCCCAACCAGTCGTGTAGAGCAGGGGGTGTGTGCTCTGCTCCAATCTTAAGCATAAGATACTGGAGAGTCTACATAGCCAGTGCCCTCACCCCAGCTGGATCACAGCTCATATTGTGTTAAATGCTGGTGACACAGAACCTTTGGAAACACTGCTTGAATCTCATTGTAGGAAGTGGGGTTTTTTCTCTTTTAAATTTTTGTTCTGGATGTCAATGAGCTGCCCCCCACACCTGGGATGCATCACACAAAAGATCTTGAGTAGACTCAGCTTTGGAGCAGCTCTGTGAGGCAGTGGCCTGGCAGCAAAGCGGGGGCCATGTGCTGTGCAGACCATTGCTCTGGACTGGAGCTATGGAGGGGAATCCAGCCAAGAAGGACAGAAGGCAGAAAAGAGACCCTGCAATCTGTTGGAGGGGTTGTACTATAAACAAGAGCAGGAAGGCTTCAGCATGCCAGGGAAGAACAAGCTGTGTAGATAAAAGAGGCTGCTTCAAAAGAATGGAGGGTGACTAATTTTTCTTGCCCTGGCTGGCCAAAAAGCAGGGAAAAAGAAGTGGTCTTCACTGAGCTGGCAGTCAGGGGAGGGGAGCAACCTTCTCATGCTACAGAAACTCACAGAAAAGCCTCTGCAGATGCCCTTTCATCACAGTTTCAAGGACAGCAGGATTCAGCAAACTCCTAATTTTGTCTTTGGTCCTAAAAAGATGCTCAGGGGAAGGGCCTGAGCTGTCAAATGGGCCAAGAGTCCATGGTCCTCTATGTGCCACAGTGGCAGAGAGAAAGTAGACGGGATTTACAGCTGTCTAACAAAAGAAATCCAGGGAATGGTAGGGGATGCAGGGTCAGCACCTCCCCAAACCCAAGCACACCCTGGTCCTCCAAGCCCAGGGCTCAAGTTCCCCATTAGGCAGCTTTGACCTCCTTGAGGATACCAAACCAGAGCAGAGGAAGCACAACCCCACAGCCTACAGAGAACATGTCTTGTAAAAAGTATTCAGGTTAGATCTTAGCAGCCCAAAAGAAAGGTTTCTCCATCTGGAACAAACTCTGATAGTCCAGAGGCCTTTTTCTGACTCTCCTGCACCACAACCTTCTCTTAAAAGCTGACCTGTATGTCCCCAGTCGAACCACTTGACTGGTCTTAGCTCGGTAGGAACAGATAAAATGGGATTAATTTATTTTAGAAGGTGCAACTACAAGTTCTCCACAACTGGTCAAAGACTGGTGCAATTGGGCATTGGTTATGGTGTCTCTGAGCTCAGTGTGGGCTACCAAAACCCTCCCAGAAGCTGGGGCATCTCAGGACCCTTAGCCTGGGCTGATTTCCAGTTCTCTGTTGGATAGCTTTGCTACACACAGCAGCCCTGCATGCAATTCAGCCCCAGCAGAGAGTGCAGGCTGGCCACACATCCAGGAGGAAGGAAGCCAGCTCTGTTCATGCGGACAATCACCAAGGTGTGTTGGCAAAGTGGTGACATGGGGCAAATATTTTCAATATGACAGTAGTAGGACCTCTAAAAAGCAGCCCAAGACCCCTCAAAGGATAATCCATGAGATTCCAGAATGGCTCTGGAGTTTTGGGAGACTCATAATTCAGATATTAGCTGCTGCTCATATAAGATGCACAGCCTATGAGAGGAGGTTTAGAGCATAATCCAAATGATACAAAGATGCTGCTAAGAACAACATTGAGAACCCCATTTCCTTAGGTTTTTTTCACTGATGGGAGCATTTCTTTGGAAGGATGTGAACCATTTCCTCTGCAGCAGAGCTGGGGTGCACTATCCCCCCCAGTCCTCCCAGGATTTTCACTCTGCATCTCTGCCCCTGACCCAGTATATGGAGGGTGAGTGTAAGCCACTGCTGGAAGCATGTTCTGACTGAAAGGACACCTGGAGTGCACCAGCAAACTGCTTGCAAGCGGCCTCTCGTTTTGTAGGTCTGTTCTCTGCATGGCCAGGCTGCTCCTTGTGTCTTGCTGAACTTGTGCCATATGGAGCAAATGCTTCAACGTCTGTCTGTGTCTGCCTGACCGTGCAACTCAAGAGCTCTCTGCAAATGATGCTCTGCTCTCAACATTTGCATGAGCTGGGGACAGTCCCTGGATGGGGCTTTTCTCACTCTTCCCAAGTTTTTTTTTTTTTTTCCCACAAGATCTCTCAAAGCATAAGGAGACCTGGAACTGGATAGCTGCTGGCAGGGAGAAAGTGGCTGGAAACAGTTGCGGGGTTATGCTCTGCATGTTCCCTTTCTCTCTCATCCATATGTGACACTGGGATCTGGTTTAGCTCTGGGCAGCTAAAAGTGCGACAAGAAAGAGAGAAAGAAGGTCTCTCATCCGCTCCTTTCTCTCTCTGCTGTGTAGCCACCTGGAGTCTGCTGGCTTGCAGGGGAAGAAAGGGCAAAGGCAGAAGATCTGGACAGAGACCATGGGGCTGTGCATCCCTTCCTAGCAAATACGCTCTGAAGTGAGAGGACCTGGAACGTGCAAAAAGGTTTGATTTTTTTGCTTGAGAGAAGCTGGGACAAAGCCCTGGACCCAGATGTCTCCTTAGCCTGTGGTTTTCTTTAGAAGTGGTGTGTTTGCAAGTGCCTGTGTGCATGTGGTGTGCTCATGTCTGCGTGTGATTCCCAGGTGAGGAACAGCACTCCCAGGGTTGTGGTGTGTGTTGAGTTTCACCTCACTCTTCCTGTCTGCCCTGTTTTTCCCGGGCTGACAAGCTCCTGACTAATGGCAGTCACTGCTGCTTAATCAGGAAGCAATTTAATGATAACCTTTTCTAATTAAGGAGCAGAGAGAAGAATGAATAAACTGTGAAACAGCCAGCTGGCTTCAGTGTCCTGAGCCAAAGGGCCTGTCAGGTGGGAGAAAATGGTGGCTGGGGACAAGGATGGCAGCTCTGGGCTTGCCACTGGGCAGGGTTCTAAAATTCTGAGATGGGAGGGGGTTATGGTGTTCCCCAGGGCCTTTTCTCTGCTTTCTCCCCAGTTACTGCTCTGGTCATCCACATGGGGAATGTGACTGTTCAGGAAAGGCATCTCAATGTGTATAATCAAGTCCCATGTATAATTAAAACACCCCAAGTTCCTTTTATTTTAACTCTTATTTTAACTGATGCAAATATGACTAATCATCTTATTTTAAAGATGTTCAAAAAATCATAAACTAGCCCAAATTGGAAAGCACCTTGAAAGACCACCTAATCTAACCCTTTGTGGGAAAGGGAGCCAAGATGAGGTTATCTATCACCCTGTCCAA
Organism: Promerops cafer; assembly: GCA_013398275.1. Classification (NCBI taxonomy): domain Eukaryota; kingdom Metazoa; phylum Chordata; class Aves; order Passeriformes; family Nectariniidae; genus Promerops; species Promerops cafer. Next base: position 829,609 of record VZSE01002604.1, on the reverse strand, counting down.
TTGGATCTTGAAAATCTTCAGTGATGGAGACCCCACCATGTCTCTGGGGAGGTTGTTTCAATGATTGATTGTTCTCAATGCAAAAAAATTCTTTCTCATATCAAGATGAAACCTCTTCCAGTGTAATTTCTTGAACAGCCTAGGACCCAGTGTTGCCCCCTGAGGGGCAGCACTTGTGACAGGCAGCCAGCTTGCATAAAACCCATTGATTGCTGCCTTCTGCTGTGGCCTGGGAGCCAATTTCCTACCCATCTCACAGATTCCCCCTCCAGTCTATCTGGTCAACTCATCCAGGAGGAGGCCATGGGAAACATGGTCAAATATTTTGCTGAAGTGCAGGTTAACAACCTCCTCTACTCTCCCCACGTAGACAGAAAATGTCATATGGCTATAGAAGGTGATCAGGTTGATCTGCCATGATTCGTTTCTAGTAAATCTGTGCTGGCTTTCTCAATCACCTGCTTCATTTGCTTTGTGATAGTTTCTTGGAAGACTGTACTACTTTCCAAGGGCCTGGAGTAATACTAATGGGCCCATAGTTTCCTGTGTCCTCTTTTGTGTTCTGCTTGTAGAAAGCTCTGACATCTGTCCTCTTCCAACCTCCAGGCACATCCCTTCGTCTGTCTGGTCACCAGTAGTGTCCCCAGGGATCACTGTTGGGCCCAGTCCTGTTTATTGGCAATCTGGATGAGAGGATTGAGTTTACCATTAGCAAATTTGTGGATGACACCAAGTTGGGTTGGACTTTCAATCTGCAGAGAAAGCTGGACAGGTTGGATGAATGGGCTGAGACCAGGGTATGACATTCAACATGAACAAGTACCAGGCCCTGCACTTCACCCACAACAATGCCAGGCAGCACTACAGGATGGGGGCAGAGTGGCTGGAAAGCTGCCCAGCGGAAAAGGACCTGGGGGTGCTGGTCGACAGCAGCTGAACATGAGCCAGTGTGTGCCCAAGAAGGCCAATGGCACCTGGCCTGTATCAGCAATAGTGTGGGCAGTGGGACCAGGGCAATTGTCCCCCTCTACTCAGCACTGATGAGGCCACATCTTGAGTGCTCTGACCATTTCTGGGCCACTCAACTCAGGAAGGACAGTGCTAGAGTGAGTCCAGACAAGGGCAACAGAGCTGAGAAAGGTCTGGAGCACAAGTACCATGAGGAGCTGTTGAGGGAGCTGGGGGTGTTTAGCCTGGAGAAAAGGAGGCTCAGGGGAGACCTTATCACTCTGTACAACCCCATGAAAGGAGACTGGAGCTAGTGGAGGTAGGGCTCTTCTCCCAGGTAGCCGGGGACAGGATGAGAGAACATAGCCTCAAGCTGCAGCAGGGGAGGTTTAGGCTGGACATCAGGAAGAATTTCTTCACAGAAAGGTTGATTAGACATTGGAATGGGCTGCCCAGGGAGGTGGTGGGGTCACCGTCCCTGGAGGTGTTTAAGGAAAGACTGGACGTGGCGCTCAGTGCCATGGTGTGGTTGATATGGTGGTTTTGGTCATAGGTTGGATTCGATGATCTCAGAGGTCTTTTCCAACCTACCATCAATATTCAAAAATGACAAAGCAGCCTTGCACCAATGCCAGCTGCTGCTCCTAACACCCGGGGGCAGACTCCTTCCTCACTGCTGCCAAGTGCCGTCACCCTTTCTCACACATCAGCTCCACTGTTTACTACCCGCTCAGTCACCATTCAGGAACAGCACATACTGGCGTGCCAGACCCCCACACCAGGGGCAGCCAGCGAGGGGGTCCGCCCCGGCCGTAGAGCGCTAGGTGCTGGCTGGGGCAAAGCGTCAGCCTGGGGCCGGCAGCAGAGTCCCCGCACGCCGTACGGGGCCTGAGTGGGTGGCGGGGGCGGCCCGGGGCGGTCCCTCCACGGAAAGCCGCAACACCAGCGCCCCCGAGATGGCGCCGCGACCGGAACACTACATTTCCCAACGCCCCGCGCGCCGCGCTTATCTCCCGGCGCGCCGTGCACCCCCGGCCGCTCGGTGCCACCGGGCGGTAGCACAGGGCCTGCTGGGAACTGTAGTCCCTCGACGGCGCTCCGGGCCGTGCCCGCTGGCGGTGAGCGGGCGGCGGAGCCCCCGGGGCGGGCGCGGAACAAGGCCTGACCTCCGGGACCCCGAGGCCGGCGGATGGTGGCGGGGGGGCCGAGGGACGGGGTGGGTCGGGACCTCCGTGGAGTTTGGGACAGGAGCCTGCCCGGCTCATGGGAGACGAGGGGGCAGAGGGTGAGCCGCACTGCCCGCAGGAAGGTGAGGAACGGAGGGGGCGTGCATCCCGCAGGACATGGGGCAGCGAGCGCATGGAGCGAGGCGGGCTGCTGGGAGATGTCATGGGAGCCAGCTCCTCGCTTCTCTTTGAAGGTCCGTGACCTGCGAGTGGAGGTTTCTCAGGAGGAGGTAGCTCTGTCCTGTGCGGTTCAGCATGTATCTGTCATGCTCTGTGGGATACCGAGGAACCGAAGGTGAACAGGGAAGACGGGCATCGTCCCATCTTTGCTAATAGGTACCCGAAATAGGACACACTTCCACCAAAGACTGTGCGGGGATGTAATCCTTTGCCTGCATGTGCCTTCACAGGGCTGGCTCTGCAGTGCAGGGTGTCCCTGTGCTTTGCTATTTTACTAGTTCTCCTGGGAATTGCAGAGAGGAGTACTCAGAACTGTAGTGGAACAGGAGTTTTCCCCTTTTTCCATATGTTTTATCTATGCAGGACTGGCATGGAAGGCCTCATCAGTGTCTGTCACCATCTACCTGCTGATATTGGCTCAGCACTGATGGGACAGCTTTGCTGTACTACTAGATTTGTGTAGGATCAGTTGCAGTAATATTCAATCACTATTAATAATAAGTTGTCAATACAATAATAATTTGTTCTTTATTTTTTTTTGTAGACTGGCGTCTCTTCCTCTAAAGAAGCAGGTGCCTCTGTGATTAATTCCCAATGTAGTTTTGGTACAGATTTGTTGTTGGAATTGTTGAAGATGTCATCAGGCCTTACAGAGGAGCAAAAGAGAAGGATTGAAGAGAACCGCCGGCTAGCTTTGGCTAGGAGAGCAGAGAGGCTGGCAGCCCAGAGAGCTGGGCAAGTGGGCATCGCTGCACCTCCGCAGAAGGAACAGAGTCTGGGCAATCCAGGAAACTCGAAGGAAGAAAACAGTCATGTCAGGTTCACCAGCCAGCACCAACAGAACCCAAACACGCCTGTGGAGCAGAAGAGCTGTCTCCAGAAAAGCTATAACCATTACACAGCAAACCAACAGATGGCTGGCTCACACAGAGAGCAGCAAAAGAGCTGTTCAGAGGACTCGGAACAAGCAAGTGGCCTTAAGCAGTTCCCTGCAATGAACCCGAATTCTCTGAGTTATTCCCATAAACATTACTTGGATGCTGGTAGTCAGGAACATGGACAACACACTTTAATTAATCATGGAACATTCCAGCAGCCCAAATGCTACCCAGCTTTCAAAAACCCCACAGGACCACCTCATCCAAGATCCATTGATAACGGGCAGCGTGATGGTAGTAAAGATTTACAAACTCAGAACATTAGATACGTTTCACCACCAAGCAGCGCCACCCTGAGCGATTCAGAAATGCTGATAAACATAAACAGACTGACAGAAAGTACAGGGGGAGGTTTTGTCTCTCAGGCCAGTGGTAGGATGCAGAAGCTGACCAGCTCTGTGTTTGAAGCTGCCTCCCACAAGAAAGCAAATAATGTTACAAAGGGAAAATGTGTGAAATATGGAGAAGACCGATTCCAGGTTGAAATAGGATATAATGCTGAACTTATTGCTGTGTTTAAGAAGGTACCAAGCAAAGCCTATGGTAAGAGTTCTTTGTTTCCAATTATCTCTGTTTTGAGTTGGGTTGAAGTTTTGGCAGCTGATGCTATTGTAGTTGCTATTTACTCTTACCAGTGTACCTATTGCTGGGGTGGAATATGTGGCATTAATGGGGGACTAAAGAAGTAAATACTGATTAAATTTAATAGAAATTCTGGACATAAATAGCTTGAGTTTGGATTTAGAAAAGAAGTCAGCAGCTTTGCTTTATGAGCAGTGCTCTGAGTTTAGTGGCAGCAGCTGGTCAGTTTTTTGGAAGTGAAGGAAGCAAAGTTATTCATAAACTGGGATGTGAAAATGGGTCACTTCAGCTATAGTTCAGAGTTATGAGCTGATTCTGTTTCCTGGGTTACAGAGAGTAGTGGAATCTCCCCCTTTTGTCTTTCTTCTGATCTTTTACCCCTACCTTTATTTGTTATATTCTATTTTTGTTTTCCCTCATGTGTTGCTGATCCCTGTGAATGGCTGTTGCATTCTTCTTGTCTTAGTATTGATATTCCCCATGGCTTTTTCTGGTGTCATGTAGCTGTAAACTTGGGCATAACTCTTTTTCAGATGTGTGGCAAAAAATTTGCATGGGTAGATTGAATACTTTCACCTTGTGTGAACATTTCACACCACCACTTTTTTTCCCAAATGATTCATATTCTGCCCCATTACTCTTGCCCTACTTTAGATCCTGCTATGAAAAAATGGAATTTCAGCATGGAAGATTACAGCAGTCTCTGTAAGTAAATGTTGAATGGTAAAAAACAAGCAGAATCTTGACACCCCCTCCTTCCTCTGCTTTCTATAGTTATTGTTGAGCTTTGTTAGTGTCTTGAGTAATAAAAGTAGTGCTACTTAAAGATAATGCCCATCTTTCAGGCATCTAGCTCATAACATTTTTCTACTTTGTAGTTGATTAGAAATAACTTAATTTGTCATGTAACCTAAATACCAAGCACAGGTTGCACTTTCTCTACCATTGAATTTTGCAGCAACCAACAAGATCATAGGAAAATTATCTGCTGTGCTGGTACTTGTTTTGAATTTGTTTTGAAAACTGAGTGTGTTCCAGTGGCTAATGCTTAATTTCTGGGTCCATTCATGTATTTTCTTTTTAAATAGCTCTTATATAAACACTTTTATTGTTAATTTTGTGTGTCAGAAAAGGATAAAGGGTAGTTTTCCAGGGTTTTGAGTGAGACTGAAAATGAATTTGCCTTTTTTTTGGTATAACAGGGGTGAATTTATCTTTTTTTCTCTCTCCTGTCATCTTATTGTGAAAAGATTGAGAGATTATAGAGGCAAACACTTCAGGTAGGCTTTTCAAAAGCACACTGTATTGAAGTGAGTGATAAATCACTATTGATTTCAGTGGGAACAGAATTAGGCCTGTGTTGAGCACTTTAAAAAACCACAGTTGAGTGCTGGTATTTTAGCTTCCCATGTGGGTTGCCACACATTTATAATTTAAATGCTGTTGGCTTGCTTGAAGTGTATCAAGTACAGATGAGAGCAGAGTCTTTGTACCAAGGAGCTTGCAAATGAAGAGAATGGTTTTTAGAAATCAGGCATTTTTCTTTAAAGCTATGAAATATATGAGTACTCTGTGGAAAGTTCCTATTTACAAGTGACGACAGAATGTGAGCAACACTGGCCTGTGAAATTGGGGAAAATAGCCTGAGAAAAGGGAACTAACTTAAAAGAACCTTGAAAATGTAAAAGTGAAAGTGTAAAACAATTATTTTTAAAGTTCCCACTTGTAATTTAGTTTTTCTCAATAATGTGATCCTGTATCACCTTTTTTTCTTCGTACTATAAGTTAAACATGCAGTCAAGCCTAGAAACAAGTGCTGAAATAAAAGAGTAAAAGATGAGGTTTTTTCCCCAAATTTCTTTCAGTTTAGTTGTAGAGGTGACCTCTAACTACACAATGCTAAACCAATAGCATCTAAAATCTTTTGCTTGGTGCATTAGGAGGAGAAGGTCTAAATTGTTGGTTTCCAATCCCTCTAATTTAAAAATTATTTTCAGTGTGTGCTCTTACACTTTTTATTTGGAGTAGAAATCTCAAATGCTTGGATTTATTCAGGAAGTCACTTATTTTAAAATAAGGTTAGATGATACCCGAATGGTTTATTTATTAATTGATTAGGAAGAAATTGTCTGAATTTCTTTCTCCATTTTTACATCTTGACCACTGAAGTTAAAGTTTGTACTTTTTTGTTGCATATCAGCATTCTTAAAAGGAAGCAGAGAGGATCATGATGTGCAGCTCAATGCTCAAAGGACTGGATTCACCTGGGTTTAATTCTAAACCAGAGAGGGGAAGTTGCCTTCCATAAATACTTGGAGGCAGAGTGTGCTTAATGGTCCCCTGCTTTTGAGTCTAATGGACTCTGGAGATGTTCATGAATCTTTCTGTTACTGTAGTATCTGTGAGGTGGAGGCTTGAGGACAAACTTCACTACTTTGGTGCTGTAAGAAGTATAAGAAATAGTATTTCCATTCCTTACCCATCAGAGTTCAGTCATAATAATAAAGACAACACATGGGTATAGCTTGGCAGAGAAACACAGAGCTAAGTGGCACATTTATTACTGTGCATAGCTGTGTTCTCAGGCTGACATCTGTAAAATGCTGTGTCCCTCCTCCCTCCATGCCCTGGCATTGTGACAGAGGTGGTTGCTGCTGATGGGTAAGACAGGAGTGCAGATGGCTGGGTGGAAGTGCAAGTCGAACCGTAAGACACAGAATATAGGGTAATGAACTTAAATTATAACAAAAGAGATTTAGGAATTTGGACTAGATTCCTTCCTACAGCATTGTGAATACACAGCATTCCTCCTAGATGGATTGTCTATCAGACATTGATGTGAGGCAGGAGGCAGATGTTTTTAAATCTTTCTCCTTTGCTGTTTACAGAAGCACCTTCCCATCTTTTCAGACCCATGCTACTGATCACCATGCCCCTGTCCCTGTGATTTTCTGAGTGAAAGCACTGTATGGCTGTGTGCAATTTACTGCTAAATCTGCTTCTGCAGATTGCTTGCCCTGGCCTAGGGAGCCACATTTTAGAATTGCTGACAGAAAGGGAGCTTAGTGCAATCACAATGCTGGACAGGCCCTTGTTCACTTACTATCACAGGTTCCCTTTGCCCCTGCTGTATTCTCTGTGGAAAATCCCACCAACCTGCTCCTCCAGGCCATTGCTTTCTCTATTCTTTGTCCCTGTGAATGAAAGCAGGGAATCATCATTCCTTTTAAACTTGTGTGTATTCTTTGTTATTAATTCTTTCCTATATCTCTATGTTTTTCTCCCTAGTGGAAGCAGCAAATCAACTTTCATCAGTAATTCTGGCACCACTGGAAGGAGAAAATGTGGTTGGCTTGGCATCAGGCTCTCATTTTGTTGGCAGTGGGGTTGATGTGAAATCCCTCTTGAAGATGTGTAAGAACTGGAAGAAACCCTCAGCCCTTGTCAAAGGGAAGTGTGTGCTTATCTCTCGCTTGCGATTTGAGGTTGATATTGGATATTCTGCAGAAGTGATTGGAGTGTTCAAAAAGATGGATTCCAGAAATTATGGTGAGTCTCCTGCTGTGTCTGCTTTCTAATAATGACCTTGTTGGGGCTGCTCTTGCTTCTTAGAAGAGAGCTTGTGAAGAGTACATCTCTCTGAAAGGACATAAGAGAATGTGCTTTGGTGAAGATTTTAAAAGATGTTGTAGTTCTAGTTTAGTGTTGTATCCATGTCCAGCACTTTATCCCATGGCAGAACATGTCCTCTTCTGGGCCTGTTAGCTGAGGTGATATTTCAGATCTCAGCATGATTACATTTACATTTACTGTAAATACTGTAAATGAGGTGGGCTGTGCTGATAATTTGCCAGCAGTATGGAGACCATGCAAAGTTCTTGTCTTTATTATCAAGTGCAGCTGGACGTTCTCTTACTTCAGCCTTACTGTGGTGTATAGTGGCTGCAACTGACTGAGCAGATTTAATTTACCACAAGTTTTACCAGTGTTTTCAAGGTAACTGTAACTGTAGAGCACTTTTTATGTTGGCATTCAGATTTCAATGGTAAATATATTTTTTTTTCCACTTGTAATTTGGGAAGTGAGAGATGGAGTGATGAGGTGACATGCACAGTGTCACAGAAGGTCAGTAACAGCATGGAGAAGAAATTCTGGAGCTCTAGTTCTTTGGGCAGGGCCCCACCTGGCTCAGTCTTCACCTGACTCTGAATTCAGTCTTCTTTCCCTGGATGTTGTACACGCTACCCAGGGATAAGCCTGCCAGATAGATCTGGCATTGATGTTACATTTTGAATATTGATGAATTGATGAATTTCCTCCTGTACCCTCCTGAGCACTTTGACTCTAGGGTACGGAGGCACAACTGAAAGTGATTGTTTTACTGACTGAAGTCAGAGGTTTTTGGTTCACAAATAGAAACTTTGCACACATTCTTCATCCCTTCTTGCAGTGAAGAGAAAGTGGTTGCCAAAATCCTTGAGCAGATGGGTTCATTAGGAGAGCTGATCTTGGCTTGTTCTGGTGACACCACCATTTCTAGATGTGTGGTCATACACTTAAATCTTCATCAAACTGTTTGCTTAATATAACAGCAAACAGAGGAGAATTGATGTTGATCAAGGTGACAATTCTTCTACAGCGGTTCTGAAATGCAGAGGATATAGGTACATAGACATGTTCTTATGGACAGAGAATTCAATCTTTTTTTAAAAGAGACTTATGACAGTGTTTCTTGTAACTATTGCAGATATGAATACCAGAAAGTGGAATTTCCTGCTGGAGGATTACCCCAAGCTAAGTGAGTAGCTGTGTTTCTCCAGTGAGGGAGAACTTCCTGTGCGTCAGTTTCTGTCTGTTGCCTTTATGCATCTGTGTAATGCTGATGAAACTCTGACTTGCCAAACTGACATGCAGAACTGTGTTTTGGTGTGGTTTTTGTTTTTTTTAATAGCTGCAACTTTGCAGAATAATCCAGTCTCTACAGCATGCTTCTAGCACATCTGCTTCCAAGGTTTTTATGTTTAGTCAAGTTTATAGAGTGCTTTGAGATGAATAGCATTACACAAGTCCTAAGTATTATAACTATTATTTATCATCCCAGTTGGCATGCTGTGTTTGCTTTGGTGCTCATGTGAGGGTTTGTGGCTGTGGAATTTGGTTGGGGTAAGTTTCAGAAGGATAATAAGCCAGGTGCTCTTACACATCCTTAGGAAGTGTGAGTGTTTCAGAGCTGAAATGGTGTTTCTCAGAGTAGTTTTTCTCCAGCATAGGCTCCTGCTTCCATGGGATACCAGAGTGTGTTTAATAATTGAGTACGTGCATGCTTCTATGATGCATGTCTTAACATTAGTAATGGTTGTAGGGCTGAAAGCCATGTGGTGGGGCTGTGTAGGAAGGCCAGGTCTTGTAAACAAGTGAGTGTGTCTTGGAGGAGACTGTTAGGAAACTGCAGGGTTGGAATGTTGACATTCCTGATTTTGGTGAGTGCTGATGATGGCTCACGATTTGGTCAGAAGGCCTTTTGTGCGTGCAAAGGGCCTGATCGTGTGGCTTGTACCAGGCAGTCTGAGCAGACACGTCACCTCCCAGTCTGTCATAGGCTCGGTCATGCTGACTGGCAGTTGTACACGTTACATGAGGTATTCAGAATCCCACAGATTTGAGGAAAGGAAAAAAAAATTCCATGAATCTTGCAGAGTGTAATTTGTGAGGGCATTTAAGGATTCCAGCACGTGCCTTTTAGAGGAACAGCATTTGCTTTGTTGCCTGTTCATTTGCCTACATTAAAATTAAAAAAAGAGAATTTAGAAAGGCTGGTTGCCATTTCCAGCAGAGAGATCTGTTAGCTGGGAACCGTTTGTAGAGGTTAATGTCTCTTTGCCTAGTTGCTCAGTCATCTTTATATAAAGGTCACTTCACTAAAAACTGTCTGTTGGATGAATCATGCTGGTGGCAGATATATCTTAATCACTTTCCCAGCTCATGTACAGAACAATAGCAACAGAATTATCAGTGAGCAAATTGTAGCAATTATGCTAACACATAGCTCGGTCTGTGAGTGTAATAACAAGCTTGTGCTGTTCTTTAGGTGGAGAGAGTTCCTGCTATTGAAGAAGTATAAATTAAACCAGAGAGTTTAAAAAGTTTGGTCATTGCCCAACCACAAATGGAAATCTTTTCATATGTATATTTCTTGGAATTGCTTTCCCTCATTATATGGCAGGGGTCCATCCTGCTGTTTTCCTCTTGGAGATGACTGAAACAAAAATACCTAACTGAATTCTGGTGCATTTACTGCTGGTATAGTGAGTTCTTATTTTAGTTGTTTTTCCAAGCAGTTTTTTTTTTTCTTCTGGACTTCATATACAAACCGACTACTAAAGAAAAAAAGGAAATTGCTTCCTGCAATAAAAATCTGTGCACCTGCATTTGTGTTCCTAGTGTAGAGGTGTCTTTGATTTCATCGTCACTGGACAAAAATTATTAAATAAGTTTTCCTGGTCACAGCTCACTGCATGTTTAAAACCAGTGTTTATTTGCTTAGAAATTAACTGTTGGATAAAAAAGAAACACTTTTATTTTTGGGGGATAGGATAGAGAGGCTGCTGGAGGGGACTAAAATAAGGTTGTCCAGGAGGAGAGTTGGCTAGATGCTGTGATTGTTATGATGTGTGGATTGAAAAGATGAAGGCTCCGAGGCCTTGGCATAATGGATGCTGGGGATCCCTTTAGTCCAGCTGGGAAGGTAAAGCTGTGAGGCTTCATGGGTGAAGGAGCAGTAGTATTGAGGAGCTGAAGTGGCTGCCTGTAAGCTGCTTCTGTCCAGGAGAACAGCAGTGGCCACCAGCTGAGCAGGGAGGTGCTGTTGGTCCTGAAGGATGGCTGTTGGAATGCTGCTGCTGGTGGTACATGAGCTGTTTCTCTGAGTCTTGAGGTGCTTCCTGTTTTCTTACCCAATGTAGTAAATAAGTGTGATAAAGTGGAGGCAGAACCCAGCTGTGTGAATTCAGGGAACAGGAGGAGAAGAGAGTTTTCAAAATTGAAGATGAATGATATTCTTTAGGCAGCTGTCTTAGGTCAGCTGTCTTGGGTCACTTCTGATGGTTTTGGCGCAGTGGAAACCTCAGAGGTACACAATCCCAAGGTCAAGATAAAGATGCCCCTGCGTTCTAGGCTTCAGGAGTCCTTCATAATGTTCAAATCTGTACTTTCATTTCTGAGTAAAGTGTGCCCTAAGCTGCCCTCAGCATGAATAATCCAGCTCCAGCTGTATTAGTAGCAATCGTCTCTGAATGACGGCATCAGAGTTTCAGTTTTTTTATAACCAAGTCTAAGTACGAGGGGAGGAGATGTGATTCATCATGTGGTTCTGAAATAGACTTTAGGGAAGAGGCCAGGCTAACACCTGTGCATGATGCCATGATTTCTGTAGGCTGTTTCAGGATAGGAAATTATATTTTTGACGAAGTTGAGGGTTGTGTCCTGAGATCCATAATTCATGGCAGTTGTGTGTATGTTGTTCCTTCAGGTAATAAACTGCTCTGTTCTTTGCAGTGGAAGTGTTACTGAGCCTCGTGTCCGTAGAAGTGGAGCCACTGCCCGAAGCAGTAATTAAGACCTTTGCTGCTCTACTCCAGAGATCTCCATCACTGACAGATGTTCCTGATGCTGACCTTTCAGCAGTGGACTCCAGAATTGTGACGAGCCTCATGCCCTTTCAGCGGGAAGGTGTGAAGTATGTCCTTTTTGCACACTGTTAAGCGCTAGTCCTCGTCTAGAATTGTGTAGTTTATATTGGTGTCCAGGTTACCTTCTTGTCCATGGAGGGTTCTGCATTTCTCTAGAGTCTAGGTCTGTTATACTCTGTCACTGTGGGCTTTTGATTTTTTAGTATAGTATGGTTTGTTTGAGATATTTTGTTTTAATTTTTAAAAAAATTTTTATTATTTTTTGAGTGACACATCTGTTTTATTTCTAGATAGAATTCATCATGAGTCAGGTGGAAAGTAGCATTTTGCTAGTCTAAAAAATTGCTCAAATGATACATCTCTGATCTCCCTCTTGTGATTCAGTATGTACGTAATTGTCTTATGATTTTTTATTTTGTAAGGTAATTGGTTTTTTACCCAAGCGCATCTCTTCTGTTGTTGTTTTTTGAATATTAAATACACATGGGAAGGGACTAGGAAATGGGACCCAAGCCCTAAGAGATTTAAAATTACTAATTATATGTACAGATAAAAATTTAAATGTCTCTGTCCCCATCCTATATGATCATTAGTTGTTGATCTCAATATGCAGTCCAGGACAGTCTGTACTTAATGGTCTTAAATTGCTGTTGTTTTTAGTAATAATTTCTTAGCTCAGCCAGAATGAACTCTGGAACACAATGTGAGTAATACCATGGAAAGAATGTGCTTTAAATAATTGTAAGGTCTTGAGAGTACTTCTCATATGAAATCAAAATCTCTAAGGACTGAGCTGCACCACTCTGTTCAGGAGCTTCCAAGCTTTGAGAGATTTGTGAGAGTTGCTCCCTTGTATGAAGACCAAGGGAGAAAATCCAGATTTGCTGAAGAACCCAGATCACTTCCAAGTGATCCACATTAGAGGCTTGGTCATGACTTGTGCTCATCTTGGTTGCCAGATAGTAACCCATTTCTTGGCTCTTCTTTCCTTCTCTGTTTTCCCCAGTTTTGCAATTTCCAGAAATGGACGTTTGCTCCTCGCAGATGACATGGGCCTGGGCAAGACCATCCAGGCCATCTGCATTGCTGCCTATTACCAGCAGGAGTGGCCCTTGCTGGTGGTCACTCCTTCTTCCGTGAGGTTTACATGGGCAGAGGTACTGTGAGCTTGGGCATGTGCACGGGGTCAGTAAAGAGCCTGTGTGATGGTTAGACTGCATTGTGCTTTGCAAAAGTTAAACTTCTAAATATATTAAGGCAAAGAAACAAAAAATTGTACTGATTTAGAAACTTGATGGTGGGAAACTGCTTGGTGTTGACTGTAGGGTAGATGCCTAATTTTTTTTTTTATTGGCTGATTTTCTTTTTGTAGTCCAGCTGATCTGTTGGGAAGAGGGACAGCTAGAGAAAGTGTGTCCTTTGACCCTCTGTTAACGTTGTTCCTGCAAGTCACTTGGCTCCAAGGGAGCATTTTACTCATCAGTGTCAAAGATAATGGTTACATTCAAGCAATTGTCTTGTATTCGAGCCCATCATAGCAGTATTTGCCAGTTCCTTGGCTGGAACAGAGGCCCAGATGCTGGGATTCTCCACTCGGTTCAAAAGGCCCCATTATCATCATCATTAAGTGTCTGTCATAATATGTCTTTTGGCCTGTCCAGTGTATGCTGCTGACTCCTCTGAGTCCTTTATTAATGTTGGTCAAAGCCCAAGAAAGCTTGTAAGGTTGAGAAATGTGTCTTGAAATAAATCACTGCCATAGTTTGTACATTGAGGCTGTTGGGTTGCCATAGGCTAGTGAAATGTTCACTGTAGGAGAAAAGGGTGAGCCAAAGCTTTTAGGTCAGTAAATTCTTTCCAGAGAAGGAGGAGGTGGGAGTTTAGCTTTTCCTGGAGTATGGCATTGATGAGAAAAGTATTGATTTGGATTTGCTGGTGTTGTGCTATAACCAGGTTGTTAGAGCATCTTGGTGTGTGTTTTAACATCAAGTAGTGCAACAAAATGCAGGGTGAAAAGAAAATTAAGTTGTTTACTGAAAAAGGAAGTGATGCTCATACTTGAAATCTCAAGATCTATAGACCTGTGGGACAACATCTAACCAGCATCCATTGCTTCTGTGGGATACCTACCAGGAACAATTTGGGCCTAGGTTTCCTGAAGTATTGGGCAACTGCAAATAAATTTCTACATTCTGTTTTAGGAGATTTAAGAAATAGGAAGCATTTTTGTCTGGTTGTTTGTGGTTTTTTTCATTTGCGTGCTTGATTTCTTCTTTCCCCTCCTCCCAGCTGCCCAGGAGGCTCTTGTGGGAGATGTTTCGTTAGGACATTTGCTTTCGAGATCTGGTTGATTTTGAGTATGTGATGCATGCAGATGTAAGAAAAATGTGTCACAGAAATTCAGAAGGTGAAACTTATTATAGTCTGTAATCTACTCAGTTCATTCTTGTACAGATGTGTTTTACTGTAATGGTAGAAGCTTTTGTGGTGTCTCTGGAACCAAATCAGCAGAAATTTTCTTCATCTTCGCGATATCAGTGTTCTCTTTTGGCTTTCTGTGCTCAGGCCACTGAGTGACTTTATAGTCAAGGTGCCATAGGAAGCTGGTGGGAAGGGGCAAGATACTCTTGGGTCAGAAGCGTTGCACCCATACACATTTGAAGTTCAGCACTGAAACTGAAATAATTAACAGGGTAGTTTCATAGCACTTCTTGTGGACTAAGGTCAGCACCCTGTGAAAAATTCAGGATCAATTTTATGGTGTAAATTAGTCACATGCCTTTTATAAAAGGAGAGGGCAGTACAGTAGGAGTTTCCAGATACTTTCCTTTTGCTGCCACCTTTGTCTTAAATTCTGTCGTGGTGTCAAGCACATGCTTTTTTGGTTGGTGTCTAACCTTGCCTGCAGGTTCTCTCATTTGGTGGTGCTTTCAGTAAGTGGAGAAGGATAGTTAATTGTTACTTTCTCACATCCTGAGAAATGTGAGAAGCTCACATTTATCTCCTCCTGCTGCTGCATGGGGTTGCTGAACAGTGGAGAGGAATGATTGTGGTTGGGGGATTTCAATGGGCAAAGCTCCTAGAGACAGAGATGCCATTTCTCATCACCATTTGGTTACATTTCTGTCGGGACCAGATCCTGATGGGCCCAGACAGTTTTCTGCAGAGCAACATCGGCAGAACTCAAATGTTGCAGAGAGCTTGGTGTCAGTGGGGACAGAATTACAAGGGAAATGGTGGGTGGTCTGGCTAACAGATGGGTTTGGGGGAGGATATCTTGCTCTGGTGTGTGGAGCATTTCAAGAGGTTGATTGAATGACAATAACCACATGAATTTCAGCTGCTGTCATAGAGCAGCTGGTGTGTTGTCAACTTGATCTTTTCATTTGGGTTTTTTGTTTTGTTTTTTTTGGTGGTTTTTTTGGTGGCCTTTTTAAGAAGAGGGGGTAGTGGAAGAGTTTTGTTCATCTGGATGAGTTGTACTTCACCCTCACCTTGGAGTTAACATTGCTATAGTGATAGGTGTTTACTGCTTAGAAGTCTGTGTTGTACAACCTTAGGTTTCCTGCTGAGTGTGAAAACTAAATTTCCCTGTAAGCAGTTGTCACAGTATTCTCTGGCTCTGAGCATAACAGCTACCTTTCTCAGGAGGTTATGCACATTTGCAATAAAGATCAGATTTTTGTTTGGTTTTTGGGGGTATTACTGGGGTTGATTTGTTTTTCTTTTGTTTGTCTGTTGTTGTTTTTTTTTTTCCAGTACGAAGGAATAGGGTTTGAGCTTTCCTTGCTGTGTAAAGTAGATATTTCATTGTAGCCTGAGATCTGTTCTTGATGTTTCCATTACCAGGGAGGTTGCCATGGGAAGGCTGCATACCCTTACTGTGCTCCAAAGTGATGTCTAATGGTGGATGGGGTGGGTCCATGTTTAAGTACTCATGAGGATGTTCTCTGCCATGCTTTGGGATATTGACAAAGAAGATAAGCACCAGAATGCAATTAATTTCTTTCCTCTTCCTCCAGGCATTTCACAGATGGCTTCCATCCTTGAGTCCAGGAAGCACCAATGTCATAGTGAGTGGGAAAGACAACCTAACAGGAAGCTTGATCAACATCATCAGTTTTGATCTCCTCAGCAGGATGGACAAGCAACTCAAGAGCACATTCCAAGTAGTTATTGTTGTAAGTGGTACATGAAAATTTTCAATTTAATTGTATGCTGCAAATGGGGTAGCCTTTGTACAGCAAAGTGTGAAGTGGGCCTTATTTAGGACTGAAAGTGTCTTGTAATTGTGGCTGTGATCACAGCTGTGTCTTCATGAGTACAAGCATGAGGTTTCTCTGAAACCTTTTGAAATAACTAGTAGAGTTTAATTCCTTCGTGATTCCTAAGGCTGTGTTTTCACTTTTACTGGTTATGCTGCCTCTCTGATTTCATTGTGCTTGGTCATGTCCTCTGCTGGAGAGAAGTGTTTAATGTGGTGTGTCAATACATCAGTCTTGGAACTGTATCTTCTTAAGTCTTGGACTTCAGGTTGGTGTTAGTGTTTATCCAGTAAACCAGATAACCTTTCAACTTCAAGTATGTGGGTAAAGCATCAGAAAAATCTCCCTTAGCTTGTGTTCCACTGACAATATGCATTAAGCCTTCTTTGATCTCTTGTATAGTTTCTTTTGTAAATTACATAAAATTCCAGTTTTTATCTTTTTACAGAGTCACAGTAAATGGCATTTTTCTGGATTTCAGTTACTAAAAATTCAAAACATCTAGTGTTTCAAATCCAGCTTGGATCAATAGAGAGCAAAAGTGTATATATGTAGCTTACTATGAGTATTTGATGTTCTCAGCCTAGTTTTCAGCACACATACACACCTGCCCAAAGATCATGATAATTGGAACATAACAATCTTTTTGTTTCTCAGCATCAGATGGGAATGTGGTAATAGATGGAGTTCTTTGGAGACCAAGCTACTCATGGGGGAACTGATCTTTTTCATTTTTGTATTTTTTCTCCTACACCCACTTTGACTAAACATTCTGTCAAGGTGGAAATGCAGATTATTACTTTTGTAGGCTCGAGGCTACTGCCTTGGAGCTTTTAACCAGCCCTGAACTGGCAGATGTTCTTTCTGTGTGTTTGTATGTTCAAATTTGGATCCTTTGTAGGTTTTTACAGATGAGAGTGGTCATACTGCGTGCTGAGGTTTCCTGCTTTATCTTCCAATCTTCTTTTGGTGGCTGGAAAAATTAATGTAGCTTATTTGTTATTTAGGAGGGAGAAGGCTGTGCCTGAGAGGCTAAGCAGCTACATTGTCTTTGCATGCTTGTTTCTACACACATGGACGGATGAGAATATAGACTTAGAGGGTGCTGACTGCTTTTTGTGCCTTAAGTTCTGCCTTACTCTAGCAGTAAAAGTGAAGCCCATTTGAGGGTGATGTCTAAAGTAGGAGGCTATTACCCACCTGGTGAGCCCTATCAGCAGAACAGTTGGATCTTAATTAGATTTCTTTTTTCCTTATCATTTGCATTAACCCCTTATTAAGGGAACTGGAACTGTATAGGCCTCCTATGTTTGCTGCATTTAAAAGATACATAGGGGCAAATGAGTATCAGTTATGGAAATAATATTCCTCTTTCTCCTTCCCTCTCCAGCCCCCTCTGCTCACTTTTTTTTAGTGTTCATTTATGATTCATGCCTGCAAGGTTTGATTTTTGTTCTGTTTGCTTGCAGGTGCAGGTTTGAGTGCAGGAAGCCTGCTGCTCTGCATCCTGTCTTTTTGTTTAGAATTTGATGTGACTATCCCAATGCCTGAAATATCTTGAATGAAAGGCCTGTAATACTAGATAGCTGAGAATACTGGGAATTTGTTCTGTAACCTGCACTTGGACTATGGATCTGAACTGACTTCGCTTTCATGCTTGTTTTGTTTCAGGATGAATCTCATTTCCTGAAGAACACAAAAACTGCACGCTGCCAAGCTGCCATGCCTCTGCTCAAGGTGTGTATGCTGGGTGCCAAAGCTCTTGACTGCTAACGTCAGGCTCCCAGGGCAGTGTTGCTCCACTTACCAGGTTTAGGAGCCAGCAGCTGAATTGTTTTGGTGTGTAAGGGGATATCCAGGTAACAGTGTAGATCCAAGACTGAAATTTGGCTTTACCACTTGTTTCCATACAAATATTAGATGGCAAAACCTAATGAAACAACTTCAAATGCTCCTTTGATAGAATTGTGGTACTGCCACTGATGAGTTCTGTGATGACAGGGAAAAGGGAATGTCAGAATTTACTGAATGTGTTCAGAGAGAGTAGAAAGAATATAGTGGTTTCAAAATAGCTTGTTAAATGAAAATAATCATTATCAGTTACTTCTCGGCACACAAATTGCTGCTGCATGTCACAATGGCATTGCCTAGGGCCCTTCCCTGGTTTTAGGGTGGTAGGCTGTTACTGCAGGCTTCCAGTGTATTTGTGTGGCCGGGGCTGAGGAGCATTCCTGCTGGTCACATGTACAGAGCTACTGGGAAATGGCAGAATGTGAGGTTAGTGGCACAACTGGCCCACAGAAGGGAGGCAATAGTCAATTATAAGATACCAGGAGAAGTGTGAATTCTAATGTTTGCCTGTTGTCGTGGGATCAAAGAATCAAACTCACCCTGGTAGCATATAACAGAAACAGATTAAAGTTATGGGTAGTTTCTAGACACTGCAGGGTCTGTACATTAGAAGAAGGTAAATGCAGTTCCTCTTCAGCAATTAATCAGCAGTATGTATAAAGAGAAGATTTGATCTGTGATGGCTTTCTAGCAACCACCTTTAATATGCAAGATTCTTAATGGCATGCTGAAGATGGTTGTCCTTGATAACTTGGTTGTTCTCCTTAAGGGCCTGACTCCTGTCTTCTCTTGGTTTTCAAATCACTTCAGGCTTTTAATGTTTGGAAACTTAAGTAGCAGGTCCAATTCTGTGAGCCGTTTGAAATACAATAATTAGGGTGCATGTCTGAAAATCGTGGAAAATAACAAATTTGCCCTCGTTTTGAGCAAAATGCTCAAAAAATAGCCTCATCCTTTGCTACTTGAAGCTTTGTAAGGATCAGCTTGTCAGAATTATTTGTAGGCTGCAAGATATGAGAGTGAAAGATGGTAGCTGTTAGGCAGAGGTTAATTGCCTGTATGCACTTCCTGAAAATTTACAGTTTTATGCTGTCACATCACTGGTCTTAAAGAATTGAGAGCTGATGCTTCTGAAACTGAAACTCAGTTTTCGGAAAGCACTAAGAGTTTCATGTTCATATCGTGCATTATCTCACCTGCAATGAGCATGCACTACCAGATGTTTTGTGTTAGATGTTCAGGTAAATTCTGTTTGCCTGGTTGCTGATTAAAATTTCTGAAGTGTTTGCTGTAATAGCCGTTTTCCTTCTCTCCTTGCTTTCCAACATAGGCATTTTGCTCTAAAACTATCCCCTTTGGCAGCTGTGTCTTCAGCTCCTACTGA
This sequence comes from Promerops cafer, assembly GCA_013398275.1. Lineage (NCBI taxonomy): Eukaryota > Metazoa > Chordata > Aves > Passeriformes > Nectariniidae > Promerops > Promerops cafer. The sequence goes on along the minus strand of VZSE01002604.1, from coordinate 810,547 downwards.
GTGATGCTGTGGCCATTACTGGCACAACACATCACACCAGATTGTTCATATTTGAAAGAACTGTCAAAATATCAGGGGCTTTCATCATTTAAATACTGAATTTAACAACTGTACTATGTGATGCTTATAGAAAGTAGCCAGTGGGGTAGAAATGGGAATATTTTCATTATTTTACATGGTACCTTGAAATTACTGAATAAGAAGTGTGGCTAAACATGCTGCTGAGGATAATATTCTTGTTCTTGCCTTCTCTGTGTTGAAAGGATTTGAGCAGCAAGCAGTAGGTCTCTTAGAAAAGACCAGAAAAGGGTATAACTGGAGGCAAGTCCATGAGAGGTAAACTGCTTCTAGTACCTCAGTCCCTACCTTAAGGTCACAGTGTGCAGCTGTGCCAGTGCTGTAACCAGAGCTCCTGGAGCTAACTTCATGCCTCGTTTGTCTACCTTCTAACTGTTAGCATAATACTACTTTAAACTATCTGAAATTGCCAAAGTTGCTGGTATTTCTTATGAGGATCTCAATGTTCTAAAGCATAAAAGCTTGAACTGACTTTTAGGGACAGAAAAAAAAGAAATCTACTTGAAATGTGATCCTTGGTCCTTACATGCCACAAAGATTTGTGAATCCATAATGACACTGGACAGATCTAAGTTAAAATGTTTTGGAGACAGAAATGTTTGTCGATTCTATCCATACTTAATTATTTTTGTCTTGATACAATCTGCTCTTTTGACTTCTCCATTTGAATAATAAATAAAATACATAAGTTATTGCAAGTGTTTATACAGAACTGCACAGTAATTGGATTAAATTAGTACATTGATAATAGAGATGACATACCTTGGATATTAGTTTCTAGTTTGTCTTAGATAGATTTGTCTGTTAGCCAAACTGAATCTCCACCTCTCAAATCTTTAGCTCATAGTTACAGCATTTAAAGCCTTATTTTAGTTTTAATATCCGATATTGACCAGTTTTCAAAATGAATTGGTGTTTTTAGCCACTCAGTCATAATTCATCTTTTCCTGCTCTTTTGTATATATTGCAGAGCAAGTGTGGTATGGAATTGTCAAGCAAAGCCATGTATTAAACATGTCACATAAGTTTGCCAGTGGGGAGTTTTTAGACATTTTTTTAATATTAACAAAAGCCACAAATTTTGTGTGTGCAGCACTCAGTATTTTTTCTGACCTGCTTAGCTGCTACCCTGACAGAGATTCAGAAAAGTTTTACTTGGGACAGAGGAAGAACTTCTGTAATGGCTGGATGTATGCAGCGGCTGTGCGCGCTGCCTCGTGGCTTGCCCCTTGTCGTTAGTGTAGAGTAAATATTCAGACATGTTATGCCAAATTTACTGTTAATGGATAGAACTTTGAGAGAAACTTAAAATTGCATGAACAGTAAGATAGGGTGAAATAGCAGCAGCAAGATGTTTAGGCCATATTTCTTATTCCCTTCATGTTCCAGTGGGTGTGCAAACTTGTGGGTGTGCAGACTTATACATGGAGGAGAATGCCTGTGATCTGCCTGTGTGAAAGGAGGTGGTAGAATTTGCACACAGTCTGTGTGCATCCCTGCAGAATTATGGAGAAGGATGGATTGAAATCTGTAGTAGAAAACAGTCCTTTGATGTTTGGTCATGTGGCAAAAATGCTGCTTTCAAAGTCAGCCAGCTTTCACACCAGCAGGTCTGAGCGGGCAGCTGCCTGAGATTTGTCCCCAGCTGCAGCATCTCTCACAGTACTCGGCCTAGAGGTTGCTGTGTTCAGAGTGGTCTTTGTGTCTTCTTTCCATGCACATCAAAGTGAGAATAGCTTCATACTGTTGTGCTGTAGTTGAGTCATGAAAAGGCCTGGTTAGGCTTGGCATGTCCTTCCCCCTAATTCAAAGCTGTGTCAATTGGTAATAGGACCTACTTGTCACCTTGCTGTTTTCTGTAGTCTCGTGTTTGGGACTAAGTTCTCCTAGGCATGGTGACAATACTGGTTGTTCCCTTCACCTCTGCCCTGCATCTGCTTCCCTCAGAGGCAGAAACTGTCAACAGTATTACGCTTCTTGTAAGCATTTTGTTTTTTCCTTCTAAGATTAGACTGGCTCAGAGACATAAACATAGGAGAGTGAGTATACATACTACCAATATCCTTAAACCAGCAAAGCCTCAGGGATGTGGATAGAGAAGAAACAAACAAAACAGAAGTTTTTCACTGATCTGTAGTGGGATCTCTTGGGGACCAGAGTGGAAAGGATTCTACTTATTTTGACCAGCCAAGGTGCTGCATGGTCTTTATTCTTCTGTAATTCCATGGAATACTGCAAGGCATGGAAACTAGGGAAGATTCCAATGGAAAATGGATGAGTTTTTTGGAAGCATGACAATAAGTAGTGAAGAATTGCGCTGGAAACTGAGAAATAAGAGGTACTATCTAATAAAAAATTCCAGTGGCATTAAATGTTCTTATACTCTTTGTGGTCTCTATGAGCATTGCTCTCCAACACATGGATAATACTACTGATTTGATTGTTCCCATTGAGCTGCTGTTCCAGTTAATAGTCTGATGCACATCCTGATGTTTGCAGGGTTAAAGGTCTTTGGTTTTGTTATTGTGAGTCCAAATACGCTGTGTGGCTGGAATCTAAACCTTTTATGCTTGTTGCCATAGAGCAACTTAAAAATAGTGGAGAGAAACAGGTCCATGCTGAAGGTAGAAGGTGAGGAGGAAACACAAAAATGTCTATTTCTGTTGGGAAATAAACAGCAGCTGTCTTTAGGTGCTACAAATCTGTATGGAGTAGATTAATAAACCTTTCCTTATTGTCATCTGCTGAGAGAAGGAACTTCATCTTGAAACTGAAGAAGCTGTGAGCCCTCAGGGCTTCATCTTCAGATCTGCTCTTACCTTCCAATTTTTTTTCCTTCTTGGAATAGGAAGGCAGTTTAATTTGCTTCAGTCATAGCTTATCACTGCTGTTTGACACACATTGTCTGTCTAGATTTCGGTTAACAATAGGGAAAAGTATTTATATTTTTTGGAATAATTACTGTAGGATCATCTTACGAAATGCAGAGCCCAATCTCTTGCCCAAGTAGAGAAACAGACTCCTGAAAGCAGCTGCTACTCTTCCGCTTTATCACATCTTCTATTTCATCAGGTGATTATTTTATTTTGGTCCTTCTCAGATTTTTCATTTTGCAGGATAAGCTATTCTTAAGCTAAGCAGTTTAAAATGACACAGTAAGCAAAAACTCGGGACATGAGTAAATGTACAGCCAGAACCAGCCACACTTACTTAAAAAAGTATGTCAGTCTGATAGCATATGGCAGAGCTCCTGCTGTGAAATTCATTTAACACAGAGACAGTCATTGTATGTTAATGAGGCTCTTTGCGTGTTCAATTATTTGTCTGTCACATAACCCCTCCACCTCGCCTACTCCCCTTCCAATCGTTGGTTGCTGGGTCTTGACCTCTAAAGTAAGTGGCATCATTTCATAAATTATTCTTTGACTTTCAAAAGTGACTTTTGTAAATGTTTTCACAGCTGTGGAATTAATTCTTGCTGGTGTATTGTGTAATGCTACAAAGCCACATTTGTCTTAGGCCACTTAGTGAATGAGAGCTGCAGACCAGGTCTCCACCAGTTCCGTGAACTTCATGCGTAAATGGAACTGAGCAGCTAATGTTAGTTCATCTGTGTGGAAATGTGTATCAATTGATTACAAGATCTGATTTTGCTAGAAAGTCTTTTCTGGCCCCTGCAATCTTATTTTCTGGGGCGTTGTTCCATATTATTGTTACAGACCTTTGAAGAAAGAGGCTACGTGCTCACTCTTGGCAGCACAGAAGGTTCAGCAGGAAACAAGAATTAAGCAGTGATCAGCAGAGACTTCTCTGCAGGAGCAAATCTTTATTGGCATCTATTCAAAATGAGCTGCCACTAGAAAAAGAAATGGGAATCAAAGCCATTTCTTTCATCCAGAATTTAAGTCAGCCTTCAACACTTGGAAATTTGTCGTCCTAGGGTTTTTTTTTTCCTTCTGTTCTTTCTTGAGCTCCATCTGTCACAGGTTTTAAAACTGAAAGGGACCTTTGGGATAATGAGTTAGACCACCTATGTTCCATGAAATTTTCTGGAATTAATTTCTGAAGTTCTTCACAGCTCTTGTAGAGTTAGTGTCTTTTGGGGTTGGTTTGGTTGGTTGGTGGTGTTGTTTATATTGTGGTTTTTTTTTACTTTTTGGTTTGCTTTAAATGGTTAATTAGAAGACACGTCACAGCCCTTGGTAAGAGTTTGCAGTGGTTGAATACCCTATCTGTTCAGAAATATGTTACACACAGCAAAGCAGCAGCTGGACAAGTTTAGAATTCAGATAACCTGTAACTTCATCATCCTCTCTTTTGACACCTATTTAGGGACTGGGGAAGGAGCCTGAATAATTGTTTTGACTACTGGGGAATTAGTGTTCCAGCCTCATCTTGTGCAGCTCCTGGGGAACACCCTCTGAGAAGTGAGAGCCTTGAGAATGGCATAAACCCTTTCAACACAGTTGGGTTTATGGTGCATTTATTATGTCCCTGGTCTGTTTTCAGTGTGTTCTTGCTTTAGCTTGATCCAGAGTTTTCTTACATGAGATGTCTGTCATCCCATGCCTTCATGCTTCCCTTTTTCTGGCAATTACCTTCTGTTGGTCCATGAGAAACAAGTTTAATTTGGAGGTTTCTTGCACTTGTGGGACTTGCTTGTCTTGCTTTTTAGCAGATTTCTCAGGGTAGTGTCAGTTTCCTCCTCAAAGGTTTCTGCTAGGTGTCAGATACTATCTAGCTTCTGTTGAACTGTCCTCTAGTGTTACCTTAATTTTAAAAAATGACCTAATTTCTGCTTGATCACTGTTTCCTCATGGGATCTGGTGTCTCTGGTCTCTGTGACTTCTTCCTCTTTTGAGTAGCATCAGCACCTCTGTCTTGTGCAAACTCTCACCTTCTGACATGCTCAAAGGTTTGACCTCTCCTCTTACTTAGTTCAGTAACTATTCTGCTTTTTTTAATGTTCATAGAGTTGTCTGATCTTGGTGGTGATCACATTTCCCTCTGATCTTGGCGGTGATCACATTTCCCTCTGATCTGTTTAATAGGGATTATTGGAGAAGGCAAGTCCCACCTTGATCACAACCTATATATAAATAGATGATAGAGTCTTGAAATTAATTTCCGGAACTCTTTTTCCACCAGATTTGGTTGGTAAGTGGATGAAACAGCTGAATAGAGCTGGGTGACTTGTTGATCTCAGTGAAATGATAAAAGAATTTAATTTTCTTTTTCATTTAAATGTGAATGAGCTGTTGGTACAGATGTCACTCAACAACCTCTTTGTTATTTTAATGAACCTGCATTAAACCATGTAGGAAATTGCAAGGCACATGTAATTTAACTACAATATGTGAATTTACAGCAGTAGAAATTCATAGCTTTTATCTAATAATAGAATTAGGTAATAGTGGCAGTATGAAGCTAGGAGTGTATCTTGGAGACTTAAATGTCTATAGTGTAACTTTTTCCCCTACATCCTGTCTCTCCTACAACACATTTTACAATCTTCTTACATGATTTGTATTTATTCTCTCATGTTCTAGCATCCAGCCAGCTGTGCTTACACTCACCATTGGCTGTCAGATCTCCTTCTGGCCCTGCTTCAGAGAGCTTCATTTTTTTCTCCTTGCTAGTATAATTTTTTAAAAAATGAGCAAAGAAGTAAGAAAAAAATCCTTCTTTTTTGTATCTCTTCTGCTTTTGTGAGAAAGACAGTCTGCTTGTGGCTTGCTGTAGCAGGTTTATTACAAGAGAATTTATTTTGGAGGTGGGGATGTACCTGTGAGGGTGTGTAATTTTCCTGTGATAGCTGATGCCAAATGAAAAGTTGAGCCAGGCATAAGATATTAACGTGTCTAGTGGGTAAATGCTGATTCAGAAAGTACTATAGTAAAAATGGATGTATCCCTCTGCTAGAGCATGTGGATGGGTATTAAGAAACCGTGTGGCTTGTCCTACTGCCTGGAAGTTTGAAGCGCTGTGCTTGAACGTCTTCAGGCAGTGATAGCTGAAAATACCTGTGAAGGTGAAGCACTCTTCCATTTAGGGTACTTGAACGGGGGTCTGGGGTTTTCTTTCAGGACTGTGGTGCCTTGTTAAGTTCTGCTCTGTTGTAAGCTGTATGACAATGATGCCCTGCTTGGTTTTCCCAGGCTGCCAAGAGAGTGATCCTGCTTTCGGGAACGCCGGCCATGTCGCGGCCCGCGGAGCTGTACACGCAGATCGCCGCTGTGCAGCCGACCTTCTTCCCACAGTTCCACTCCTTCGGGCTGCGCTACTGTGATGCCAGGAAGGTACTTCTGTGGCAAAGTGGCAAACTGGGACTCTGCACACAGCACTGTAGTTTTTTTCAAAATGTGGAGGCTTTTTCTTTTCTTCCTTCTTCTTTCTGCATGATATTACATCTTTTTTTGAGAGAGTTTCTCTGCAGAGTAACATTTTGAAAGTTCTTAAGCTGAGGAGGTCTAGGTGCTGCAGTGGTGGGCCTGAGACATGAAGGCAGTAGTGTTCCTTGCTTTGAAAGCCATGGAAATAAAAATGGGGAAAAAAAATCCCCAGACAAATGTGGCCATAACTGGTGAAAGGAGCCTGTTCTTATCAGATCTTGCCCCCCCTGGGTTTTTTGAAGGGGCAGAGTAACTAAGGGGCCTTTAAGCAGCTGCAGATTTGGGCTAATTGATTTCTAAAAAATAAAAAACAACAAACAAAAAAACCTAGTTTCTAGTCTTAGTCACTGTTTGATAAAGGACTGTTGCTTGGGATTTTCGATTTTATACCTCCAGGTAAGTAAAAAAATGAAGACTTACAGACTATATCTTTGTATTCCACCCTCTTCTAATTTAGGAAATGGATGCAATCCTCAGCATATTTTGACAATAACTCCTCTGCCAGCTGCTCAGCAGTTGTTTCCACAGAGTTACTGAGTCCAACCACTGCAAGAATTTGGCTTTGCACGAAGCCAGCATTTGCAGCCATGATAGCAAATGTCTGCCTTGCTGCCAAGGTATGGGCAACTCACCTGTACTTGGATTTGCCATCCCTAGGGCTGCTGTGTGTGTTGGAAAACACACTGCTAAGGGAAGAGCTTTTGCTGCTGCTTCTTGTACACAGGGGCTCTAGGATCTTCTGTGCTGGTTGAGTAGACACAAAAGAGGGACTCAAATCTCCCTACAGCTCTAATGCGGAGTGTTTAGCAAAGTGGTTGGAAACACCAAATGACCATTTCAGTGTTCCAAAATATTTACTGAAGAGCTAAACATTATTAGTGTATGCCATAAAAATAGTTACAGCTAATTGTAGGGCTTTTGTGTTTGTTTTCTGTTTGGGGTAGCTAACATATACCAAGATTCCGCCAAAAAGATTCTTACTGCAGTCTCATATAAAATTCTTGAATCCCCTTTTTCATAGATCTGAATGCCCACTTGCTTTCATAGCCAGTGTAGTGCTGTTCTGTGTATGTCCAAATGTGCAAGTCAGAGGAGCACTTCATTGGCTTTGGTAGTCATGTGCTGATGCCATTGATTAGAGTAAGGCCAGTAGTGTGCAGAATCCCAGAGCATCAGTCCTGGGTCTCCATCCATAGTAGGAATCGTATGGAGGGAGAGGCCACATCTTCTGCTAATCTTCATTATCTTTAAAACTGAAAGATTCCTTTCTGAGCATTCCTTTCAGAATGGTTCCTAGAGGGAAATGAAGAGATATAGTTTAATCTTCTTGGTTTTCTGCAGTAAAAAGGAAAGTTGATTTGCAGCATGTGAGTCTAAGTAGGTTTGGAGTTTGATAAGCCCTGTTAAGGGTAACGTTCTGCACAAGCAGCTGTCATTTCAATTATGAGGCACATGGACCTTGGATAAAAGAAATAAAATTGTTTTACAGGATCCAGGTTGTAACAGTGTGTTCAATGTAAATGACTTTTCAACCTTCGGTGAAACTCAGCATGGAGGTCACACTCTGTATCAGCTTCCCTTCAAAACTTTGTCAGGATTTCTAGTACAATTTTCTTTCTGTGTTTGACCTGCCTCTCCTAGACAGTTGAACATTGTTGGTGTTCTCCATGCTCACCTGGGACATTTTGTTACAGTTAATGTCAGTAAATGATAGCATGAACCTAGGAATAATTTGGTTGTTTGGAGAAGTGGGACTGCTGGAAATGAAGAGACATGGATAGTATTAGAGAAAAAGATGGGACTGCTGAATATGGGTTGCCATAGATCCACTTGGGAAGGAAAAAGTTTTAAAGGTGATTGTAATTGGTTCCTTCATGATTGTGGAGTACCCCTGACATTTGTTGCTGTAGTCTAACCTGAGACTGTGTTAGGAGTTGCATCCTCTCTGAAGAACTGTTGTGGTACTTCTGCTGTCAATACTCCAATAAGTTCTGCTTTCTGTCCTGGCAGCATTATGAGTGCAGGTAGAATTGCACAGAACCAGAAAGACTTTTCAAGGCTTTTGAAGATGTGTAAGGATGAAAGGTGTTATGTAAAAATGTTTTGGTATTAATAATAAATCCGATTGCATTGTAAGATTAAAGAAAAATTCGCAAACCTAATCCATTAAGTTTAAAACTAAAGTCTGACTTGTTTCTGTTTCAAGATTTTATGACAGAAAATTGCAAATATCTGGCAGACCTGATCAGAAAAGTTATAAAAGTTTATAATTTTTTATTAATTCAGCCTCCCAGCATGTGTACTTTCAAAAATGCAGCAAGTGAAATGTCACCTGTTATTTACAAGATATCCCAAGCCTGTTTCCCAAAATACATGCTGTGAATTCATTTTTCAAATTGGCTGATGTTGGCAAATATTAAGTAATTTCTATCTGAGCACATGCTCTGAATTTGTAAGAGTTTGGCAGCTTCTGCTAACACTGTAATAAGTTTACTGACTCATGTAAGATGCTGTAACACTTTGGTAAGAAAATCACAGTTGGAAGCATGTGTTCTGGAATGTTATGGATCAAAGCCAGATGTGTATTTTGGCAAAATAAATGTCCTTCTTTTTCCTCTCTTTTCCACAATAGGATATACTGAAGTAAATTTTAATAATTCCAAAAGTAATTATCTCTTTATAACTAGCTAGGTGCAGCACAGAGTTAGGATGTTTCCTTGTTTTCAAATTGTTCCAGCACCATAAGCAATATATAACATAAACATACTGTGGGGGCTCTGCCTGTATGTGCTTTTTAACATGACAGTAGATGGTACCTTGGCTCTGTGTGTGCCTTGTTCTGTGCCTTATGAGGATGCTGCTGTTCTGAAAGCAGTTTGGCTGTGTGGACACAAAGCATATGTATGACTTGCTTGTTATGGAAGTGGGGAGTGGGAGAACACAGGCTTTTAAGTGGAAAGAGGTAGCCAGAGGAATATTCAGGCCCCACAGTAGGCCTTGCTGAGCAGCCTAATCCTGCTGATCCCTCTACTCACCTACCAGTGCACTGAGCAGTGGGCTTTGGAGGCTGGGCACAGCGCCAGGGGAGTCCTTGGTTCTGTCCATCTGCTCTGCTGGGCCCACGGAGCCTGAGAAATGCAGAATGGGAGCATAAAGACTGTGGCTCAGCAATGTCAGCTTTCATGCAGAATGCCTAAAGCTAATAAACCCAGGCAGACTTGAGCTAGCTTTCCATGGACCTGAGGGATGCATCTGTGTTGCACTCTTGGTTTCAGAGAAGCAGAGCAGTGATACCCATGTTGGTTTTTGGAGGGGTTGGCTGAGATCTAGGTGGGCTTATTAACTCTAGCCCTACACCACTGAGCTGTTGTCAGAGCCAAAGTATTAATTCTACAGGATTAAAACTGGCTGTGTGTTTAGAGTTTGAATTGTTTCCTGCTTTAATGAACCAACTGTAGCTAATCAGATGGTGCCATAATTCTGTAGGAATAGATTAAGTCAGATGAGTTTAATGATGGCCATAAGTACCAGAATCTGAAGTCAGTTAATGGTTCACATCAGTACAATATGGCAATAGGATTGCAGATTGTTTTATCTTAACCTGAAGTAGGAACATTCACTTTTGGATATCAGAGGGGTCTTACTTGCCTGTAAGCTCTTTGATTTCTCCTCTTCCTGTCCCACAGCATCTGTTCATCAAAGCACCACCCCTTAATATAGTCAGTAGCATGACTAACCTTATGGCTAGTATGATTTATTTTTTGTCTCATGCATTCTAGGAGAGAATGGAGGATGCAGTGAATATTTAGGAGCTTCTTTCTCTTTTACTGCCATTTATGTGTTGTAGCAGTTTTCTCTTGGGGAAGACAAAATCAATATAGATATTTAAGGTTAAATCTATTTTATAAATTAATGTATCTGATCGACGTGCTGAGGCTCCTCACATGTCCATTATATGCATTTCAGAAGGGAATATGCAGCGGCTTACTTTGGATTGTTATTCCAAGACCAGAGGTTGTATTTTTGGACACTGCCAATATTATTTAGAACTAGAGCTATGAGTAAGATTTCACCTCTCTCCCCACCTTGGTCTCTGGTATTCCTGTAGCTGTATTCCCTATACTTATTTGTGAAATTGCAGCAGAAAGGTTTCTTTTTTTTCCCCTTGCTTCAGCATTAAAACCATATTGGTCTCCTCTCTGAAAGACAGTTGTTTGAAAGATGCTTCTTTTGGGGAATGTACCAGTTTTGATGCCACTGTTGTTCTTTCTCAGAGAACAAAAGGTAGGCTGTGGGGTTGCTGGCAGGAGAAGTGATGAGCTGAGATTAGTTGAACAGGTGTGTATTGCCTGCACAGAGGATCTTGGAGGATAGGCCAGGTTCAGAGGGGAGTGCTTCAAGGAGGAGTAAATGAATGGCTTGTTCAGAGGAACTTTGAAGTGATGATGCTTTGAAGAGACAATGTTTAGAGTAGCTTTTGGGCCACAGTTTATTTCTGGTTTGCTTGAGTCTGAGCCAAACATGGTAATGGCAGACACAGAGTATGTCAGGAAGCAGAGCAGGAGTCAGGTCACAGTGGGGAACAGGCAGTTCTGACCTAGCATGTCAGACAAGTGTAACAACTCTGTGAAGGCATCTGGGTTAAGGATGTTTGTCCTCATGCTGTTAGAGAATATTTTTGTGTGTCTCTCTGCTTAAAGCTGAGATAAACGTGCATGCACAGAACTGCAGTGAGTTGTTTTGGCCTACTCAAAGCTGCAAGTGGAGAGCAGCAACACACTTCGGTGTGAGAGTGAGTATCAGGGCACAGGGCTGGAGTAGGGATTCCTACTACCTTTCTGCACAGTCTTCTTCCCTGCACCTCCCTGAGCTCTTGTAGATAGGAAGAAGGGAAGCTTGTAAGTAACCTTTTCATGTTGAGTGGATTCGTTTGTACGCTTCTACCTTATTGCCATTTCTGTCAAATGTCCTGCTGACCGTCAAGTTCTTGCCTTGTCCACATTCTCTGGAAATTTATTTTGCTTTTGGATTGCATGCAGAGCAATCTCTTACAGGTTTGACGCTGATAACTGCTGTGATCTTTCCCAGATGCCATGGGGTTGGGACTACTCTGGATCATCCAACTTAACTGAACTGAAAATTTTGCTGGAAGAGTCCATCATGATCCGACGTCTGAAATCAGATGTGCTTTCCCAGCTTCCAGCAAAGCAACGCAAAATGGTTGTGGTGGCTCCTGAAGGCATTAGTGCAAAGACCAAAGCTGCGTTGGCAGCTGAAGCAAAGAAGATGGCCAAAGGATATGAAAGTGTAAGTCAGAAACTTATTTTTGCAATGAGCCATTGCTATTTCAGGTCCTTTTATTTTAGAAAACTTCTTCGTGAAAAAGCAGTACCGTGAGTTCCAAAGGTCAGAGCCACACCTTATGTGAAGGCACCGTTTTAAATGAGTGTATAGCACAATCAAAACTAGCTCAGCTTGACTTGATTTTGATCTAAGTGGTCTACTTTGTCCCTTTGTGTGAAATACCATTTCCTCTCTTTTTTTCTCTAGTTAGTAATTTCTAATTGTCTTTCATATCTCCTGCCTCTCTACTTACTCTCCTGTCTAGCCTTGTAATCTCATTCAGCCTACAAAAACAGCCTTGTGAACAGAGCAGTAGCCAAAAATGTGAAGGGTTTATTTTTGCTTTTCTTGTTTGTTTTCCTTGTATGGGTGGAAAATGCATGTTCTAGGCTCCTAGGATGCTGATACAGTTCTGTAAGAACTTAGGGGTTTTTCCTTGCCATTTTAGTTAGGACATGCTTTCTCAACTAAAACTGCATTTGTGATACACTTGTCATCCAACTTGTAGGAGTCGAGTGGGAGGTAGAAAGGGAGGTGTCAGGGCTCTGTGAGTATCTGCTGTACCCAATGGGGAGTAGGAGACTTCCCCCCCAGGCCTCTATTGTTGTGCTTTTTTAGGCTGATTTTTTCCTAGCAAAGTGTTTATTGGCAGCAGCAGAAATACCAGATCTGTAAGCAAGAAGGAGAAAAGGCATTTTTGAGACTCAAATTTGTTTATCTCTTCCTTCTACAGAAACAACAGGAGAAGGAAGCTCTTCTTGTCTTCTTCAGCAGAACAGCAGAAGCTAAAATCCGCTCAGTTGTGTAAGCACTGTGTCGCTGCTTCATTCTTGCCCAGTAAAATGTGGTTTTCTGCTGAGAACAGGGAGACAGAGCCTTAGAGATAACAGTGCAGGGACATGAAGCATAGCCTCAAGTCAGCCTAGAAAAACTTGATTGTAATTACAATGACCTAAATGTTTTCTTCTCTTGGGGTTCTTTGGCTGAATAAGTCTTCTGATTTCATTCCAGATACAAATCTAAACAGTCATTTGAACCATTTAAAATGACTGTGTTTGGGACTTGTATCAAATTCCCTGGTCTGGACCCTTCTTCAGTTTAAGGAGTGGCCTAATAATGAAACTAAAAGCATCAACAGAATTTGAGAAAATAAATGCTGCAGTTCTGCTGCAACAGGAATACTGAACCAAAAAGCTTAATGAGATGGTCTGAGCTTTAGTTGTAGTGTGCTTTAGGAATCTCACAACTCCTACTGAAGTTCTTGGCTCTTCCACAGGGCTGATGTGGGACCTCAGTAGTAAAAGTTTTGTACCACAGGTGTGCTTTTAACTCTCTCTTCCCTGGAAGTAATTTCTTTCTGTGCCCTTTCATCGTTAGCATTTTTGCTGGGACTGCAAAGGAGTTGCTTTAGGTCATAGCATAACTTTCTAATAAGTAGTATGGTAATAATATGAAAATGGTTTACTTTCCACAGCTCTCTGAATATAAGGACCAACTGATTTGCACTGTATGATTTCACAGTCACAGATCTTGCTGCAAAATTTGCTTGATTGGCACAGAACTGCACTTCATAGTCTCAGCATTCATTTCTGTAGAAGAGTTTCTTCCTTTTATGTTAGTGAACAGTTAGAAGACTTTCTTCTTTTTATTTCAGTTGCAAGTGTGAACTGAATATAAAACTGTGAAGTGCTGTTTATTTGACTATCTGGTAGGAAGTAGTCCATCTGTTCCTGAGGTTTAGTAACATTTAAAATATCAGTTACTACAAGCTGCTAAGGTACACTACAGTCCAACTAATGGTACTGTCCTATAATCATCAGCACTTCCCATGTCTTACCCTTAATGACATATCTTCCATTGCTTCCATTGAAATGACTTGCCATTTGTTAAGTAGAATGTGAGAATGAGATATAAAATAATTGCGATGTGTTGGTTGGCATCTGCTTACTACTCTGAATGCTTGCTTTGATACTTGTTTTAAAATACAGCAGTCCCACTTCTGTCCCAGATTTCTTTGTTAAATAATACTGTCATGTAATGGGGATCTGAATATTATGAGCCCTGCAAAGTTGTCTGCCATCTTAATACAGCGCTAGAAATCCTTCTTGGTCCTTTGTGACAGTTGCTGCTGACCTAAGATGTGTTGACTTTAGCAAAGGTCTTGGTATTCCTGATCTTCTCAACAACTTTGCTGTTCCAAAGAAAAAATGACATCATCTGTATGGGCTTATAGGTGTTCCTCAGGCTCCAGTTAACCTGATTGTAATACAAGTTACTACACAGAAATGGGTTCTGTAGCTGTGCTGCTAGTCCATGGGAAAAGCTAGATGTTTTCATTTAAGTCATTTAAAAGGAGACTTGTTGCCTCTGATTGGCCTTTAGCCTATATGCAAGTGGATAACTCCTAGAAACAGCTGACAAATTTAGATACTTAAGTTAGAGTAAATTGTCAGTGGGAACCCTTGCAAGAAAAGGTATTTTTTTCTGATCAGTGTATTTAGAGGTGTTTTCTTCTGATATAAAAACAATCCCAGCTAAACCCAGGAAGTTCAACTGCATACAGAGTATTTTAGTGTTTTGTGATGGTGCAGAAGTTAGAAACACAGACGAGTGAGTGAGATTGTAAATAAGCATAGATGACCTTCAGTTGATTGGCCTGGGATGTCATGTTCCAAGTAGGATATAATAAACTGATTCTCTATGATACCCTAGTATAATGTAGGCAGCTGTCAGCCTGTGGTGAAGAAAAACTGAGGGAATTTTCTGTTCTGTATTTTAATCTACAGAAGACTTGACTTGCTACTTGCACTTTACTGCAGCTTTTTATGCTAGCCTGTTTCCTAGTGTATAGATGTGTAGTAGATGTGTATAGATGGGCAGTATCTTCAAAATTTGTTGAGAGCAAAGTCTGTATTCTCTCAACACGTAATTTTATAGTGTTCTGGTGTTTTTCCTTTTTCATGTAGAGAATACATCCTGGAGTTACTGGAAAGTGGGAATAATAAATTCCTGGTGTTTGCTCATCACAAGATAATGCTGGATGCAGTAGTTGCAGAGCTGAAGAAGAAAGTAAGTGACTGACTGATCTGTTTTAACTTTATCATGTTCCAGCTTCAAAGCTGTTGAGCAGCCCCCTGGATTTATGGCTGGTCAGATAGTTTAGGACAGTTAGTGACAGAGATGATTTCTACTTGCTGTGCTTCTGAGTGTGCCCTTCACCGAGGGAGCTGAGCTGTCAGGGTGAATGCCTCACAGCATGCACTTTGTATTAGCTGAATGGCTTTTATTGTATTTAATGTTCTTTATTTCCACTGTCTGCCCTGGAGCTTTGTGAATTCTTGAAGAGTGTTACCCTGTGTGGCTGTTGTTCTCCAGGCTCTCCTCAGAGGGAGAACGAGACTACCCAAGCCCACCATCCCTGCCTGCCTTTACCTCTGTGGTGCTCTTACATTTTTGAACTAAGATACTGTAGGAAGACTTGACAGACCTGCCAGTCATTTCTCTTGTTTGTCTAACTTTTCATGTGAAATTTCCATTGATGCTCCTAAAGCATGCTGGGTCATGCTGGGGCAGTGTGAAGAATGGTTTAAGATAACATTCCAGACTATAACCCGCAGTGGCACTGATGACTTTGCTCAGTGGCAGCACTGGACATGGGATCCACTAAAAATGGAAGGAGTATACAAGAAAGGGGACACCAGGTCTCTAAACAGCATCTTCTGCTTTTTCACAGCATGTTGAGCACATTCGCATTGACGGCTCCACATCTTCAGCTGAGCGGCAGTCTCTGTGCCAGAAGTTTCAGTTCTCAGAGAAGCAGGCTGTGGCTGTCCTTTCCCTCACTGCTGCAAACATGGGCCTGACATTGTCTGCTGCAGATCTGGTGGTGTTTGCAGAGCTCTTCTGGAACCCAGGGGTAAGTGTCCTGGAGGGGACAGGGGTTGGATGTTTCCTGGAGAGCAGAAATGTTGCTGATTAAAAGATGTAATGGGCAGACAACTTTCTCTAGGGTTTGTCTCTTTCTGATGTCTGCTGGCTCTGCAACCACAGGTGCCTAGGCTTGAACCTGTGAGGCTGGTTTACACAGGTTGATGGCAGGGGAAGGTGGCACAAAAGGGAAACATGCTTCTGTCTTAATTTGACAGAGCTCTTAAGGGTTTGCCCAGCCAAGACTTGAAAGGGTCCATCATCAGTGCTGACCCTTTACTTTGGAAAACTGTTCAGTGCCTTTTGGGAACCTGGTGTACCAGATTACTTCTTGGCTTACTCTGAGAATAGAGTTCTTAACAGGATCCAGATAAGAAAGAGTTGCTAAGCAGAAGAAATGAGATCTTCTGTTCTCTGGTACTTACACTGTTTCTCAGATGTTGCAGTTTTCACTTTTTATTTGTCATGTTTTTATGTTAAGATTTTGATCCAAGCAGAAGATCGAGCACACCGAATTGGACAGACCAGCTCTGTTAATGTTCACTACCTGGTGGCTAAAGGCACAGCAGATGACTACTTATGGTAAGACGTGAGAAAGACACTTTGCTTCTCCTGACACGTGTTTCCACTGTTTGTCACATATGTGGTGTGAGGGGTTAATGCTAGTGCTGATTTCCATGGCCTGTGAGGGGAGGATCAATACGTGCCAGGGCTGCTGCAGGCTGGTGACATGGCCTGACTGCAGTGGACATGACTGAGTGGCTGACAAGCAGGAGGAATAAAAGTAGTTACCTGACAAAGAAAGGGCTCTTAAGAGAAATCCTGGGAGAGCTGATGCATTTAAAACCTTCACAGTCTCCATATAAAGAGGAGGAATTCTCTTAGATAACAGCCCAGAGCATTCCTGTGCTAGGGTACTGTAAAGTGCTCAGTGAGCAGACACTGGAGATGGTTCAGTGTATTGTAGATCAGTTCTGAGGAGCAATCTGGCTGCTGTGTGCTTGGACAGGGAGCTGTGGAGGAGGACTGCACTGTTGCCTTCCTCTTGCTCTTCAGTGAGCCCTTCAGATAGATTTAAAAGGTGCTAAAAAGGTGGATAGTTGTGGTATGAGGCTTTTTGGCTGCAGTGAGAGTTACCAGTGGACATTAGTCCTTAGGGCTGGGGAATCTGACATCTGGGGGTGGGCAGTGCTGCAAGGGAGCTGACCTGCAAATGATGACAAGAAATTATCCACCAGCTGCTTCATTTAAAGTCCAAAATTGCATCGTTATTACCTTGTTTAAAGGAATGAATGAACTAAGTGAACTTGTGCAGTTCGCAGAGTATCATGATGGCAAGTAATTATAACCCTACAATGCAAGGATCTGGAAACTGATGCATCACCCAATTTCATGGAAAGTTAATGACAGTAATTCTGCCTTTATTTGTGAAATGCTGTCTGTGCAGTCATTAGTGCTTAATGGGGAAGAAATATGGCTCTCAAAAGGACAGTGGCATCTTTTTAAAGACAAGAAAAAGAACAAGAGGATGAGGCTATTTGGTAAAGGCATTAATTGTGCCATGGCCTTGGCATATTTCAGTGTCCAGTGTGCAGCTGTGGCCGGGACCTCTCAGCCTCTTGGGCCAATGGTGGATTCTTCCTCCTGCTGTACATGGGGAGTTATCCTTGGAATACTGATGCATCTGTTGTTGGGGTTTACCATTGCTTGCCTTGGAGACTGAACACACAGGCTACTAGGAGTCCCTTTTAGCTGCATCTTCTTGTTCTGACTTCATACCATTGGTGTTGCCTCAGTCGTGTAGTTTCTCTATTGGACATATGTGTTCTCCAAATGTTTATAGCCCAAAATCCTCTAACTGTTACCAATTTAATTGATTGATATCTCAAGACAGCATACAGTGATTATAACCAAGAGCAGGACAGGTTAAGGGACCAACAAAGTTTGGTAGAAAAGCCATCTTTATACCCAGTTGTATCCTTTTTTAATCTAAACATAGTAAATGAAGCAGTGTCCTTGATTTTTTCCATTTAGTAATATCCATTTATCACTCCTAGGCCAATGATTCAGGAGAAGATCAAAGTGCTGGGTGAAGCTGGTCTTTCAGAAACCAATTTCTCTGAGACAGCTGAGTCAACTAATTACTGTCCTAAGGTAATTGACCTGAAAGAATATTGGTGGTCCCTGGGAGAGGCTGAATGGGCTTTGGCTTGTGTACATCTAGATTGGCACAGGTGACCTTACACCTGTTCTGCCTTTAATGCTGCAGACCAGATTGTTAAACTCCTCCCAGGATCCATGCCTTGGCTTGGACTCTCCACAGAAGTTCCAAGCCTGCTACTTGCAAGGAGACCTGTTAGCATCCATGTCATATATATGTCTTTGAATATATACGTATGAGATACATATGGGTATGTATCATGTATGGTATGATCTGTACACATATGTGCACTGTGAAAGTGAAGTGTCCTCTAATTTTGCTCGCTATGTTTTACATGACAGTGTGGATGTAGGTCTTGTTCTGTTCTGTTTCCTCAGCCAGATCCAAAGCAGAGGACGATCTACGACCTTTTCCAGAAGACCTTCTCTGAGAGCAGAGATGACGCTGATGATGTTTTGTTTTTGGAGGCAGCTGATGCTGGCTGTGAGTTTGACTCTGGCAGTGCCTTGCAAGACAGAGAAGCGGAGACATGTTCAGTGAGTCCCAAAAAAAAGCGGCGTATTGAGGAAGTGTAAATGGTGACAGCTGAAGATGGCAGCTAAGAGATTTTTTTTTTAATTAAAAAAGAAAAACCAAAAGTAATCACGTATTATTTTTTGAATTTTTGGAAATAAAAGACTTGAAGTTTTGTGTATCTCTGGCATGTTTTGTCTCAAAGGATGAGAAGGCAGTCTGACAGTGTGACAGATGTGCAGCACACAGCTGGCAGCCTGCAGGGTTTGCAGTCCTGGTTTTGCCGATGACTGAATGGACATGGGCGAGTATCATTCTGCTGTGTTTCAGCATGTCAGCTTCCACAGTTGTTTTGTTTAAAAACCAGATAATGGTTGTCTGTCCCCAAGGCAGAACTTTTGAGAAAACCAACTCATCAGTAGCTGCAGAGTGCTTTTAAGAATGTTTTCCATTTCCAAAAGTCTGTATTTCTAGGAGTTTGTTCACTAGCAAATTTGGCCATTACTTGGATCACTCACAGACTAGCTCTTGGGTATTCCATTTGGCCATGAGGAAGAAAGATCCAAACAGATCTTGATGTTTTGTGGAGGTGGGGAAGAGAAGGGAAAAGAAGTTACCACCTTGAAGCTAAGTAATGTAGCTGTGTGCCAGTAAGCATGCATTGCTTGTTCAGGCACATGTCTGCCTCTGCACACTCATCTCTGGCCTTGTGCTGAATATTAGGACCTGCTCCATGGCATGTGCATCTTCTGTCAGTGGAGGGTGAAGCTTGTGCTGACTGACAGGGATTAACCCTGACTTCTCAGGGAGGAGGGGGTGTGTGGGTGGTTGTGTTTTCTTCAAGACTTGACTGATTTTTACAGGTGAATGAGGACAAGGGGACACAGGCAGACTTTTGCTCTTGTTTTGTAAGAAACTGATTCTGGGCTGAACTGTTTAATTAAAAAGTTGTTCTAAGCTGTGATTCCCACGCTTTTGGTACTTTTTCTGTTTGAGCATTCCATCTCCCATTTAGCTGTGTTTTACAGCCATAATCTGTAGAAAAGGTGGCAAACTGAAGGCTTACATTTAGCTCCTGTAGGCCAGCAGCTAACATGCTGTGGAGGTGATGTGTTTGGGTCTGTGCAGACACCAGACACTGACAAAACTACCTCGCTTGCAAGGTAGAGGAGAAAAATGTTTGTGCTGTAAGATCCACCTGATAACATCAGGTATTTTTTCCTGCATTGAAGGGTTTGATTGTTCCATTTTCAGCTGGTGTCGTCATGGAAATGCCCCACAGGCTGCGTGTACAGTTGTGCTGGGTGGAGAACTGCTTTCATTCATGACTGCAGATGGTGCTTTGGGGTGTGAGCAGTAGCAAGGGGTGTTGTGACTGGGCAGCTGGAGGAAATGTTTCATCTCTGGGTTTGAGGCTGAGAGTTAACCATCACTGCTCTTACTTCAACAGCTGGCCAGGTGATGAAGACATGCTTTTTGACATTTTTAAATGTCTGTCATCTTGAACACAGAGTATTTAATCTGTCTGTAGGACGAGTGATCTTTCTACTTGCAAAGTGGGTTGTTCTGAGTAAGGGGTGAGAAATGTTGCTGTCTGCTGGCTGAAAAAAAAATGCAAAAGGCATTATTTGCATACCCATATTGTTGTCTCCTATAGAAGTAGTTCTCTTCTTTGTAAAGCTACAGCTGTTTAAAAACAGTACTTTTGTAAGATACACTGAAAGTACCCTTGGAGAATTCTGCTTCTTATTAACTTGTTTCATCTTGTCTGTATGTTGGTAAATCCCAGCCCTGCTAGAGGAATGCTAGGTGTACCTTCCCTTTGTTAGGACCCATAAAATCTCAGCTGGTTTGCTGAACAGATACAGAGGTTTCTCAAATACACCTGAGATTCACTTTATCCTTACTACATGAAAAAGGGGAGAAAAACCTTGCAGGAAAGTGCTGTTAGTGGGGATTGGAGAGACTGCAGGCCTTATCCCAATGGTACCATTAGTCCATGGTGAGGAGGTGGCTGGGCAGCTGGCAGCAGCCTCAGACAGCATCTCCAAGGCTTGCTGACGAGAACCTCTACAAGGCAACATGCAGGATGCCAGTGAGACCCACAGCAGGCTCAGGAACATGGAGCACTCCTGGGGCCTCTTGCTCCTGCCAGCTGAATATGATAGAGCTGTATCTTTTTGGCATTATCTAAAACCAGTAGAGGAAAGGGAAGGACCCATCTTACTGGATCTTGGAGCATCTTACAGTGGCTGGATGCCTGCTCGTACACTTGCATCAGTGCTCCCACTCATGTTAGAGAAAGGTGTGTTTTCAAGAAGGATGCCAGAACAGCAACAACAGATTAAAATACCTCAACAATAAGCTGGAGCAGTTCCAACTAAGTGTTCTGCGTGCCCCAGGCTGGCTAGCTTCATGAGCTGAAGAGTTCAAGGGGGTGGACTATGAAGGCAAGGCTGTGCTGGCCTGTGTCCTTCCTCATCTCAGTCCCTTGGAAATGTGTGTTTACTTTGGCAGTGCTGGGAATGGCTGTCACCCAGGGTGGCAGGGTTTGGTTGTTGCCACAGCTGTCTGTGACACTGGTATGATGGATATGACCACGTGCTGTACTGTCACAGCAAACCTGAACTCTCTAGATACAGACCAGAGAATCGCAGTAGATTTCTCTGGATGCGCTGACTGACAATTTGTATTTTTTTAACCATATCATCACTAAGCAGCCAAAGGAACTTAATTTTTCTTTTCTGTTTTCTAATACGTTGCAATCAAAACTGTATCCTGTGAGTCATCATTGTGACGAGGATCTGAAAAGGGCAGATATATTCGTAGGATATATCAAATGAAATTTTGATTCAGCTGAGGGCGATATAAATACCATTGCCTAAAGCCTTGCTGAGCCCTCATCTCAAACATTGCTCTGGCCCACCAGCTCCCAGAAGAGCTTGCAGGGATGATCAGGGAATGAGGAGCCTGGCGTGACAGAGGGAATTAAAAATGTTGGTGTTCAAACCTTCAGAGCAGGAGCCAAGAGGGGATGTGACATCTGTCCATGAGCATCTCTTAAAGTACAGACCCCAGCCAGGGGAAGTAACACAGTGTCTGGGTACACTCCATCTCCTTATTCCCTCTAAACTGAACAGACTGCAAGTGAAGAGTGCTGTCATTGGTTGAGGCAGCCAGGGTGGGTGTGGAGGAAAATTACCTGCAACAATTTACTGGGGACGGTTTCTCTGGGTGGACTGGGAAGCTCCGGCCCTCTCCTGGCAGGAGGGGATGAACCGTAGCTGGCTGTGCACATGAAAAAGCTCTCAGGCTAACTGGATTACATTTCTTAATGGACGTTAACGGGTTGCTAATCCCCTCGCAAGCATTGCAGCTCGCTGGCACGAGTGTAGCCCTCTGTGTTTTGGTGCTGGGAATCACCTCTGCAGCGGCACACGAGGCCTTTCAGGGCTGGTGGTTTCAGCACTCGGTAGCCCAAGGAAATTAGGAAGTTGCCTTAACCTGACCTGATGCCAAAACTCTTGAAACCTCATGGTTTAGGGCTGGTATGTTTTATAAGAATTCATCCTCATTGATTTCTATATGTATTTATTATATTTACTTTTTCTGCAGTTCTGGTGACGTTTTCTGTCCCTGTTTTGACATCTGCCTGCTGCTTATTCTCTTTAAAAACGAGGCGAGCGAATGGAACTGCCCCGTCTCCTTTTCTGCTGTGACTTCCCTCGGTGGAAGCCCAGGACTGAGCTCCGGCGGTGCTGGCGCTCACGTACCGCCTGCGTCTCACAGGATGGGGCAGGCTGGAAGGGACCGCGGTGCTCATCTGGTCCAACCTCCGTGCTCGAGCGGGGCCATCGCGGAGCACACGGCACGAGATTGCATCCAGACGCTTCGGAAGCGTCTGCAGCGAGGGAGCCTCCGCAGCCTCTCTGAGCAGCAGCGCAGCCGCCCTTGCCCAGAGGCTCCTTCGGGCTGGGCCGTGTCCCGGCGCGCCGCTGGCCCGCCCGGGCTCCGCCCCACTTCCGCCCGCGCCGGCCCGCCCGCGCCTGCGCACTGCGGCTGATGGTCAAATAAGGCAGCACTTTGTCCTGAAAAGTGTAGACAGCTTCCACATTCCAGGTTTCACTGCTGATTTGTGAAACACCACAAGGCTAAAATACTGATTAANCCGCCATCGGCCGCCATCCGCGCCGGGGCTGCCGCGCTGAGTCCGCGGGGCGCGCCCGGGGCAGCGTGTAGCTGGGGCCGGGGATGCGCCGCGTCCCCGAGCCGGCCCCGGCTCCGCGCTGCGCTGCGACAGCGGCTCGCTCCGTCGGGTCGGCCGGGAGAAGGCGGCCTGGGTGAGGGGAATGGCAGCCAGGGCGGGGGGGATAGAGGGGCTGCAGCGCTCCGTGCCACAGCCGGCTGGCCCCGGGACGGACGGGGCTCTGCTCGGTCTTCGCGGCCGCACCCCTGCCTGAAGTGCCCCGGCGGGAGCTGCGGGGCTGCAGCAGCGCCAGCCCGGCGGCATTTCATCGCTGATGCTCCAGGGGAGGGCAGCGAGGAGGATTGGAGGACTCAACAGTTCTCGTGAGCTCAGGCTGAGGGTGTCGGGCCTGTTCCGCCTCAGAAGACGCGATTGAGAGGGGATCTCATTATATAAACATATGATAATTAAATAGTTAAAATAGTGTACGAATATTTGAAGGGGGCTGTCAAGAGGCAGGAGCCAGGCTCTTCCCGGTGATGCCAAGCAGTAGGACAAACGGGCAGAAACTGATGCACAGGAAGTCCCACCTGGACACGGGGCAGAACTTTCCTGTGCAGTGGCCGAGCACTGGAATAGGCTGCGCAGAGGGGGTGTGGAATTTCCTTCAGTGGAGATACTCGGGAACCGTCTGGATGCAGTCCTGTGCCCTGTGCTCTGGGCCGATCCTGCTTGAGCAGGGAGGTTGGACCAGGTGGCCACTGTGGTCCCTTCCAGCCTGACCTATTCCATGTGGATACTCAGTTTTCCCAGCGGCAGGGGGAGGCTGCAGCCCGGCTTTAGGGTGCTCAGCACTCGGCTGCTGTGTCGGGAGAGGGGAGGAGCGAGGAGAAGGCTGTCTGTGTAGAGCTGAAGCTCATTCTGGTTTTCCTCCCAACAGGCCAAGCGCACCAAGAAGGTCGGGATCGTGGGTAAATATGGGACCCGTTATGGTGCGTCCCTTAGGAAAATGGTGAAAAAGATTGAAATCAGCCAGCATGCCAAGTATACCTGCTCCTTCTGTGGCAAGGTGAGAGGTGTCATTACCCCCTAAAAGTCTTCAAAAACCACATCGTTTCTGATGCTAGAAAGGTGATTTGATGCTTCAGTAATATTTGTACTAAAGAGAGAAGTGCCTAGTTCCAAGAGAGGGATACACTAGTGTATAGTGAGCTTTGGGCTACTGTCAGTCCTTGAGAAAGAGAGTAGACATTTTGCATGAATGTTTAGTAGTGGTTAAATGAAAACAAACATCATTACATTTCACGATACAAAAGAGTGAGCAATGTTGTGACATTATATGTTTTACATAATTAATAAAATAGACCTGACAAAATTAAAGTATCACAGTTGTTATCTTGATAATTAAGGCTTGACTTGGACTTTTTACAGCATACCTTGCAGAGGAACAGAGCTTGCTTTTCTCACTTTAAATTTCTGATGGCAGTTGCTTATTTTTGTGTGCTGTATAACTCTGGGTGGGGAAGAATTTCTGATAGGAAGTAATCTTAACTGCGTGTGTACATAATTAAAATTTGCTGTTAAATCTAGTTTGACAGTTTGAAAGGCCCATTAACTTATGCTTTGCACAGATACTTTGTATTGGTATCTGTAGAGTAGGAATCTTTAAACTGACTGGAAATTTAAAAATATTTTCATTATGGGTTTTTTCCTTGCATTGATTTGTTCTTGGTTTTTGTTTGTTTTTAACTTACTGCCTTTCATATATGAAGGGAGAATGTTCATAGTCTTGTCTGCAGAGCTGTCTAAATCAGCCATAGATGTGGGCAAACCTGTTGTCAGCTCTGCAAGGTGATGGATGCCTGCATGGGGGAGGGAGTTCTAGACCCACCACTCACTCTTTAGATGCTGTTTGAAGTGGGTCTGGGTTGAGCAAGCTGGGCTTGCCCAGGGATTCCTGGGAACAGTTGATGTTACATGAGCACCAAACCAGGTGAGAATAGCAGTTACTATGACCAAGGTAACTCCTTACTATTTTTCTCCTTCAAAATAAACTAAAATTTTGATGATGCCTTCAGAAATCACCTAGTTCGTATCTGAATGGAGAAATGTTTCAGAAGTGTCTGCAGAATTTGAGTAAAAGTATTGTCTGTCCCTTTCTTGTTTTAACCTGGCTTAAAGAAGTGCTGTGATGTGATGCTGAAGTCCTTGCTTGAAGTTTCTTGTTTGGCTTTTTCAGCTGATGGAAAGTGACTTTATTTTTTTCCTTTTTTCTTCTGTTCAGACCAAAATGAAGAGGAAGGCTGTGGGTATCTGGCACTGTGGATCCTGCATGAAGACAGTTGCTGGTGGTGCCTGGACTTACAAGTAAGGAAATGAAGAAGCTCCAATCAGCATTTATTCTTGCATAGCTGAGGCATAACACAGCTTTTGACTTTTTATCTATTTTCTTTTTTCAATTTTGATCTGCTAACCATTAAGTAGATCTGTCTTGAGATAGTGATGGGGGGAGTTGCCTGTTCTGTTAAAATTTGATTGCTGTGGATCAAAGTCAATTTGACTGCTGTTCTTTGCAATAAGCAAAGCTAGATTTATTCCAAGAAAAGTTATTTTCATGTCTTCCTTTCATTGTAAAAGCAAAAAAATTGAATTATAATAACCCTTATTGTGAGGGTGCTGTTGCTTGCTCCCTTTCTTTGCTCCTNTTCTCGTGAGCTCAGGCTGAGGGTGTCGGGCCTGTTCCGCCTCAGAAGACGCGATTGAGAGGGGATCTCATTATATAAACATATGATAATTAAATAGTTAAAATAGTGTACGAATATTTGAAGGGGGCTGTCAAGAGGCAGGAGCCAGGCTCTTCCCGGTGATGCCAAGCAGTAGGACAAACGGGCAGAAACTGATGCACAGGAAGTCCCACCTGGACACGGGGAAGAACTTTCCTGTGCAGTGGCCGAGCACTGGAATAGGCTGCGCAGAGGGGGTGTGGAATTTCCTTCAGTGGAGATACTCGGGAACCGTCTGGATGCAGTCCTGTGCCCTGTGCTCTGGGCCGATCCTGCTTGAGCAGGGAGGTTGGACCAGGTGGCCACTGTGGTCCCTTCCAGCCTGACCTATTCCATGTGGATACTCAGTTTTCCCAGCGGCAGGGGGAGGCTGCAGCCCGGCGTTAGGGTGCTCAGCACTCGGCTGCTGTGTCGGGAGAGGGGAGGAGCGAGGAGAAGGCTGTCTGTGTAGAGCTGAAGCTCATTCTGGTTTTCCTCCCAACAGGCCAAGCGCACCAAGAAGGTCGGGATCGTGGGTAAATATGGGACCCGTTATGGTGCGTCCCTTAGGAAAATGGTGAAAAAGATTGAAATCAGCCAGCATGCCAAGTATACCTGCTCCTTCTGTGGCAAGGTGAGAGGTGTCATTACCCCCTAAAAGTCTTCAAAAACCACATCGTTTCTGATGCTAGAAAGGTGATTTGATGCTTCAGTAATATTTGTACTAAAGAGAGAAGTGCCTAGTTCCAAGAGAGGGATACACTAGTGTATAGTGAGCTTTGGGCTACTGTCAGTCCTTGAGAAAGAGAGTAGACATTTTGCATGAATGTTTAGTAGTGGTTAAATGAAAACAAACATCATTACATTTCACGATACAAAAGAGTGAGCAATGTTGTGACATTATATGTTTTACATAATTAATAAAATAGACCTGACAAAATTAAAGTATCACAGTTGTTATCTTGATAATTAAGGCTTGACTTGGACTTTTTACAGCATACCTTGCAGAGGAACAGAGCTTGCTTTTCTCACTTTAAATTTCTGATGGCAGTTGCTTATTTTTGTGTGCTGTATAACTCTGGGTGGGGAAGAATTTCTGATAGGAAGTAATCTTAACTGCATGTGTACATAATTAAAATTTGCTGTTAAATCTAGTTTGACAGTTTGAAAGGCCCATTAACTTATGCTTTGCACAGATACTTTGTATTGGTATCTGTAGAGTAGGAATCTTTAAACTGACTGGAAATTTAAAAATATTTTCATTATGGGTTTTTTCCTTGCATTGATTTGTTCTTGGTTTTTGTTTGTTTTTAACTTACTGCCTTTCATATATGAAGGGAGAATGTTCATAGTCTTGTCTGCAGAGCTGTCTAAATCAGCCATAGATGTGGGCAAACCTGTTGTCAGCTCTGCAAGGTGATGGATGCCTGCATGGGGGAGGGAGTTCTAGACCCACCACTCACTCTTTAGATGCTGTTTGAAGTGGGTCTGGGTTGAGCAAGCTGGGCTTGCCCAGGGATTCCTGGGAACAGTTGATGTTACATGAGCACCAAACCAGGTGAGAATAGCAGTTACTATGACCAAGGTAACTCCTTACTATTTTTCTCCTTCAAAATAAACTAAAATTTTGATGATGCCTTCAGAAATCACCTAGTTCGTATCTGAATGGAGAAATGTTTCAGAAGTGTCTGCAGAATTTGAGTAAAAGTATTGTCTGTCCCTTTCTTGTTTTAACCTGGCTTAAAGAAGTGCTGTGATGTGATGCTGAAGTCCTTGCTTGAAGTTTCTTGTTTGGCTTTTTCAGCTGATGGAAAGTGACTTTATTTTTTTCCTTTTTTCTTCTGTTCAGACCAAAATGAAGAGGAAGGCTGTGGGTATCTGGCACTGTGGATCCTGCATGAAGACAGTTGCTGGTGGTGCCTGGACTTACAAGTAAGGAAATGAAGAAGCTCCAATCAGCATTTATTCTTGCATAGCTGAGGCATAACACAGCTTTTGACTTTTTATCTATTTTCTTTTTTCAATTTTGATCTGCTAACCATTAAGTAGATCTGTCTTGAGATAGTGATGGGGGGAGTTGCCTGTTCTGTTAAAATTTGATTGCTGTGGATCAAAGTCAATTTGACTGCTGTTCTTTGCAATAAGCAAAGCTAGATTTATTCCAAGAAAAGTTATTTTCATGTTTTCCTTTCATTGTAAAAGCAAAAAAATTGAATTATAATAACCCTTATTGTGAGGGTGCTGTTGCTTGCTCCCTTTCTTTGCTCCTTCCCCCACAATTCTGTAGAAGACACTCTTGCCCAACGCGTCGCAGTCGTGAGGCATCCGAGCCCACACACTGGTGCTCGTGGTCAGTGCATGACTGGGAAATTTGGGCTGGGATGTAGCCTGTGACGTTCCATGTGCCTTGTGGACCAAGGCCTACGCTGTGTTGTCAGGAAAATAAAAGTGGAGTTAGACCCTGTTTAACAGCGCAGTCAGATGATAACAATTTGAAATGATTAGTGCTTTTGCAAAAATAAATAACACCAGCACAGTTGTTCTGCCACATGCAAATGACTCTGCTTCTTCCTCCAGTACCACCTCTGCAGTGACAGTCAAATCTGCCATCAGAAGACTGAAGGAACTGAAAGACCAGTAGAAGCTACTTCCTGTTCTCCTTGTGAAACATCCTTTTTTCTCCACTGTCAAGATCTGTCCTTTTATCAATAAAAGGGTGATGATGGAGTGGAATCATTTTTGCCTTTCTTGCAAAACACCCCGTGTTATGTGTGTTATGTTATGTGTAGTGAGTGCCAGGTGCCCACCAAAGCTGCCACATCACTGCCTTCCTCTAGTGGACAAGGGAGAGAAAACAGAATGAAAGGTCTGTGGGTTGAGATGAGGACAGGGAGAGATCCCTCACCAGCTACTGTCATGGGAAAAACAGACCCAACTTGGGGAAACCAGTTTAATTTATTACCAGTTGTATCACAGTAGGATAATGAGAAATAAAACCAAATGTTAATTCCAATCACCCCTTCCTTCTTCCCGGTCTCAACTTTACTCTTGATTTTCTTGCCCTCCCCAGCACTGCACAGGGGGATGAGGAATGGGGGCTGAGTCCATCACATGCTGACTCTGCTGCTCCATCTTCCTCGGGGGGGGGCTCCTCTCACTTCCTCTGCTCCAGCGTGGGTCCCTCCTGGTGCCACAAGTCCTGCCAGCAGACCTGCTCCAGCATGGGCTCCTGGGCTCCTCACAGGGCACAGGTCCTGCCACAGGCCTGCTCCACTGTGGGCTTCCTACAGTGTCACAGCCTCCTTTGGACGTAGCCTTGCTTCAGCATGGAGCCCTCCATGGGCTGTAGGACTGGGATGGCAGATTTATTTTAGAATAACTTGGTTGCAGGGGAATGGAGGTATGTAGCTGTTTTGGTTAGTTATAGAAATAACAACATAAAAGTATAAAATTAATATATAAGCAAATAATGAGAAAAAGGTATAGGAAAGGAAAAAAAAGAGAGGAAAAGAGGAAAAATACCACCACCCATGGATCTAGTGACAAGACTTGATTGTGGGTGTTTTCAATGTCCCGTAGTCGAGGTGATGGTCACAGTCTTGATCTGTGGGAAGCGGGAGAGCCCCTGAAACACAAAAGTTCACCGGGTTAGTATGGTCAGGTGTGGTGGGAATGCCCAGGTTCCTGCCCTGAAGGGGGTGGGGTTTCCACTGTCTGATGGAACACTGGATCGTGTGCAGTCCAGGCCCAAAATGGGTCTGGGGGTGCTTCGGGGGTCTTTGATGGTTTATGACCCCTTCTAAGACATGACAGCTGCCTCCCGTCATCATAACTGAGGCAGGGATGAATGCTGTCAGGCCTACGCGTGCATGTGAATGTCCCAATACCTTCCCGGGGGGGAGGGAAGGGAGGAGGAGTTTAACATCTCAGCCAGTTGTGTAAGGGGGGACATTTGCATGATAAAAAGCATTATCCCACCTCGCAGAATCTGCTTCTTAATGGCCTTCTCCCTCGTCTGGCTCAAAAACAGTTTGTTAAACAAAAGTTGGTTTAAAGTCGTGCACCTCACCTGCTGCTTTTGAAAAGTCTGATTGTTTGTGTCATTAACCCTTAAAATTTCAGTCTCTCAAAGGCAGGTGCCTGGAGCATCTCCTGTTTCTGCTGCACTGACCTGGGTACCTGCAGACCTGTTCCTTTCATGTAATCTCACTCCCCTCTCTGGCTGCAATTGCTGTTGTGTGGAGTTTTTTCTCCTTAAATCTTAAATCCCCAGACACTCTACCATCACTGCCAATGGGCTTGTCCTTGGCGAGTGGTGGGTCCATGCTGGAGTGGGCTGACATTGGTTCTGTCAGACACGGGGGAAGCTTCTGGCAGCTTCTCACAGAGGCTGCCCCTGTAGCCCTCCCACTGCCAAAAACCTTGCCATGCAAACCCAGTGCACTGTTCTGTATTTTTTAGGTGTAACTGTGGAGACACTAGTAGTGCTATCCAGTAGTTTGAGTGGCTCTTGTTACTGGTGAAGCCCTTAAAAACCACTTTCCTTTCTTTGTTGCTTGAATGTGCTGAGGTGAACCTGAGGAAAGCTTAAATAACTTGAAGAAGCTTGGCTCATCTTGGTATGTCCTTCACATCTGTGCCTCGAGGAATAGCGTAGAGCTCCATGAGTGGAGGAATGGAAGATGTAAGGAGGGGAAGAAAGAACACGTAAAATGTGTCTCTGCCTTTTCCCATTTCCTCAAGGGACTGGGCCCTGTGCTGCAAGATGGAGAGAAAAAGAGCATCTTGACTGGAATAGTAAAAGCAACTCATGCTCTGCTGCTGGCTGGTGCTGCTAATTCTTCAGCACCACCCACAGATAACTGTGTACTACAGCCTGTGGCGTGTTCTGTTGTGTGCAGATCTCCTGGTTCCTCCACCTGAATGCTTTGCTCCCTGTGGCTCACTCCCTCTTGGTCTGGTAGCAGGCTCTCATGTCTGGATGTTAGAGTTGCCTAATCCACACTGAGTTGCAACAATAAATTTTCATGTTGAGCCAATCCTTTGGACATTCAGTCTTGGTGGAAAATCTGCTGTTTGAGTTAATAATTACCTCCAAATAATTAATTTAAACTGTCAAGATGCAGGAACACCTTTTATGGTCTGACTTGTGAGTTTCAATCTGGTTTTGCCTGGGGGTTTTTTGGTGACTGCATCTCCCATCCCTAGCAATACAGGTCAGAAAACAGAAGTCTTGTTAATAACTTTGGTTATTAACAAAATTTATAAACAAATTTTCCTGCTGGAGGAAAAATAGTAAGGAAGTAGCAGAGGGGTTGCTTGTTCTTGCTCCAAATTAAGCTTTACATGGATTTGGTTAGTGATAAGCCACAGCAATAATGATTAATTAATGAGCCTGACATCTTCAAAATATTAATTCAAAGCTGGACCTAAGTAGGAACTTTTTCCCAAATTGCAAGAAGTCTGTGGCTCACAAGTTTGACTGCAGTGACCCTGAATTTTTTCCAAACTTTTCTTTTTTGCTTTTAATTCAGTGCTTCAAACTTCCCTTAGTAAAGTCAATTAATGTATTCAGGTATCTGGTGTCATTCACACCAACCTGCCTATCCTCATATCCCAACTAGCTGGGTGATGTAACCACTTCCCTGGGAAGCCAGTTGCAGTGCCCAACCACTCTCTAGGTGAAGAACCTTTTCCTAATATCCAGCTTAAACCTCCCCTGACACAACTTAATTACGTTCCTTTGGGTCGTATTACTGATCACCAGAGAGATCAGACCCTGCCCCTCTGCTTCCCGTCACGGGCAGGACAGTGTGGTCCTGCATATTGCTTTTGATTCTTGATTCAGTGTGCCTGGGTCACATTTCCATGTGGTGAGACACGACTGCACACCTCCGTGCTTTCTTCATTAATGCAGAGGTCGTAATTGAAGTACAGGTTTCTGATGAAGCCTTCTCAACTGCTCTGAAGTAGCCGTTCATTAACAGGTGCAGAGGATATGTTTCACTGTGTTGATATCCCAGGATGGCTGCACAGGTATCTTATCTGAGATGACTTCTATTCCTGCTGAGGAGGTTATTAATAACCCTTTGAATTTATATTTGCAGAGGGTGCAAGCTGGGCAGGGTAGAAATACAAAGAGAAGATAAGGATTTGAGACGATCTTTTTGAGCTGGATTGTGTGGTCCTACCTGCATCCCTGTGGGATGGGCAGTGCCCGCAGATCCCCTGGGCTTCTTGTGCCGTGGTACCCCGGCGTGCTCCTCGGCAGAGGCGTTTTGTGCGGGTGAATCTTCGAGGCTGCCAGTCCCACCGGTTTCCCCGAAGCGAGGGCGGGGAGGAGAAGGATGCGCTGGCAATGCTGCGAGCGGCCAGCGGGCGCCACTGCCGCTCTGCTGCGCGGTGCTGCGAGGCTGCCGCATCCCCTCGGCTGCCCTCCCACCCGGCAGCGGCTCTGCGCACCCGGGCGCCCGCTACAGCTGCTCAGCTCAGCTCAGCGGTTCGTGCTCCCCCCGTAAAACTGACCATGGCAACCGTTTTCGATTGAAGCAAGTGCCTGTGACACAAGACATCAGGAGGTTAAAATAGAAATGGGTAGGTTGGACATGAGGATTTTGTAGTCATTTGTCACCTCTAGCAAAGCTCAGTGTCAGTGTTCAGTCCAAATCCTGTGTATAGGTGTTCTCCTACACTAGGAGAAATTTTTATTGACAACTATGTGATTCCGTCGGGTGATCCTCCAAATTTGTTGTTTCCTCTGGGAATCTGGGGTGAAAAGAGGAATTCTAAACAATATTGCTTACTGCTTCCAGTATATTTGCTGTTAAGCCTTAGGAATTTGGATAGGGTTGCCTTAGAAGCAGAGTGCTGATACCTGTCCTGGAGGGCGTGAGCTTATGG
Organism: Promerops cafer; assembly: GCA_013398275.1. Taxonomy (NCBI): domain Eukaryota; kingdom Metazoa; phylum Chordata; class Aves; order Passeriformes; family Nectariniidae; genus Promerops; species Promerops cafer. Next base: position 778,285 of record VZSE01002604.1, on the reverse strand, counting down.
CAATGTCAGACCCATCTGGATTACAACAGCTCTGGGAACTGGAGAAGGGTTTGATGGAAACTGAGACTACTTTAAATCTGACTGCATGTTCTGTAGATGTGGCTGTGCAGGTTAGTTTGTCTTGGTTGCTTTTGAAGAGCAGGTGAGAAGGGGCCTCTTTCTCAGAGCAATCTGTCAGTCCCATGGGATTTTTTTTCAGGATCAAGGATATAACTTAAGGGGATAGTAGCTGTAATCAGTGTGGCATTTTGTGTACCAAAAAGTGTTTCAGGAGCCCAAAGGAACTTGGAAATAAAAAACTGAACAAGCTCGGGGCACGTTTCTTCATTCTGATTTCTGTTAAGTATTTCTTTGTTTCCAAAACAAAATAATTGCTTTGGCTTCACCCCCTTTGTTCTTCCTGCCCCTTCTTGGTTGCTGACATCCTCTTTGGTCTGCAGGGGATCATGATGCTAAGCCTTGGGGCACCACTGGTGTTATGCCACATATTAAAGACTGGGGGTTTAGGGCTTACAGGAATGCGAAACCTCAGCCACAGGTGTTGGTTGCCCTTTCTGCATGTCCTGACTTAAAGGTGGTGTGAACTCAGCCCGTGTGCAGGTGCTCCCTTTTGGCTTGGTGTCTGAGGAATTTGACTGTAATACAGTTATAAGCAATGGGCACCATGTTTTAAGGAGCATATTCCAGTGTGAATGACCATCAAATGTTTTGCTCTTACTGTATGGTCAGCTGCTTTCCTCCTTGAGCACAACCAAGGGTTGCTCATGGCTTTCCTAAGCTCCTGCATGCCTCTTCCTCCATGCTGCATGCCAAGGAGATTTCAATGGCACTTCAGAACAAGAGTGACTGATGCAGGTGAGTCACCTTCCTGGTGCAGACTAACCCTGCCTTTTATCTTCTAGGTCTCTCCCTAGAAAGAAACGAGATTTAGCGACGGCGTTTTTTGCTGGCTTTGCATGCAGCTCAGAACACTGGACAACAAGAGAAGCAACCAGATTTCGGGAATGATATGAGCACCACTTTAATGGGCTGCAAGTCACCATCTGATTTTATGTATTATCCTAGCTTCCACCTGCTGCTCATCCCACCTGGATTTTCAGCAGCTCCACTTGGGGGAAAATTGCATCACAGAGCTGGCCCAGCTCCTGTGGATGAAGCGGGTGGGTAATGTCTCTCTGCTACCCAGCTATGCAGCGGGGCTTCCAGCTTTCACTGGAGAAACTGTTCCTTAAGGGATGCTACAGAATGATTTGCAGTGGCATGAGATTGTGTATTTCCAACGGCTTGTGGTGCCTGCTTGAAACTGGCCCCAGTGCTCTGGAAGTGGGCAGTTGCCATCGGTAACACATCCTTCCTCAGAGTATTTGATCTCAGCGGATGTCTTTTGAGGCATGGAGTGTGGCAGAGTTGTGGATATGCCTCAGGTGCCCTTATTAGATGCCTGGATGCATTTTGAAAATGGCTGCTTAGAAAATGTCTAATTGCTATTCCACATATTCAAAAAGCTTTTTTTTTTTCTCTTGTCAAGGCTTTGGCATGCCTTGGATTGCTAAATATACTTTCCTCTTGCAAATTCTTGGCAGGAATCTGTGTAAGGAATCATGCCAAGCAGTCTCTTCAAATGTTAACAAGCTCATCGGTGTGGCTTTCCCAGTGCAGGGTTTGTGCTCTTTTTTTTTTTCACCTTCCTTCCCAAAAAACCCCAACCCTTCTTTTTGTACACTGTTGCTCTAAGCACATGAACTATGGCAGCCCTGTAAGAAAGGATTTTCTAACCAGAGCCAAAAGAAAAGTGCTTGTTTCATGTTCAACAGTTTGGTGTCACAGCCCTGCTCAACCTCCCGGGGCTCCTGTTGAGTAGGAAGCGTGGGTTTTGGGGTGCTTGTGGAAAACCTAATCCATTTCCTCTCCTCCTTTGCCTTTCTTGCTTTTCCTCTGTTCTTAGCAAGCTGGACTGTGTCCTTGCATGGTAATTGTACATTTGATGTCTTTCTTCCAGTAGCCTATTAGCAAGTGAATGAGGCTGTCATGCTCCCCTTTTGTTTCCTCCCCCAGTGCTTATCCGGGTGCAGAAGCAGCCCTGGACGTGGTGCCTGCAGCCAGGCAGGACCCATAGATTAGAGCTTCAGGCTGGGCTGCTTCTCTCCCTCTGCCCCAGGCAAAGAGCAGCGCTGCTCTGGCATCTGGAACTTACAAAGCAAAGAAAGCAGTGAGAAGCCAGTGCAGCACCCCTGGAAACCTCAGTGTCTCCCTAAAGGAAACCTTATCCTAGGAGTTTGGCATTTATGAGTACGAGGTTACACACCTCCCTTGGGCTTCACTGGAGACAATCTTGCATAAGCATTTGGAGAGCTTTGCCTCTGACTTGCTCTCCTGGCCTTCAATCATCTGATGGACACACCTTGGGAGCAAGCCTTTGTGTTCAGGCTGGGATGTTGGATTCCCCTCCCTGTGCTCAGTCCTACCTCCTCTTCATGGAAAGAGCTAAGTGTGGGATGCAGGGAAGGTGCTGCAGAGGAATGGAGTTGTGGGGCCAGAGAGCCTGAGTGCATCACACTGCAGCCTGGAATGGGCAGTGGGTGTTTTTGAAGGGACCTCTGTTCACACTGAGGAATATTTATTTATAACTCATGTGTTTGGTTTCAGGAATTTGCTCTGTGACCCTTCTGCATTTCTTTGATTAAACCTCCTATTGTAAGAAGAACGTTTTATTTTGCAGTCCTTCCCCACCCTGAGACAAATGTCCTGCAAGTCACAGCTTTGCTCTCCCCTTCAGGCAATTCTGGAACAGCTTCAGCTCTCTGAAAGCATGGAGAGAGAACCTGATTCCTTCAAGTAAATATACTTAATGCTAAGTGATGGACCAAGAGGGCACTTGCCTTTTTCACTGAATATACTTCTTCCAAGTTGCCACTTAATACTGGGCCTCACCTTTGAAGGAAGAAGTTCTGATGCAACTCAGGATTGTCTCTAATATCCCAGCTGTGAGGCCAAGCTGATTGCTTAAAGATAGGATCTTGGTCTCTATCAGTCATGTCTGTTTCCATTGAAGCAGTTGCATTTGAAACTGTCCTTACTGTGATGGATTAGATTTGAGATTAAAAGGCAAATCTGTAAAGGGAACATTAAAAAAATCCTTAAATGAAACTAGACCCAAGTCATGCAAGGAAAGAAGAGGAACAAATAAATAATCTAGGTATTAATAAATTTTTAGCCTTAGTCAGCTGAAGATGTGTCTTTCTTTTTGCATGAGGAATATGAAACAAAGAAATGCAAGTTACTGTAGCAAGCAAGAGATGCTTGTTCCAAAGTAGGTCCACCTCTGACAGAAGTGCTGTGTATGATGTGGTGCTCCTTGGGGACCTCAGGTGAAGACTATGCTGGTACCTGTCAAAACAAAGAACAGAACAGTCCAAGAAAAAGATAGAAGATGGTAAACAATCAAACAGATATGGAAGATTCACAGCCCTAAAAACAGGCTTATCATCTGACTCCATCAGCAGCCTGGCCATTACTTTGGTTTGGACTATTATAACTGCACCAGTGCTTAGCAGGTGAAGACAGTGATGGTTTTACAATAACCTTAATCACTAATAAGTCATTTCACAGTGCTCATTTGGAGAATCTGAGCCATAAGAAATGGTGGTAGAGCTGCTGGTTGTGTTACATTTTTGCTCTCAAAGGGTAGAGAGTGATTGTACATGGTAATCAGGCTACTTTGTTTGGTCAGTGCCCTTTCCCCCTGCTTCCCTTCTTTCTTTGGTGTCTTCTCACATTACATGGACCCTTCTCAATGTTGTGAGGCCCTTAAGGCATGGAATATCTCCTTGTTTTGCCCACTGGGGCAAGCTGAGCACAGAGGATCCTGCACGCTGCCTGTTACCTCTGTTCATCTGGAGCATGGAGATCACCCAAGCCTCTGAGAATACATTTCAGGAGCATTCCCTGCCATCACAGCAGGCAGATGGTACTTTTGTCAAAGGTACTTTTTGTTAAAACTTGCCATCACTTGCAGAAAAACGGGTTGCATAGAAATGAGACAGACTCTGACTTGTGGTTTTGCTCTAAATCAGCTGCATTTTTAACATTCAGAAGCCAACAAAGATGAAAGACTCCTGGTCAACCTCTCTACTCCCTTGGGGAAAAAAAGTAAAAAGACTTGATAAATATTTTGCATTAATAAATTCCATTTGTCTTATAAAACAAAGTTTGCCAGCTACCAAAGCAGGAAAAATATTTTACATAACTCTGAGTGCGACGTCTAAAAGGTTGCTATGAGCCTGGTTTGAACAACTCTTTCCATATCCCAGAATGTGAAGGAATGCTAAGCTTCACCCAAGCTAGGACCAAGCTTGCTGCGTGTGTCTGTGTGGTGGTCCAACTCTGGCTGGCTGCCAGGTGCCCACCAAAGCTGCTTGACTTGACTTGGGGAAATTAATTTAATTTATTGCAAATCAAATCAATGTGAGGTAATGAGAAAATGAAAACCATACTCTTAAAACACCTTCCTGCCACCCCTCACTTATTTCCCAGGCACAGCTTCACTCCTGATTTTCTCTCCCTCCTCTAAGGCCTCAGGGGCACCACTGCCTCACCACGGTCTTCCCCATGGGCTGCAGGGGAATCTCAGCTCTAGCACCTGGAGCACCTCCTGCCCCTCCTTCTTCACTGACCTGGGTGTCTGTTCCTCTCACATGATCTCATTCCTCTCTCTGGCAGCAACTGCTGTTGTGCAGTAACTTCTTACCCTTAGTAAATCAGTTATCCCAGAGGCACTGCCACCGTTGTTGATGGGCTCAGCCTTGGCCAGTGGTGGGTCCACCTCAGTTGACACTGGCTCTGTTGGACACAGGGGAAGCTTCTGGCAGCTTATCACAGAAGCCATCCCTGCTATTAAAATTTTGCCATGCAAACCCATGTACTTTTCTGCCAGATGGTTAGATTTATTGCAGGCTGGTCCAGCAGGTAAGAGGTAAGCCATGGAAAAAGAGATAAAGATGTGTAAATGTCCCAGAAGCTGTTTGTGAACCCAAAACAATGTCCCTCATTGTGCTGTGGGAATGTTACTGTAAAAGGCAGGAAAAGCACAGCTGCCTACTATTATTATTTTGTTATTAAGTGTGATGTTGATTAATCAGTGAAGCAGATTCCCCAGGGATGTTTCTTGGTCTGGACTACCAAGCTTCTGATTCTCAGGGCAGGAATTGAACACTGGCTGTTCCTGCTGATCCTGACAGGGTCTACGTGATGGTTTGCATCACCCTGCTGTGGTTTTGTGTCAGGCTGTGGAGTGTCAGACATCAGCCACAGCATCTTGGGGAGCTGCAGGGGGCTTTGCTTGCCTTTTGCAAGCCCACACCCTCAGTCTTGGTTAGCACTTCCTGGCATACAGAAATACAATGTTATGAGTGTTAGAAGAAGGAGACACCCAAGCCTGAGACAAGCAGGATGCAGCTGAGGTCTGCCTTCAAATAACAGTCTCAAGACCACTTCAGGTTTGGCACTCGGAACATTCCAAGCCAAGGATGCTTTTTTGGCTTTGTAGGCTGCACATCATCGCAGCTGATCCACCTCCCTCCACCCTTTCCATCAGTCTTCTCCTAGGTATCAGCTTGGCTTGCAGGAGCTGGGATTGTTTCTCTACTCAGTTTAAATCCATCTCCTGGTCACCCCTGCCTACCTCCTTGAAGATGAACTGGCTGCAGCTTGTATGCTTATGCTTCCCCTTGAGCCTCCCTTTGCCTTGGGCCATCTGCCACCAGATGATCTTTTGGAAGGAGGGGGTGACCAAAGGCTCACAAGTCTCTGTCAATGTCAAGGCCAGGAAACGTGGTGAGTTAAAACACAAAGAAAATGAGGGATGCAGCAGCTCTGGGGGTACAAGAATTGTCTGGAGCTTGGCTCCTACAAGCATTGAAACCCCCCAGCCCCACTGCCAGAGATGTGCATGCCAGGAAGATATGCAATGGTGAGCCACATGGGAAGTGACCATTCCCTCTTGGGAAGGTATTTGAAATAGTCGACTAAAGATTTATCCTGATTTGGGGTGAAAATTTATTTGTGAATCCCAAACAATGTCTCTTGTGGAGCTGTGGGAATGTTGCTATAAAAGTCACGAAAGGCCCAGCTGTCTACGATTATTGTTTTGTTGTTAATTTTTAACAATAAGGGTAATTACCCATTGGAACAGATCCCCCCTGGGATGTTTGTTGGTCTTGAGTATTTAAACTATGAGGTCCTGTGAGCAGAGACGTGTCTAGGGCAAAGTGTACATACAGCACCAAAAACCTCAGTGCCTTCAGCCACAGCTTGTGCAAACCTACTCTCAGTTGTGTTGCAGCAGTTCAGGAGGGCACATGTGGCCAGACATGCTGTCTCAGCAGAGGGGTGTCTGCTCCTGCTGGGTAGGAAAACATAGAGACCTGAGTAGCCCAGAGCACCTGAAGTTGTTCCCAGTTTTATCAGATTGATATTTCACAGCAGAATGGCCTGTTCAGGCTATATATAGCCAGCCCCTAGCTGAGAACAATTAGTATTTGTTCTAACAGCAACTGAGGCTCTCCAGAAAGAGTTTCAACAGCTAAAGGATCAGTTCTTGGTCACCAAGGGCGGGGTGTTGTTTTGGTTTTATCCTCCCCCTCTCCCCCTCAGCAGACCATGCAAGTGCCTTCTCTTTTAGGAATCAGTTCTGGAACAAATGGAGACTCACCACTAAATTATATCTCTGGGCAGAAAAGCAGTGCCAAGCCAGTCGGTTGATTTTGTAATGTAGGACAGAGCCCCCCTTGCCCTGCGTGCAGGCATGCACAGACTCCTTGGCAGCTAATTAATAATTTGCAGTAAAGCGGCGGCTGCTCCCTTGCATCATTTCAACACGGTTGCCAAGTGGAAAATTGAAAAGCAAGAGAGAGCCAGAGAGAGGACGACAATGACAACAACAACAAGAACAACAAGAACAACAACAATAACAGCAACAAAGGTTTAAAGTTCTAGGAAATTTCACTATGTGAGGTCAAAATTCCTTGTGTGTTCAGGGGCTGGGCTGTTGGCTGGCAGGCACCTCTAGTTAACATGGCAAAGCCCTTTCTTTTTGAAGTCCTGTTGTCCTCAAGCACCTCCTGTTTGAGAGGATTTTCTTGGTCCTAAAATGCACGTGTTTAGGGAGGGGGAAGATGTGGGGAGTACACAGGACTAGGGCAGATTGAAGAGAAGTTGAGTGAGGATTTTTCTCATGATCGGGAAAGTAACGTGTGCTCTGGGGCATAGGAGCAGGCAAGGAGGATGGTGAAGCAGACCTCCCAGGACAGGACTGGGAAGAGGATGGGAGTGATGCCACAAAGGAATTTGCAGAGCAGGGGATACCCAAGAGTGGGCATACAGCCAAGGGAAACCTGGTCCTAGTTTTTCTAGATCCTGAGGAACACATCTTGCCAGGAGTGTCTCTCCTCCCAGTGGGCTGGTCAGCAGTTGGACTGTGTTTGGCCTGTTCATGACACAAAAGGGCTTTCCTCTGAGTGGAAGGTATTTTAGCATGGCCCAGTTAGATAACAGTAACAGTATTGTCTCGTGAGTTAGGTTTTCCACTCTTTTATCATGTTAGCCCTGGGGAAGAGCTGGGGCACGAAACATTGGCACAGCAACAAGTACAACAGCTGAACTGAGCACATGGAGTTTTCATATGTCTTCATGCTTGAGGTTGTCAGAGATGTGAGGAGAAGGGAGCCAAGGGAAGGCTGGTGTTCAGAGCATCTGATGAGCTGTTTCTGCTTTGCCAGCCTTTCTTCTGTCTTCTCCTCTCCATGGAGGAAACCGTGGAGGCATCTGACTCTTCCCATCTACAGTCACAATAGTCTTCATGAGGTTGGCAGCCCCAGGATCTGTGTGGCTGGAGACTGGCAATTTTCTGTGGGAAGCAGGCATAAAAGATCATCAGTCTCAAAAACATGACCTATGAGGAAAGGCTAAAGGATCTGAAGAAGGAAAGCCTTTTTGAAAACATTTGTATTTAAATACACAGAATATTCTGCTGTAAGGTGAAATGGCCTCATCTGTTCTCTGTATTCATTGCAGACCTTACAAGAAGTGATGACTGCAAGTCCAGCTGCGGGTTAAGTGTTGGTTGGACATCTCCTGGCCAAGTAGATCTGGTTGGCCTTGCTTTGAGTTGGGAGAGGAGCAGAGACTTACAGAGGTCCTTCCCAGCAATAAAATTCTAAAATTCTGTCATAGGACCAATTTCCCTGCAATAAGAATTGCCACACAGTGATGAAGTGAGGTGATAGTAATGTCACGTCTGGAAGTTCTAAGTTGGAGATTAGGCAAGCATTTGTCAGAAGAGGCTTGGGGAGAGCTGTCAGTGTTTGACGGAGGGAAAGCAGAATGTCCTCCTATGTCTCTTCTGTTTTTTACTTTAAAAACCATCAGCTCTTAACTCTCAAGCACTGACATCTGAGGGCATCAGGCTGTGTATCCTCCACTTCTGCTTGGAGTATATTGAGGCTTACAGATAACTGGCATGAGAAAAGAGGGGGGAATCTGGGAGGCCAACTGGTTCTATTCAGAAAACTGTTGTTCTCCATGTTCACCTCTTGGTTTTGGGGGTTTTCTGAAGAGGGAAGGAACCAATGGTGTGGATGACTCATGGCCCTTTTCTAAGAAGCCCAGTAATGCTGGGTTGAATCACTGAGCAAACAGGCAGAGCTGCAAATACCCAGAAGTCTTGGCCTCCTTCTGCTGCTCACATTTCATGATTTCATTACTAAATCTAAACCTGGGGCTCACAGTCCCTTCCAGGGAGGTGTGTTTAACAACACACACGTATCGTCAGCCACATCTCTTCCTCTTTGCCCTGAGCTTTTGTACACAAAGCAGTGATGGGGGGCTTGTAGCTTCTTGCAGTTTCTTGCTTCTGTGGGATTCCTGTGGGCTGAACATGACTGAATGGCTGTGGTCCTGTGGATGAGAAATGCCTCACACCCTGCTGGCACCGAGGCAGGATTACTGTTCCCCTGCTTAATGCATTTGTTTGATGCCCATTCCGTGAGGCTGTTTCTCAGGCTGTTTTCCTTGCAGGATATGTCTCTGTGTGTGCAATTAGCTAAGAGACATTAGCTTAATGACTTGTGCGTGTCTGAGTTAGGCCTGGCCCAATCTCGGATGGCTGCCTTTCTCCTGTCTGGAGACTTAATTCTCTGCAGCACAAACTGCTCTGTCATGCTCATCCCAGGAGTTGGATGCAGACAGTGTCTCTTGCTGGTCCTCAGCCAAAGGAACCCTGCTATCACACATAATTACCTCCTTGACTCATTGTGACTTTTATTGCTCCCACCCCCCCTTTTTTTGTTTTGTTTTATAAGTTTGATTTGTTCTTTCGAAGCTATTGTTTCCATCCCTGTATTCCCAGTGGCTCCAGAGGACTGCAGTGTATTCATGCAGGAATTACTGGGGCGGGCTCTGTGGTCTGTTTTGTGTAAGAGTTCAGACTGAATGATTGTTCTGGTCTCTTCTGGCTGGTTTCTGAGCTTATGGGTTAGGCAGAGGGAGAGTAATACCTGGACAGCAAGCTGCATTGTTCAGGAGCCTGGTGCTGAATCAGAGTACCTCACAAAAATGTAGATGACCATTTTTTTTTAATGGACTGATTGTCTTGGTCATCTCAAGTGGTCCACCACAGTTGGCTGAGCAGTGGCTCAAGCAAGATGAAGGGGACACTGATCATCCAGTCTTCTGAACAGTTCTAGAGCTAGAATTTTTCAGGACTGCCAAGAGTAGATCTCATAAGGAATCTCTCCTCCCCCTCTGTCTTGTCCTCAGTCATTTTCTTTCCCATATACTTCAGCCCCAGCTTCAAAACTCAGCCCAAAAATGTGTCTGCAGAGGGCACTGGTAAAAGACAGGCTCCTCTTTCTCTGTTCCCTGGCTGCACTGAAACTTCTGCTGGCTCAGCTGGATGGCTTCTCCTCTAGGCAAAAATGGATTAAGTTTCCAGAGCCGCCACTGTGAAAATATTTGCTGTGATTGGACCTGCACAACAACATTTACGGGAAGAAAGGCAAGCAGATAGGGGTATCTTGTGAGCTTGCTGATAGGTAAAAGCATGGTCAGATAGTTTTTTTGAACCAGATATTGTCTGCCTAGTGCTACCTGTGGTCCTTTCCTGAAAAGTGAGGGCAGGAGGAGTGCTGTACACTTTGGATAGCAGTAAGTCAGTTCATCTGCTCCTCTGGCCTTGTGAGAGGTTTCACTGGTCCTCCAGGCAGCTCCATATCCTTTCCAGTTCCTCCCTCCTTGTGCTACTACCCATAGGTGATGTCCTTGAAGTCATCACCTGCAGCTCACTCTCAGGAGAGACCCATACTTGCTCCCTTGGTGGAAACTGAGGAAAAAAGGAGTGCTTGGGTGGACCATGTGGGAAGACTTCCTTCAAGGATTTCTCTGTGGGTAGGATGTGTGTGCCACAGAGGCAGCTGTTTTGGAGTAGGTGATTTGAAATACTGTCTGGAGCAACAGGAAAACAAGTGACAAGTTCATATCTTTCATTGCTTTTCCTCACCAATTTGCACTTCTATAGTAGATTGGCAAGGCATCAGCTTCAGACTTGGCACCAGGAGGAACAATCTGAATTAATTTACCTTATCTCTGCTTTAAAAACTCCAAGATCTATCCGTTTATTGTCATCCTGGAAAGGACTGTGACATTTCTCTTATTGCTGAATACATTGTTCATGTTAAGAAGTGTCACTCATGTTGTTTTTTGACGTAGATGGATATAATCTACATCAAATCAAATACATTCCTTTCATTGGTGTAATTAATGAGCAGAAGGCATGGAGCAATTGTTAAATTGTTGAATACTGCAAATTAAGGCCTTCAAGAACAACAACGAATCCATGCCTATAATGGAAAGAGCAAAGACATGCCAATCTTGTTTAGTTACCTGGTTATAGGATTCAAGATCCTTTACTGACAGTTTCAGAAAGAGTGTGACAGGGTAAGAATATAAGAATACCAGATCTGGTAGCTCCTATTGAACCAAACCCATATGAACTCTCTCATCAGACATGTTTCTTATTTTCTTACATAAACTGTTTTCCTATTATGAAAACCAGTCCTTTTTGTGAAACTAAGCATTTCAACAGGGTACATCTGGGGACTTTTCCCATAGATTTTTCATGGGAAACTGACCAAATAACCCAACTCAGAGATTGTTTTCTTTTAAATCAAATCTATGGGCCTTTGCTGAAAACCTTGTAGGTTTTATTTCTTCATCTTAAACCTGAGAAACATGTTAAAAAGAGGTCAAGTATAATGACAATTTTTAGCAGAAAAAAGCAACATTTTAACAACCTTTCTTCCTGAACAGCTTTGCTGATTGTTCGTTAAAATACTGCTAAAAGCCTTGAAGAGGAACAAAACCTCCATGCATCATCTCCATCTGTCCTGGGAGATGGGCAGGGAAACCACCAGAAGCTCATGGAGCAGGGACTGTACTGGACAGGGAGCAGGTTCTTGGCTGCTCTGTGCATCTTCCTCCCACAGAAGGCACTGAAGGTCATTGTCATGCCCACTCCTCAAGGCTTGGTTTTCATTAAGTGCATGGGTTTGGCTTTGCTATCTCTGTCTCTACACACAGGCTCTTCCTGATCCTTGAACCAAGATATTTCTGCAAAGAAAAGTCCAGAAAAATACTGTGAAAAGGACTTTCACTTTTTGACATTGAAGACAAAGCTCCATTTGGGCCTGTGGCCATCTTTAAATAGAGTTGTGTCAAAAGACGAGTCCACCCCTTCATTTTTTGAACAAAACAGCCTGATCTCTCTGTCATTCAGGTCTTGCACTAAAGCTCTACAAGTATTGGATATGGCTGCTGAGCCAGCATTCTGCCTGGCCTCACGGCTACCGTGATGTTTTGGGGTTATCCGTGAAGAAGTGAGAAGGGTGGATGCAGACGGATGCGCTCGTGCACAGGTAATTCCCACTCCTGCAAACACCACAGGCTGGGGCCCCTGCTTCCACCACAATTCCTCCATTGGGCTCAGAGGGATGGAAAGGGTAAAAGGCTGCAGCAAGCCAGGCATGGAGGCTGGCTGTCCCATGCACAACTCTCCAGGGCCTTAACCTCCAGACCACAGCGCTCAGCTTCTTCTGAAAAAGGGCAAGGCTGTACAGCTGAAGTGTGGAACTGGAAGGCTTGTGGGCTGAAATGAGTCCAAAAGACATATTAACAGGCATGAGAGGCCTGTGATGAAATAGCTAAGGTATTAATGCAGCCAGAGGCTGGTAATGAATACAAAAAATGCCCACATTTACCCAAGAGGTCCCAAAGGTCTTTTGTCCAGAACATTGTGATCCTTAGAGAAATCTCTTAAGAAAGTTAAACCACAGGGTTAAGGCTCCAGGACAAAATCTGGGGTACTGTGGTCTCTCAGCTGTTCTGACCTCTTGTCTGATGAGACCTTATCTGCAGTTTTGTTAAAGAGCAAGCATATCATCCTCTGAGACTTGTGCCCTGTCAGGTGAGGGTGCCCTCCTGCCCCTATGGGTGGTGTGAGTCTCCCACTGTGCCCTGTGGCTGTGCTGCAGATAGCAAAGCTTAGTTCACATATTTTCAGATGGGATTCTGTCCTCTGGTGACAGGGGAAATCCTGAGTGCTCAGGTACTACCGATGATATACAAGATGCTCTTCTGATACTTAGCTCTCCATCTCTCAGCTGCTGCAGGAAACCTCTGAGGTACAGAGCACAGGTCAGTGCAGGATAAAGTGCCACCATCACAATCTGACCTTCACTTCTTGTTTCCTCAGCCTATTCCTTTTTTAATGCATGGACGACCTGGAAATGGTCTCTTGGTGCTGAGCAGAGCTGGGTTGCAAGGAGAAAATGGGACCTGGAGGCTGATGAAAGCAGAGAGTTGGATGGCTGAACATCCCTGGTGCTGGATAAAGTGCAAACATCACAGAAATGAGGAAACAAAAGCAGGTTTGATGGATCTTCCTCTAAAGTCAATTCCAAACCAGTGCCCATCTGACCTGCTTTTTGGAGTGGCTGAACCCACTTTTTAGGACTCACGCACTGCAGTCAGGAACCTTTTTGACCCTTCCAAAGGTGTGGCAGGCCCTGACTGTCCCCAAGGCTGTACCCACACTGCTCACCCTATGTCTGCATGTCCTTTAGCCTCTCCATCCTTCAGAATTTTTTCTTCTTTTGTATGTATGGTTTCCCATTCAGAGTGCCCCAATGAGGAAGGGCTGCTGTGTAGAGGCATTGCTGTATGGCACTGGTGTGTCCCTTGGCATGAAAACACCACCAAAGCTGTGATTATTTTGTGCACCTGATTTGAGAGTCCATACATCCATTCTTTGCTTTGACCATTAACAAGGCCTGATTTTAGTCCAAAACAAGCTGTCTTGAAACGAAATAGTCATTTTCCAGTCTTCCTGTAGAAGCCAAAAGTATTTTAAGTTGGACTGGACTGGCCTAAATACAGGGTGGGGAGGGAGTCAGTAGGTTTGGGACATTTTAATAATGAAGAGAAGAATGTGAAAGGAAGGATTAAACATGGTGTTTTATGTGTATTTATTGAGTCAATTTATAAGGTGCCTTTTGCAAAATATCTTGAGCACTGCATGGAAAACCACAATGCAAAATATTTGAAAAATCTGAACACGAAGCCAGCGTGTCCCAGCATACAGCCAGGAAACAAAGGAGAAGCTGGCACTAGGAGCAGTTCTCTAATCACCAGGCCCCAGCAAAAGGAGATCTGTGTCTGCAGGACAAGGTGAGCCATCATAGGAAGGATCTGTTCCCTGTGCTCCAGACAGCCCCAAGTGAGTCTCTGTGGGCAGCCTGGAGGACAAATGGCTCAGCCCATCAGATCCCCTCCAAAGACAGACCTGGGCTGACAGACCTCAGTTGAAATAGGATGACCCTGGCTGATCTGGGAGGCCTGAAGGTGGCCCATTGCAAGCCCAACTGGCGAACACATAGGAGCAGGACTGCCTGGATGGGAGCACGTTGGGGAATGCAACCACTGCTCCATCTGTACTGCACAATCCTCAGGACTGCTGCCCCTGGGCTGTTTTCAGGGAGAGGCCAATTAGAAGCCCATTCCACCTGGCCAAGGCAAGAGCACAGATGTTTGTGGCACAGTTTCTGTTATGGGATTTTCTTGCTTGGAACTGAAGCATGAGTCTTTGGCACGCTGCTGTGCTGGTGGCTTTTTCCTGTGAGAAGGCCAGAGCTGCCCCTCCGGCTGTGCGGCTCCGCTAAACCCTGCGGAAGGGCTGCCAAGTGCTCCCCAAATTCTTTGTGAAGTCCATGGGAAATCTATGTGGTGAGGAACACTATAAAGAATGCACTTAACAAGAGTGCTTTGAAGTCATGAGTACTGGAAAAATATTCTGTGGAGGACTTAACTGAATGACAGAACAGGTAAAGACCTCAAGGCAAAATTGTCGCACCTCTGTAATATAACTTTGTCAATCATTTTTAAGGGTGGCAAGGAACTGAAAATGGGTAGAGTAGAAAAAAGACCATGCTGATTGCTTTAATCCATACAAGATGCATTTTTTAGCATCTGTAGCACAGTTAATTTCCTTATGCAGTATTTTTCCTGAAAATAATTTGCTATAATAAAAATGAAGGAATACCATGCCCATGGGACAGAGATTAATCTGCAGTACACAAGGACATCTCTTCAGGGGAGGGAGCATACCTACAAGAGGAGGTTTCATTGCAGGAAATACTGCTCACAAAATTGCTGAGTTATCAGCATATTTGAAGAGCTAACTTTGTTTTGCAAATCTAACCTGTGCAGTTTCTGCTGTGGCGGAGGCTGTGAGAGATTAGTGAGATCAACAAACGTTGTGAGTGGGGTGGTCTTCTTCACTTCCTTCCCTACAGCCAACCACTTGCCTCTTCCAATGAGAAGAGTGAAATACTTCAAAAAAACCAAACCAAAACAATAAAAACCCCAGCTCATAAGACTTCATCTGTTGGCAGCGAGGCCCGAGACAGGACTTTGGTCTCGTTTTAGCTCATCTGACTGAAGGTCAATCCATAAAGTAGCCCTTTGGTTGGCTGGGACATTTACTACATCTATTAAGGCTTTGGGCAATCTATGTTGGGAAATGGGTTTTGGACAGGTGTCCCTTGAGAGTGGTCCAGGGTCTTTCAGTTTTGAGCTGCTTGTCCACCTGTCTGTCCCAGTGTTGGAAGTGAGGTGAGAACAAGAACTATGAGGGCCAACCCCCCCATTTAGATCCTGAATGAGAAGCACGGACTGATGCACCTGCATTTTGGTGTGAGAAGGGCAGCATGACCTGGCTTTCTGTCACATGGATTTCAGGTATTACACATTGCCCTTACCTGGAGGACTTCACCAGCTAGAAGCAGAACTGATTTACAGCCTGACATTTTTCAGAAATAAGAGTGTGCCTAAAGCAGAGAGGTGCTTGTATGGATGATGTTGGAATAGGGGTTGATACTTGGAACTGCTGCAAAGCATTGCTGGAGGAGCTGGTTTGCACGCAGGATTTGACCTTGAACTTTCTCCTGCAGTTCAGGCCAACACCCTCTACCCCCTAGGCCTGAAAAATGTTCCTCCCTCTTTCTTTACAAATATATTTGTTATGTCTAATTTTTCTGGCCAGAGCACTGGTACAGACTTGTACCCACAGAGCTATGTGGGTGAGGGGTGGGAGGTGATGTGACATGTGAGTGACTTTAGCTAAGCTTACTGGAGTCCCCAGTGCAGTTACACCAGCACAACTGTTCTCTTCTGGGGACAGTTTACTGTCATTCCAGGGGATGGTGGCTTTATTGTCCCAGTGTGAAGTACAGCTCTGTGAGTCTTCCTGGGCTCACACTCGGCTGTGGCAGCCACAAGCTCGCTGTGACATCCATGCTGCCAGTTCCAGAGTGGGTTTGAAAGCAGACACCCAAAGCTCTGACCTGCTCATGTTCAAGGGACCTGCCAAAGGACTCTGGGTGTCTTGGAGCAGTGTCTCTGATAACCCAGAGCATGTGAGCTTGGATCTTGGCTGCTGAGCTCCAGACCTTATGTGGGACGTGTGGGTGTGTGACTAATGTGGCTAGCAGAAGAGTCCCATTCTGGGGACAAGCTCAGGTAGAAGAGTCATGTCCCCTGTGATCCCATGAGTTAGGCACAGAACAGGACATGGACTGAAGCAGTGATGGAACAGGTTTGTGTGCTCCAGCTGTGGAGCTGCAGCCAGACTGCCTGGTCCCCAGCCAGAGCAGCGCAGCACCCAGGCCCAGCTCCAGAGTGGTTCTCCTCGGGATCACACACACAGCTTCCTCCACCCCAGCCTCTGGGCAGAGTGGAGGCCACTGCCATGCTGCCAGGTGCGTGGGTGAGTCACAGAGCACAACCTCCTCCACCCCCAAGTCAGTCTAGACACAGGGAAGTCCAGCTGCCTGCAAACACCCCATCCCATCAGCTTCCCAGCCAGTGCTCTCCTGGCTGGCTCGGGTAATTTGGAAGGACTCCAGCGAAGGATTTGGCAGGCTGATCTCTAACAGTTCTTCCCAGTTCAGACCAATGTGGTGAACTGGTTTACCAAACACTTCATACTGTTCACTGTGCTTTTGCCCTTCTTTGAGTAATGACTGTGTTTATTGGCACGGTGTCAACATTCATTAAGTGACACCCCTTGTCTTCATGTGAGAGGTTACTGTCATTCTGGAGCGGAAGCATCTACTTGCTTTTGTGGGAGAAAAGTGGGTATAGAGGGTAACGTGGTGTTTTTACAAGCAGCAGTGTTGAGTATAGGAAGCCA
Source organism: Promerops cafer (assembly GCA_013398275.1). Taxonomy (NCBI): domain Eukaryota; kingdom Metazoa; phylum Chordata; class Aves; order Passeriformes; family Nectariniidae; genus Promerops; species Promerops cafer. The sequence continues at coordinate 761,487 of VZSE01002604.1, read as the reverse complement.
CACGGTTGAGTCCCATCTCTGCCACACCAGAGTGGGTTTTCCAGTGAATTTGCAGCAGTGGGGGATCTTCAAGGTGTCCTAAGAAAGACTGTACCTGCCTGGGAGGATGCAGGCAATATCTCAGTGGCATGTGGATCATGCTGAGCTTGCTATCAAACCTCTCCAGGTGCATATCACTGGTGTTGATTTTTTTGATGTAAACAGTTTGTGTAGAGAGGTGGACATTTTCCCACAGACCATGACTTAAACCTTGTGAGAGCTCATGTGCAGGCTGCTGGTGGTGTGGGTATACAGGAATCCTGGCTGGCTTCCATGCAGCTACCTGCCCTGACCTGTCCCATGAAATTAAGAGATGCAAAAGCCATTTCCTAGGAGATCTTTTGTGTTTATGCTCTGCTGGGTCAGGCTGGCCCACAAAAGCCATTGGGCTGGGGTTGTTTCCCTATTGACTCAGTGGCTGGAGTAGTTTGAAAGCTGGACATCTTTTTATAACACCTGCTGTGCCCCCATCTCCTCTCCATGGGGCAGGGTAGTCCTGCTTGGACAGAAGGATGGCAGTATCCTCCTGACAACCTCTTCCAGGCATATTGATGCAGCACTAGAAAGCAGTGGTAATGTCCTTCAGGGGGAAACAGATGCACAAATCTTAAGAACCTGAACTAGAAAAATCTTGTTTCATTGAGACATTGGGCAGTTCAAAGGAACACAAGTGACAAGAGTTATATCCTTTTGTGATGTTTCCTTTTTTTTTTTTTTAACTCACCCTCCATCATTTTCTGTATCCATTGCAGTTTCTAGCTCTGTGTTCAGCTTTTTCCAGCCCACTCCCCTTGCATTCCCAGTGCATGCAGCCCTGCAGAAACGCAGCACTGGACTGTAGAGAGATGACTGTACCCAGGAGCTTCTGGCATCCGGCAGAGGGCAAGCGAGCTAAGACAGCGATCCTGTCCCTGCAATCCCCTCTGCAATGCTCACTGCTCAGGGAAGATCTTCTGGCATTGTTCTGGGCTCTCAGCAGACATGATCACATTATCCAACCCCCTTTTTCCACTCTTCACCTGCCTGCATCTTTCCATTTCTCCTGGACACTAACACAGTTCTTTTTTTTCTACATTGGTGTCCTGATTGGTACTGGCATGATCTTCTGTTCAAAACTTTTAGCTATTTTTCAGTCTGACTAGATACAGGAAGTATTTTTTTTTTATGTTTTTTGTTTCCTGTGTTTATTTCCTGCAGTTTCGGAAGACATCTTCCTCTTTTTTGGGTCCGTTTTGGATCACAGGCCCTGGGGTCTTGAAAGCTGATTCACCGGAGAAGCTGTTGTTTCCCCAGCCTGCTAAAAGCAAGGAGCAGTTCTGTCCAGTGTGTGCACAAACATTACTCAGATGGCTCCTGCTGCTCCTCTACACCTATTGTACATCCAGACATTCATGCTGTTACCTGTTACTGTTCCAGCTGGCAGCTTCACAGTCCCATGCGCTGCAGGACAGAATCTTTCTAATCAAGTCCCCTACTTTCTGGGAATGTGCACTGTTCACCCTTACACCTGGCTGAGGATAAGATTTAAGATTTAATCAGCAAATTAAAAAATAAACAAAGCAAGTTTGAAGAGAAGCAGATATTTCTGTCCTTTATTTTGGGATGCTCTCTCTTTGTTCGCAGCACAAGTTAGTGTGTGTGCATCATCAAAGGGAATTAAAATGTGGTTCAGCTCTCAAAAGACACTGTGGGAAACCAACACCAGTTGCTGTGCATTTGCTTCCTGTAAAAGGTCAGCACTGGGCTGTACTTGCTGGGAGAGTTAAAAATGCTGAAGGAAATAATATACTCATTTCTCTTTGAATGCTTGTAGTGCACAGGCTCCTTGTTCTCTGAGGTTCCTCTGGAAAATCCCAGTAACGAAGGTAAGTAGGCTTTACTCCAGCTCACAGCTGTTCTGGTAGGTAAAAGAGTGAGTAACTGGTTTATTGCCTTAGACAAGGGTGTGTTTGCTCCTGACTGCTCCCTGTTCCTCCCTGCAGCCACACCAGCAGTGCCTACTGGGACAGAGCGACAGGAGGGAGAGCTGGATGCTGTAGAAGGATGGATCCAGCATGGATCCAGAAAATGGATCAGGTTCTGGTTGGGTGGATATCCCAAAAGACAGATTGTTGCACAGGGTTTGGGGGGAGGTAGATTTGGACCCTCCATTTTAGCGCTTGTGGGTGAGGGAGGAGAACCTGTACTTGCAGAAAGCTCACTAGAAAACAGCTCTCTCTGGTGGGGTGGGTTTCATCTGGAATCTGTGAGAGACAATAAACAGGATGTCCCACAATGACATTTTTATAGAGTTGCTTTGCAGAGTGGGGCTGTGCTTAAAATCCAAATTTAGTTTATTTGAGTGGGAGCGTCCTCAGCTTTAATGTCTGCTTGCTTTCAAAGCAACATGATAGAGCTTGGCTCATGCAGCTCTGATGTCCAGGCAAACCTGTGATCTGGATCCCTCCTGCTATCTTCCTAAAAGCCCCCTGCCCTTCCATTGAGCTACACTGGTGCTCATGTGTTGAGATTTTAGCTGTAATGATTTTGTGAAGGGTTAATTAGCAAGCTGTGCTCTGCAGCAGAGATGACTTCATTTTAAGGTTTAAGCATCTTTGTACATCAGGCCAGTAAAATATTCTTGGAAATAGACACAGAGCTATAAACCTAAAATCATGCTCTACTGCTGAGTGAGATACAAGAATCTTTAATAAAAGGTCTGGTTAATTACTAGCATGTGATGGCAAGTGATGAAGAGAGGCTGTGGGCTGTGTTTGTTCAAAGTGGAGAAGAGAGGCCAAGAGCCAATTGCTGTATGTGACTTCCAAAGGGAGGTTTCAGAGAGGATGGAGCAGGTCTCTTCCTCAGAGAGGCACCACAAATGGATAAGAAACAATAGGGGCAAGCTTCTGTGAGAGATGTTCTGTCTCAATAGAAAGAAAATAATTTCAGAGGGAGAGTGGTTTAGCCCAGAGTGGCTGTGGATCTCCACCCTTGGAGATACTCAAAACTGGATCAGAACAGATGCTGAGCAAACTTTTCTAGCTCTGAAAGGGAACTCTGTAAGTCTCTAGCTGAACGGTCTGCTCTGCACAGCATCTGTTTGCCTTAGGTGGGGGATTCCTGGAGGTATTAGTTTGTGGGGTTACTAGGAGACCTTTTCTTGGGATGGAAGGAATATACAGCCTTGGGCAGTGGTGGCCCAACCTTCTCACTTTAGTCATGCCTTTTCTTTGGCAGGGCGTCCACATCAGAAAGAAAGTGAAGAGTTTGTTAGTCCAGCTCCTCCTCTATCACAGCGAGGGTCCAGAGAAGCAAGCCAGAAACCAGCAGTGATGCTTGGAGAGAATGTTGCAGAAGGGGTCTTGCTTGTGGGCTGCCTGTCAGTGCTTATGTTCATAGGCTGGTACATATAAACATACTGAAGAAATGGAAAGACTCACTGCTGTAGGAGTGTCTCAGGCTGCCTGGCTGTCTCAGCAGGGCTGCACCAGTGCAGGAGGGCTCATAGTGCTACCCTGGGATGAGATCATCCAGATCATCCCCTCCCACACCTGCCTTGACAGGTAATGTGCTTTAAAGCACAGGATTAAATATTGTGAGTTGAGGCCCCGTGCTTTTCTGCTGGCCCCTGGACACTTTTGTATGGGGCTAGTTCCCCAGTCTTTCTCCTATGCTGTTGCTGAAGAGGGCAAGGGGTTCTGTCTGGAGGCAGAAGGGCAGAGTTGGTGTTGCCCCAAGGTCCCCTACAAGTGGTCTCTGCTACTGAGCAGGGCCAAAGGTGGGATAGAGCTTATCTAGGTCCTGGAGAGCTGTACGATGAGGACCTGCTCCTGCAAGATGCTCTGTCCCCTCAGCTCTTGGCTCCATCTTCCTCTGCCTTGGCCACATATCCAGGAATGAGTCAGACCAGGAGAGGTGCAGATCCAGGGTCAGGGGAATGGGACTGGAGAAATTCTTGCTTAAGAAGTTGGTAGGGGGTTAAAGGCACTGCAGTCCTGCGTGCTCCCTTGTCCTGAAGTAGCTCCTGTTCTTCAACAGCCAGGGGACTTTTAGTGCTGGGATTTCCTTTGTGCTAGACATAAATGTCAGTTCACCTTCAGACACTTCTCTTGCCCTAGGAGAGCTCTGTGCTCTGAGTCAAGATCTGAATGGCCTGTCTTGCCCCAGCCAAAACACGACTGTTCCCTGTGTTTCTTCCAGTACTTGTTTTATTTGTCCCATGAGACGAATAAAGTTACTTCCCTGCGGAGGCTTTGACATAGGCAGCTAGAGACCAGCAGCTGGAGTTCTTTCTTAATACATAGTCACACTACACTTTCCTTTCCTTCATCCTGTTCCATCCAAGCACTTTCTGTGGACTCATGTAAGCAATCCCTGCTCTCCCTGGGGCTGCAGCCCCTTTCCACTCCATTCCTGCATGCAATGTTGTTACTCAAAGCAGTATCCCAGCATGGTGCCTAGAAAAGAGCTGTTTTCTCTCCTGAGTAGGTTCTCCAAAGCTGTTATTACTTTTCCAACAGCAAATACAAAGCAAGTGGAAATGTTGGCTGATGCTGCTAACAAAATTCTTAAGCATCTATGTGTGCTTTGAAATGCTTTCATCCTGCTGCCCTGCTCAAGGGGTACCAGGCACCAAGGGAAGCCTGTCAATGCAAATGTCAGAATGATCTTTGGGTTCTCGTATCTGTCAGGGGGATACTGTCCATTTGCTATTCCAAGGGCTGGGAGGCTGTACCAGCCCTCTCCAAGAAGCAAGACCCTTTAGTATCTGGACTCACTGAAACAAACAAAGGGATTTTTAATCTAACTTTTATCTTGGGATCTAAATCCCCATGGAAACCACAGATCATATAGGAAGACTTGGTAGGTGTATGGATTGTGGTGGCTCTTATGCCTAGGCACGTGAGTTTTCAGGAGCATTTCTCTGATGGGAAATCATGGCTGAGTGGTCTGGAGAGGGGAGGTCTCTGACGCCAAAAGAACAGGTCCTCAGGTAAGACGCAAGGGCTGTTAGTCACCAAATATGAACAGTACTAGTCCCCATTCCCTCTAAGTTACAGCTGGAATTTTGTGATGTCTGTAAAGCCACTGAGAATTTAGGATCTTTGTAAACAAGTCACCTTCTGCTGATATCCTGAGAACTGCCACTGGGAAACTGTAATAAAGAAGTTGTGTACAGTATTAGGCCCTTTAGCCTCCCAAGGCCCACTTCAAAGAGAGATTTGTTTAAAGTAGGAATATCTCTGCAAAGATGCACTGCTACCTTTGCTCTTCCTTCCCCTCCCTCAGCTACATCTCCTTGCCAGATCCTCTTCCAAGAGCAATTAGCCCTGGTACCTGCAGAAATCAAGGACAATCTCCACATAAATCCTCTCTGCTTTTGTTTTATCATCCCTATAAGCCAAGTCACTGCGCCTGATCTGCCTAGGTCAATACTGAACCTTTTTTCCTTACCTCCTCCTGGTCAGCTGCTTGGTTTCAAACTGTTTTAAACACCGGCCTCTTCCCTCGAAGGCATCTTCGAGGGAAGCTTAGGGATGAGTGAGGAGTGACTCATGGTGTGTCCAAGAGCACAAGCCTCTGTTGTGTATGGCAACTGCAGACCAGACAAACTTGTGACACCCTGCCTCTCTCCCCTGCACCCCTGCTGGAGAGCAGTGGTGCCTGGGAGATGGGTAAGTACCGAGCACCTGGCCCCTTAGCATGAGAATCACCATTCTTTATGCCTTCCAGCTAATGGGTGGTTTCAGCTCTGCTAATCTCTAATCAGTGCTGGAGAAACCTAAACAAACTAGCCTGGACCATTCCAAAGCATTCATAATTACTGGATCAGGCTCAAAGATAACGCATTTAGGGCTGCTCTAAAAACATTTCAGATAGGGTGAATGTAAATAAAGTGGCCTATAATTGACCCTTCTGCTGACATCTGAACTCTGGCTGTGCTGATGCACCTGGGGAAAACAATATGAGGATGGAGAGGGATGCCTGGGGCATCAGGCAGGTCCAGACCTACCTCTGAGCGTGACCTGTGGAGCAGCAGAGCTAAGGGTGTAAATCAGAGCCGCAGGAGCTTGTGGGGTACCTGAAACCCTTGCACAGGAGCCAACCAGGCTCCAGAGAACAAGTGCTGATGAAGTGTGAAACATGCTGATGAGTTTTGGGGGCGGGGGGGTGGAAGTACAAGAAGCTAATGTGCAACCACAGGTGTTACTCTGGCAGTGCAGGTAAGGTATGCAGTGAACCTCTGGGCACCTAGCCCTGAGGAGGAAGAAGACGTGATGCTGGTAACTCATTTCTGGGCCATTTGTTTATTTCCTTGAAAGCTTGCTGTTTACAGTGTGATTGCCTTGGGGAGCAGCTGTGGGCAGGATGGAACAAGAGGGTCTTGACAGTGCCTCCCTCCTCCCTGCAGGGCTTTGCTGAGCTCACTCCCACCACCCCAATTCAATGAGCAAAGCTACTGAACTGGGGTGGCTGAAGGCAGGTTAAGTTTAATGCGTCGAGGCAGCATGGGGCTGGAGCGTTGGGACCTACAGTCCTGGGGAGTGTGGAGGGAGGGGCAGAGAGCCAATTCCATGGATGGATCCAATAGCCTGGATTTTAAGGCTTAGTGTTCCTTTTGAGGGGGAATAGAGGTCTCCCATGCAGGGGCAGAGGGCAGGGCAGAGCTCCTTCAGTCAGCTGCAGAGCTACTGACTCTGGCCTTGGTCATGTTCCCCTGGCACCCCCTGGGAAGGGATGGGGATGAAGGAGGGAAGACCCCCTGTCATCCCACTCTGATGTGCTTCACTCTGAGCCAGAGGCAATTCCTACCTCCCAGTACCTTTTACTCATGGCTGAGCTTCACTGAATCTCCAGGGAAAAAACAAAATTCTTTTATGGCTCTGTCCTTTGTCAAGGATGAATTAGGAAAAATAAACTCACAAACAGAAAGTGGAGGCCCAAATGCATCAATCCCAACCTTCCTCCTCACAGCCCTTTGTCATCACCTGCCCCTCACCATGCCAGCTCTGGGACTCAGGAGACTTTCTCCAGTATCCACCATAAAGCACTTTGTGTTAGTCTACTGAAAAGGAGGACTTTAAAAATAATTAAAACACTGTTTTAATTTTCTTGAATTCCCCCCCCCCCCCCCCCCCCCCCCCGCCCCCCCACCCA
>VZSE01002604.1:667471-750371 GCA_013398275.1 Promerops cafer | reverse complement strand
CCCCGGCCTCCGCGGGTCCGGCACGGCGCGCCGAGAGCCGCGCACCGGGGACGGGGCACCGAGCGCTCTGCGCAGCGCGCCAGGGACCGGGCACTGCGCGCCGGGGACCTGGGACTGGGGACTGCCGTCCGGGCTTCGGGCACTGGGGACAGTGCACCGTGCATCACTCACCGGGTACCGGGCACTGGGGACAGGTGGGCGCCGGACACCGCGCACTCGGCAGCGTCTGCCGGGGCATAGCCGGGACGCCGGAACGTCCAGGGGACAAAGGAATCTTAAAGGGTGACCTCAGGGGAGTCCTCCCGGGGCAGAGCGACCCCGCGGGAGGGCAGACAAGGGGGATCCCTGCGGGAGAGGAGCGAGAGTAAATCCAGGAAAGCACAAAGAGGGAAGGAATGAAAGGGGCGCTGGAGCGGGGACAAAGCATGAGCGCATATCTGAGGTGGGCAAAATGGGGTATTTGGGGATGCAATTACTTCGGGGCTTAGAGAGGCTTCCTTAGTATGGGACAGGAACCCCAGGGGTGAAATGTAACAAGGTGGGGCGGGAAGGGGAGTACAGGCACCGCTCCAGGGGGCAGGCTGGAGGTTGGAGTCTTCTAGGGAAAAAACAGCCACCATGGGAAGAGATAAGGGTGAACTTTGGGGAGATGCAGCTGAGGGATGGGGAGGGTCGTTTGGGGAGCAAAGAGAAGTGAACGTTCAGATTTGTGTTTGGTGGAGGAGTAAAACCACCCTGAAGGGTGATGGATGCCCCAAAGATAAGGAGAGAGGTGGTGTGGGAGGACTATGTGCTGCCTGGTGGGAAGGGGGAAGCTGAGGGACTGTGGGGGGCCCTGCTGTGTGAGGAACCTGTTCCCTATGGCCACCCTTCCAGCAGAGTTCACCTTGGAGATGAGGTGACTTCTGCCAGCTCCCGTGGGGGTCCTGGCCCCCTCAGTCCCCCCTGCTCCGAGAACTGGGTGCAGGGACAAGAAGAGTGTCTCCCGGGGCACAGCCCCCGGGACAGGGGCGCCAACAGGCTCCTGACCTGTTGCTGTGATTGCCGTGGGAGGGAGCGCTCTTCGGGTTGCCCGTGCGGCAGCGCTGGGTTTTATTAATGCCTCCTCTCCCTTGCGATCAACTGCAAGCTCTTTGCTTTTCCGTGGGATGTTGAGAATTGACAAATCAGCTCTGGAAATAGAAACCAGAACTTTCTCCTTTGTAATCACCCCTCCTTGACTTCTGCTGCCTTGCTGGTTTTGCTCTCCTGGCTATGACTTGGGCTCTTGACCCTGTTTGCATAACTAGTTCAGCTGCACGACTTTGAATTCCCTCTCTTCCCTCTTGAGGCTTTATTTAAAAGCGCTCTGAACCGGGCTGTACCTCTTGGCGTCCCTCTCTGTGAGGATGGGAATGCAGCCAGGTACCTGTGCATGCTGCTCCGAGTACCTGTGCATGCTGCTCCGCTCCAGGAGGAGAGATGGAGAGAGTGGAGTAAAGAAAAAACAGCAGCACGGAGAACTTCGCACGTTTCAAGCTGCTGCTTCCCACAGCCAGGCTGCGACTGCTGTTGTCCCCACTCCTGTCCCCTCTTCTGTCCCTTCTCCCTTGCCCAGCTGTGAAGGGCTGTGGAGAGCCAGGACTCTGGAGAAAAATGTTGATGCAAAATCTTCCTTGACTACAGAATATGAGTGTCAGGGGAATGAATTTTAGACTCTCCAGAAGAAGCCAAGGGCATTAGATTTAAGGAATTTGGCTCTGACTTCCAGGTTTATGCTTTTACAAAAAACTGGGGTGGGTGGAGGGCATTGCAGTGATGGGCTGAGAAGTAAATTTCTGAGTTAGTGCTTCTTTTTTTTTTTCTTTTACAGACCTTAATTCAGAATTACATTAACTTCACTCAGTATTTTGCTTGATTGGATTATCTTCATTCCTTTACAATGGGTGTGATTTATTTGATTGTATCTCTGTGGGTAATACACACAGACATAAATAGCACAGTTTAAGAACCCTATAATGTGTGTGGTGCTCTGTAATATCCATAGGGGGTAAATAATAAAAATACTGGCACATCCTTAACCAGTGTGATGTGAAACATGCAGCTGGAATATTTACAGTTGAGCATGTCTTGGCAGAGGAGCTTGGACATCCAGAAAAGGGTTTGCGCTCTTCAGATTACAGAACTTTCAACAGGTTATTGTAGCCATTAGGAAAAAAATCCCAACCAAACCAAAACAACCAAACCCACAACAAAACCAAAATCTGAATCTGCCAGCTTCACTTGATACTCTTCTCTTCAGACTCTCATCTTTGATCCCATCTGCACTGTGCTTGCTAAACATATATGAGGGAGCTGAGTTTGCTTTTCGTTTTAAGCAGTGACAGGGAAAGCACTCTGGCACCCAAAAGAGCAGGGTCTGGAATTTGCTTTTAAATGCTGATGTTAAGCCAGTTTCAAGAGTGCCCCAAGAGCAAGTTTTTGCCTGCAAAAAGCAGGTGTTGAGGGTTTTTTGGTGTGGTTGGTTTTGTGCTGCCTTTTTTTTTTTTTTTTCCCCTTTTTAAATGTGCTTAAAGGTATTTACCCTTTTTCCCCTTTCCAGCTTGAAAAGGCTCCTTTGGCTGATTCAGGACTGGAATGCAGAGCTCGTGCTATTCCTAAATTAAGAGGTTGGCAAGTTTTTTTGTCCCTGATGAGAGGCAGAAGGATTGCCGAAGTGAAACAAGGAATAAAACTCTGCAAATTCTCCTGCTATGGCTCCAGCATTGTTTAGTCTTCCACTAAGGTCTGTAAAGCCAATCCTGAAATGGTTGTAGGTGGAAAGTAACATAAACCACCATGTAGCTAAGAAGCAAGGGATGTTGCTCATTGCACAAGAGGCTTTGGGTATTTTGGAGATGTTGGGAATGTTGGAACAAAATAGCAGCAGTCTGTGGAAATCAGTCTGAGAACTTCTACCCTCCCTGGGGAGGGGAGTGCATCAACCCCCATGAGTGGTGGGAGTGAGGTGGAGACAGCATCTACAGGGATCAGGGCCTTTTAGGTAGTTTTGGTGCCTCTGGACCACATTCCATTGCAGTTGGTTTCAGGTCACGGTGTAACAAATTCCTGTACTTCAGACTGGAATCGCCTGACGTGGGGACAGGGTTGTTACTGTGTGTGCAGAGCTCGCAGAGCTCCTGCTGGTCTTGAGTGTGTTTATTCTCTCAGCACCTCAGCAACATTATCACGGTGTTTTGCAGATGGAGTAAATGACGTGCCCAAGGTCCTCCAGAACACAGGGAGCAGAGTGAGGACTGTCTTTTCATTGTGTTAGTCTGTGTCCTGGCAGAAAATGTCTCAGATTCTGCAGCCACCTTCTGTTCAAAACAGGCCTAAGGTGGCCATATGGGTCTTGTAGACACAGTGTGATTTGAGAGGCATTTTAGGTAGCAGTGGGGTCTTTCAACACCTCCAATCTCAGCCAGAGGGTGGGGATCCTGCCTTCTGTTTTAGCCATGAAGAACTGGAATCAGGGGCTCGTGTGGTGGTGTGCAGCTCTCAGCTCCCATGTCCTTTGCCCGTCCTGCTGGTTTCAGCTCTCACCTTATGTCAGAGCAGGCTGGTTCAGGAGATAGTCCTGCTGCCAGCCAGCCCTAGAAAACAAGTGTCAGATCAATAACCTGAACTGGCTCAAGGTGCAGCAGGGTGCCCAGCAGGATGCCAACTGCTGCTTCCAGGTGGGAACTTATGCTGAGAAGTGGAGCAGGGCAGATCTCATTGATGTCTGCAAATGCCCTAGACTGTCTTGCCCAAGCTGTAAGAACAGCTGAAGAACCATATTTTCTCCTAATGGAGACAAGATCCTAAGACTAAAACTTGTTCCACTCTGAAAAAACAGTTCTTGAGCCACTGTTCAAAGCTGACCAGTTAAGAGAATTTTTTTTCCCTTTGCCAATTGAGTTCAATTGTGTTTGTAGTATTACTTTGTTGTAGGGATACTTGTACTAATTTAGTGGAATATGTCTCAGAACCCACTGCTAGCTAATGAGTCCTGCTTTGGAATCTCACTTACTTATTAAAACTAATGTGTTTTTTCAGCCCATGCCAGTGCAAAGTAACCTTTCCAAAGGGAAAGAGAGCTGTGCAAAGAATGTGGCTCCGAGCAAACTTGAACTTGTAGGGCTGGGGTTGCCTTACTCACCTGACCAGGGTCTCCGCTTTGAACTCCCATGACACAAAAACAGCATCAAAATAGTTAACTGTTAAAAACACAGCTTGTTTTAGCATCCAGCTAAAATCCTTATTTGGGTAGCTTCAAATGCCACACATCCTTCCTTACAGGTCAGATGTCAAAACCTTCATTTCCCCTTGGCAGGCAGCTGCTAAAAGACAGTTTAATGTATTGCTTGAAAACACAGAAGACTCTGAGGTTGGAGGTAGCATAATGTAACTGGAATTTTAACAGCAACTTGAAAACCATGCCAGTAATGCTACGAATGCATTTTTCATCTCTACTGAATTGCCAGGAAGACTTCTGCTTTTCTCCTGCTTTTATAAGGAAATGAAGCATCCGTCATGATCTGCATGTGCATGTGTGTATCTGTCCTTCCGCCCCCACAACTTCTGACCCTGTCAGTCAAGTTGTTGGATCCAATGCAGCAGTGGATGTCCTGAAAGTTCTGTGTTGCTAAAGCGTGGGTGAGGAGTAGAGGAGAGCCAGGCTGTGAGTGTCCCCCTCATCCTGTGCTGGAAGCACATGAGCAGGAGGGAGGTTAGTTACGAGTGCAGCAATCAGGCTTTCAGCCTGGCTCATGCAAGCTCGGGCATTACCACGCGCCAGGGAAGCTGACTACCAGAACCAGATCCACAGGACTGTGTTAATATGTCCATAGCCACTACAGCAGCTCTGCCCAGGATAAGCCTAATGTCTGCACAGCTCCTTGCCTTGGAAGAAATTTTTAAAAGTCAAATGCAATTAGTAACAGCTGTAAGGATGATAGGTGAATGAGAAATCCACACAGTTCATCTGTCCTCATTGCCTCTGGGGCTTTGCCAGTAGGTGGACCAGGTCTTCATGCTCGTCTGCAGTGGCTTAGTCTGCTCAGGAGCTAACCTGGTCATCTTTTCAGTATTAAGACAATAAATAACACCTTTGTGAAGCAGCTTCTTGAAAATAATGCTACCCCCTGCCACAGTCCCACTGGAGTTTGCCGTGGTGAGAGTGCTGCTGGTGTGAAAATGGTGGTTTGGAGGGAGAGGGAAGCCTGGGAAGATTTCAAGGCTCTGACCCAAAGCAGAAATGTGTTTTCATGCTGTCCCTTGGCAAATGATCTGTTTCCTTCTTGCCCTTTGCAGTTGTTTCCTTTCCTCTGAATTTCAGGCTTATACTCACTGAGTATGGTATTTGTCAAGGGAACAGCAAGAAGTCCCGTCTGTGAGAAAGTCCATGTCGTTTGTTTTATCCACATCCAGGAATTGAGCTGAGATAAACAATTCAGGAGGCAAAACAGTGAAAACTGGAATGTGAGAGGTGGCTTTGTGTATGGCTCTGTACTAGACCTGGCTGCAGTATCATCTGGGTCTAATTTATCTGCCCGATGGGCAGCTGTCACTGTTAACCACAAACACAACTGGATTTGTGAAGGCAGAGTTTCATCTCAGCAGCCAGCAGCATTCCTGTACCTGCTTTTCCTGGTCATGTGTTCTGAGCTACGGAGCTAGGAGAAACAGTCGTTTCCTTGGTGGATTTTTTGCATTTCTATTTGAATTGGACAATTCTAAGCTTTCTGAGCATGGTAACATCTGCCTTTCCTGCTGGGACTCCTTCAGGGAGGATCTTTTGCTCAAAGCAGAGTAAGAAGGTGGCCAAGGTAGAATGTAAAGATGCTGTATAAAGCATTTCCGTTACAGAAGGAAGGCTGAGCTTGTTGGTGTACTGAGTTTTCAGGCATAAGAATTCCTGTTTTCTTTCCTTGAATTGGGGTGAGATATGTAACTGTGATCAAGTGTCTGCTTAGCAGACCTTTTCTGTATTAGAGAGATGCAAATCCACTATCGCTTCCACCCACCTTCATCCTGGCTCTCCCTTGGGGAGGTGCTGCTGGAATCAGTGCCCCTATGACAGTGTCCTTTAGCAGCACGTACTGAACATGTTGTGTTTGGCTTTCCAGATTGTCCTCTCTGTTTGCATCTGCCAAAAGGGCCAGGTTTGTCCTGAGGCCTGCATTAGTGCCCGTGTCTTCCAGGGGGAGGGAGCTGTAGTACCTGTGTGCACCAATGCAACAACGTGGTGCCTCATGGGTGCTGAGTGTGCTGTGGGATTGAGAGGGCTGACCATGGTTCATGGTCCTGCTGTGGACTTGTGAGAGAAGGAAAAATCCTTGCTAGTGGTTCTAACATACTGTGCAGATTATTCCTGAGTTGATGTCGTGGCAGCCATGTGCCACTTTCTTCCTTGTGCACATTCTCATGCCCTGTCATACAGGTCTTGGTCTTTGTAAGGACCCGCAGAGCCATGATAAGAAGTTTACCCAACCGAATCATCACTTTTCTGGAAGGATGAGTTTTCTGCCAATTTATCAGATTTCAAATCTAGTCTTAGTATTCTTTCTACAAAGACAAACTACCTTCAGTAGACGAAGTCTGACCGAAATGTCTCTGCCTACTTTCAGCAGTCACTGCCAGCAAGCTGGGAGGTGTTTCTCATTCACAAACTGACCAAGCGTGACCTCATTAAACGTTGAGTTGACACCTAATTACAAGAACACGTGGTGTGATGGCTATCCTAGGCAAAGGCTGAGGAGAAATGGGTTAGTGCGCAGTTATCAGAGCTTTGCTGCAGCCCGGCATTTGACTGCTCTTTGCAATTGCATTATTGATTGATTTCTGCTCAGTGTTTTGCCAGACATGTCATTTAGTGAGATACCAGTGGGAAGATGAAGTCCCTTGTTGCATCAGCTTATGGTAGAAATAAATTGTTTAAAAAAGGAAAGGATCAGGAATTATGTGCCTTTGTTATGGACTGAAATACTGGGAGACATGAGGTCACTTTTATAAGCCTTGAACTGTCCTCTGACATTGCAGCTTTTATTCTGAAGAAAGCTGCACTGTGCCTCTTGGCTGGTAAGGGAACAAGTTCACTGCCTGGTGCTCTCTGTAGTCAAAGATCCTATTAATTCTGCCGGCTGCAAGGAACGATTTCTTGGTATTTCATTCTGGACTGTAATTGAGAGTGACACAGAGCACTGGTGGGAATTGGACTGTGTTGAAATCCCTGCTTTTTCTTACAGTTTTCTGCAGATAAACCAGCTCAGGTGGGATGAGGGTATTTCCAATGGTCTGCCCTTGAAATTTATAATATTTTCAACACCTTACTGGCTGGAGGCATTTTTAGAGAGGTGTCTTTGTGCCTCCTTGCTGCTTGTCCTTGTGATGCAGGATGTCTACAACATTGACACACAGTGCACTGCACTCACTTGCATAACAACATGTGTGGGATTACATGTCCTGTCATATCATGAAAATTCATAAAGCTTTGCCCGGTATTTTTGCTCCTGACTACAGCAAGATTTCCTGGTATGATGTTGCTGGTCAGACTTCAGCCAGAAGTCTGGTCTCAGCTCTCCTGGCTAGTAGTAGAAGGCTTAGTCCAAGCTGATGAATTTCTCTTGGCTTGGTGAGAAGATTGAAGCCTTCCTTCCCTTGTTTTCTCCTTGCTGTTTTCTAACTAGAAAAGGGTGAGCATCTGACATCCATTTCTTCAAGAGCGCTTGCTGCTCAGTCTGAGGTGACTGGTGAGTTGTTGACTGGTAGGGTGCCTCTTCTTCTGGCCATAATGAACAGGACTGCTTCCATGGCTCCTGCAGGGGTGGTTTGGGCAGGATTTTGTTCAGGCAGAAATCCAGGTTGTTACAGACTATTAGAGAGATCACTTGGAGCAGAAGATCTGGTTTTCTAGCGTTGTTTAGGGAATATTGCCATTCCTGGGACAGGATGCTGGTTCAGCAGTACAGGTACTAATTAGAGGCTAACCCACCAATCCATCACAGAATTTAAAGAGAACTCTGGAACTGGGAGAGAAAAGTGAGACTATGGCAAAATGGTGCCTTTTTACAGGTCAGCTTACTGTGGGAATTTTGAGTAATTTTGTTGTTGTTGATTTTAGTAACTAAAATCAGTGTATTCTCTCCTTTTTTTCCTTGCCAGACCCCACAGACCCTGTCACTCTGAGCTTTCAGATTCCATTAATTCTTGTGCATTATTGAGGGATTTTGGTTGATTAGATTCTTGCCTGGAATTTCTCTGCAGAGGAGCCCAGCTTCCCACTGCCTGCCGATGGGACCTGTAAAGCTCAACTTCCTTGCACACCCAGCTGGGTGGTGGGAGTACAACTTCTGATGTCTTCAAGACAAACTTGGTACCCTCTTCATTTCATGCACCTGTTGCTGAGAGCATGGCCAAGATTGGGCAGGTGGAAAGCACCTGGTCTACAGAGCTTTGAATAAAGCCAAAATGCCTGTTTTGGGCTGACTTTGGAGGTCTAGGAAGGTCTAGACCTCTCTGCATATAACTGAGGCATGGTTGGTCTGTGGGCATGGGGAGGAATTTGGCATGGAGCCCTCTGAAGCAACTGTCTTGTCTAGTAAAACTCGGGCTGTGGGAGTCGGTGTGAGGAAATAACAACATCCACTTTGGTTTCTGCAGGCTCTGTCCCGGGGGCTGGTTGGGTGTTGCAGGAGGCCACAGGAATCCTGCTTGTGACCACAGCCAGATTAATGGCCACTTGGGCAGCTTTTCAGAAGTGAGGAATTTGTCCACTTTCACAATAGTGGCTAGAAATTCCACATGAATTAATTAGTTTTATTACAGGACTTGTCCTTCCTGCTCCTCCAGGGCTGCCTGAAACACTGAACTCATTACATGAAGAAATGGAAATAGTACTAAAAATAAGAACTGGTATTCCAAGCCTTTGTGAGGAAACACACAGAGTATACTGATAACCCCCACCAGATGTGCTTCCCAAGCTGTGGCTTTCAGCCAGATGAGATCTAAACCCAAGTTTTAGATCAGTTGCAGCCACTTAAGCACCCCAGCCTGCTCCATGATGCAGTCTTCTCTCAGCCTCTTACTCCCTGCTCAGTTTAGGCTGTTCATCTAGGTCTCACAATTACTCCACAATTTCAATTTGATGCAGCGTTCAGATCTGACAGTTGGATGTTGCACAGTGAAGACTGCACACTTTCAGCCTCCTCTCCCCATTGGAATGGGTTTCCTACCTTGCAAGGACACTGTTGACTTTTATGGTAGTGAAGTGCTTGGAAATACCCCTGTGAAGGGGTAATCTGCACTTGAGTTATGGTGGCATGGGACTTTGGAAATGTTTGATTGAGTGTAGTCAGAGTGATGTCAGACTGAGTAAATATTTTGGGAGCCCAGCGCTGATAATTTTCTCTTGCTTATGTTTGTGGGGGGTCAGCCTGCAGAAATTTACCACCTCTCGTGTGGCTTTTAAAAAAACGTTGTCCGTGGACTCAGTGTGCTTTTATTTTAATCCCTTTTTAGAAGTGCTGATGTTGTCTTGAGATTTGCCCTGCTGGTAGGGGCAGGTGTACTGGTTGCTGGTCATTACAGTGTTTGCTTTATGAACATTGCTTCAGATACTTGTGGTGGGGCAGGTTCTCATTTTGAGTCTGACTCTTTTCTGCTCAGCCCCACCTTTGTGACCCAGGCTTGACTTGTTTTTTTGGATGAAGTGAGTTCGACATGAGAAAGCTGACCAGTGAGGTGGTAAAGTTCCTGCAGGTCCCCCGCCACAGAGTGGTTTGGTTTCTGCTCAGCTCTCTTGAGAATTGTGACCCTCATCCTGGACTATGGCCAAATGAGCTAACAAGGACTGAAACAGAATTTCCAGCATTAACAAAATGTGCCCTGTACAAAGAGTAAAAAATGCAAATGCAGACATAGATTCTTCTAATCGCAGATGGCTAGAAAGCTTCTGTTGTTCTAATAACGTTTGTTGTGGATTTCACTTGCTGCTTTCTTCCATTTTCTGTTTATTCTTTTTATCATGCTGGTTTCAAGGATTTGTTACCTTACTCCTGGCCATTAGGTTGGTCATGCACATGCTGAAACTGACCTTTGCAAATTCAGATCACACTGAAAGTGCTTGGGCAGTGGCAGGTATGTCAGGGCAGTAGGTGAGCCTGACCTAATGTCTCTCACATTCATGATCTGGCCTTAGGTGACAGCCAGCAGTGCACAAATTGGGAACTTAAGAAAAGAATATGGAGTGAGCCTTGAGAGGTGAGAACAGTGCTATGGAAACCCATCATGCTGCTGATACCACTCAGCCCATGATTCCAGGGATTTCCAAAGCACAGCCTGGTCTGCTGGCTGCTCAGAGATGTATCTTCTTTATTTGGTGAGCTGCCCTGAGTTCCAGCAGTGGGGCTTCAAGTGCTGGGGGAGGCAGACAAACCCACAGTGACGTCTCTGTACATCAGTCCTGCGTCTTGAGGCTTCAGCCATGGCAAGAAGGGAGGTCCCATCACTCGGGCTGTGCCCAGTGGAAGCACAGCCCTGCCCAGATCTGTTTTTATCCTTAGCTACGGGGTGTGCTAGGAGGGTTGAGCCTCTGGCTTGTTGTTGTCAGCAGTATCCTGTCCCCTGGAGCTGATCTGCCCTAGCAGAACTAAAATGTCTCAGCTGACCTAAAAAACTGCTTGTAATTGAAATGCAGTGGCCCCCATAAATATTCAACTGAGTCTGTGTTTTGCTGTGCGGTTTTTTTTTTTCTTTCCCAGTTCTTCTCTTTTACTTTTCCCTACCTGTGTGTGGATAGTCAACTGAATGCACTTCTCCTCCACAGCATCCTGTGATGAAATGGCATTTTTGGCAGTTAAATTATGCATCTTGCTTGTCTTCCATCGTCACCATGTTTAAGATGGATATCAAGCTCAGTGTTGAGTGGGTGAATGCTCCTGTGGGAGTGTTTACCCCACTACAGGCTGCCCACGGCCATGCAAACCACATCCTGACAGCCTGTGTGCAGCCTGCATTAAGATTTTGCAACTCTGCTGCTGAAACAGTGGACTCCCATCAGGTGAGGGAACTTACCAAAGTTTTGCCCAAGAAATAGCTGTGGATGGATGGGACTTTAGGTTGTGTGGCAGAAAGAGCTGGCAATGCAAGGCTGCAGTTATTGCAGTCAGACAGCGACAAAGGTATCTCTGTGAGCAGCTGGCACACTGGGCTGAGCTTTGGAAATCCCTGAAATCATGACCTGAGCTGGGCTGAGCGCCTGACACCAGTACGTGGGGCTTGTGCAAGGTGTGCAGCCTGCCCTGTACTGGAGTAACCCCAGCTGGGATGCTCTCCTTTCTCCAACTGTGGAAGCATGCACTATGCCTGGAGGACATAGCCTGTAGCCGCACCCTGGCAGGGACTAGGACAGTGCAGATGAGATTGCTCCCGTGGGGGAGTTAGCCTGGGGGTGCTGCAAAGCCATCGGATGGGGTCACCCATCATCACAGCTCAACCCGGAGCAAATGTGATTTCCCCGTTGCCACAGAGGTCAACGGCTGCATTTCAGAGCTGGAGCAGTGGTGTTGGTTCCCCACTGACCTGAGCCCAGTGCAGGGGCCAATGCAGGCCAGGGCTGCCATCCTGTCCTGTCTGACGTCCTGGAGAGAGGGGAGCTATGCTGTTCTCAGCTGGGGTCAGACCCGGAGCAGCCTTGGGCCAGAATTGCAGGTTTGCCCTTTTCCCAGACAGACACATGCATCTAAGGCAGCCAAGGCACAGGGTGAGCGAGACTGAATCTCCCCAAAACCACCCCTGTTTCCCAAGGACCTGAAGCGGGGACCACGGGAGTGGGATTAGACACCAGAGTTTGAGCACATATATGTTGAAATGCTGCCTGGAGGGTGCTTCTGTCCAGGGGCTTTCCTGGGGAGAGACATAGCCAGGAAGCAGAAATAGCAAGTGACTAAATGTCACGGTTACATTCCTGCCATCTGAAAAGAATTCCCTATTTTCTTTTGGCTGCAAAAATTAACTTCCCTTTTCTCCTCCCTGAGCGGGCGAGCTGGCTCCCGGTGGCTGTGCCCTCGTGGCGGATGCACAGGACGGTCCAGGTCAGACTGAAAGGAAAACTCTCCTACTGGGGGCTTTTCACTGTTGTGCTCCTTTCTAAAGAAAATGTGCAGGGCTTTTCTTGGCCCTTGTGAAGGCCAAGATGCAGGTCTGGAGCTGGAATAGGATAAGACTGGCCTCATTTGGGAGCTCCTCTGGGTTTTGAGCTGCTTGCTTCCCTTCTGCATCCCGCTGAGCTGTGTGGGGTGGGGGCTGGTGGCTGGCATCCGGCTTTTTGTTATTCATGTAATTAATCTCATTCCTCCCCGACTGAGGTTCTGCAGCCCCCAGGCACAGACTGGCTGTTCTGCCTCTGCTGCACAGTAAAATCTCCACCTGGGAGTCAAGGAAACTGAGGCAGGTACAGCTGAGTGTGTTGTTCTTGGGCATGCTTATCCTTTGGTCCTGGAAGATAAAGTAATGGGACTGTACCTTATGAGAGTAAGTTCCTTAGACTGAACAGCCTGCTAGTTGCTCCAGTGATGAACACTACAGAAATGTTGATGGTGCCACATGTTGCCTAGTTTGAAGATGCCAGGGTGGTGAAAACACTGAAAAGGCTCCAATGCAAAATTCCCTCGGATTTTTTAAAATTCCTTTTAATACTCTTTGCAATAGCAGAAGTCTTGACTTTTGTGGGATGAGAGCCTGATGGGTAAGGAATGACTCAGCAGCTGCTCCACCTGGGAATAGTCAAGAGCTCTGTCCTTTGACTTGCAAAAGGCTTTTGTGGGCCCTCTGGGATCCCCTTAGTGCCAAGAAGAAAATATGCATCATTATACCCATGCTGACCATGTGTATTCAGGCCAGCATGCTCATCCCAGTCTCTCTTGCCCTCTTCCTTTGCTGTTTTGTTTTTTTTTCTCTAAAACCCTGTAGTTTTTTCCCATTGCATTTTTTTTTTGGTCAACAAGTTTATTTTTTCCTGCTATAAGGTGCTGTGCTTTCTTTCTTCCTCTTGTGTTCTTACTGCATTTTGCCAGCCTCATCTTCTCTCCCCATGCTTGGTCTCATATTTACTTTGCATATTTTCAGCAGGGTGCTAGCAGGATTATTGTGACCTGTCTGGCTCAGTGAAGACCTGCTGAAACCTGCCATTCATTGATCCATCGAGAAGAGCCGTCAAGGAGCGCTCCTGCCAGGTTGGGAGGGTCAGGGCAGAGCTCTGCACAAGCATGTCTGGGAGCTGTGGAGGTGATACTCTCTGGGTTTGGAGTATGATGGATCCACGTGTTGGTTCCTGCTTGGGACTGATCCTTTTGGTTTGGCTGCCAAACCATTTGAAAAAAAACAAAAGGTAAAACTAAGGTTTTATTATGGTAACTTTGTAATATTGACATTTCTCCTTGGGAGCACAAAAGAATCTCAAAACAAGCTTGCAAAGATATTTAGGGAGACCAACAGCTGAAGAAGTTCAGCACTTGAGCATCTTTAAAGAAAGAAAAGAGAATGAACATCCACACTCTCAAAAGCAATGCTAAAGAACATGCTACGAGAGATCCAGGATGTGTGAAAAGTCACCCCAAACTCTTCCTATGCCTGAGAGGTGAACCCAGGCTGTCTGGGCTCCCACACTATAACACATGGGTTTTGCAAAACTCTGACATTTCAGCTGGCATAAGCAGCTGGTGGTGTTTAGGGGAGAGTCTGGAGGAGCACACTGATCCCTCTGGGCTCGAACCTCCTGAGCAGCAACTGCGGGAGCCAGCGGGATCTCTGGTTCAGTAGGTGTGGAAGACTTTAGTCCCAAATGGCCAGGCTCTTGGTAGCTTGTGTTGTCACTGCTCTTCCAGTTCTTGCTGAAATAGGGCCATAAACGTACCTCCTTGGTGGAGCTGCTGGCACACAGGCTCCCTCCACCCAACTGGCCCCAGAACTGACCACAATCTTGTGGTTTTTTCCTTCTAAAAGGACCAAAAAGAAGCTTTGGGTTTGACCATAAGCCAGCCTTTTTGACTTGATTGCTGTTACTGCTGCGATTAACCCAAACAAAACCAAAACCTGGAATGTTTTCTGTATGTCCAGTTTTAGTTCCTTTTTTTTCCAGGTCATCAGCCAAACCAAACAGCCCCAAACAGACCCCAGGTGTTTGCACTGTCCTGCTTTTCATGAAAATGCAAGGTTCCTTTATAAAAATGTATGCAAGAATTTGGAGTTTTCCTACTCGCTCTCTTTCTTAAGGGCATTCGGAGATAGATCCTCTTCTCTGTTATAGCTGTACTGAGATGTTTTCATCCTGGCACTTTCTCTCCAAGGTGAGGCAAGGAGAAGCCATCAAGAAGCTGTGCAAAGAGCAGTGCAGCTGAGAACCAAAGTGGACTTTGGAGCAGAGCCCTCCAGTGAAGTTTTCAAGGGGTGATGTCGACCCTCTGCATCTATAGCCGCCCCATTTCTCCCCTCCTGCAAAATGAAAAGAGCTTTCCTGGAAGCCCATCCCAAACCTGGGGCTGGTGGCTTGTAAAGTGGTGCCAATCCAGTGCCTGGACTGCACTTGGACCAGTGCCCATCCACTTACCAGAGGGTGGGGGGACCAAGTCCAGAAGGAAGGTTTTCCTAGGTTTCGGTGAGTCAAGTGACCATTATGGCACGTGGGCTGAGACATATGTGGACCTTTATGTCTTGGCTCTTTTTCTCCAGTTACCTGAGGTACTGTCTGTCATCTCAGCAGGTAATTCCTCTCTGCTTTGCATCATAATTCCAGGCGGTGCAAATCGCTCTCCTCCTGCGCCGATGCCCGTTCTCTGACTTAGCATTTCTGCTGCTGCTGAGTTCTGGCTTTCCCACTTTGGGGGCTGGCACCCACCAAACCCAGCTGAGAATGTGGCCCTTTGTGCTGGAGCTGCTTGCAGGAGCTGGGGAGCTTTGCCTTCCCTGCTGCGAGCCTTTTTGGCTGGAGGACACGTGCCCTTTCCTGGTGGGGAGGGATTTAGGGGTGAGGGGGAGGTGAGAGCGCTCCTTGTGCTGGAAGAAAAATGATGAATGACTCTCTTGTGCCTCTGAACAAAACCAGGAAATGGGGGGGGGGGGAAGCAAAAAAAAGAGGAAATGAGAAACAGTAAAGAGGCCTCCCCCGCCTTCATATAAGCAATCACTCCACAGCATCTGGAGCTCAGTTAAAGGGCTGTTCCCAGGAGACCTCACACTCAACAGCCACACAGATCTCCTTTATTGCAGACTCCTGGGGATTGCACCCCCAGCCACCTCCCCTGTGCTGGCCCTGCACCCTAAACCAGCCTAACAAGGGCAAACCGAAGCTCAGTTTCCATGGCCATGAGCACCAGAGATGGTTGTGTGTGGCTCGGCTGGCAGGACATGGCCTGGATCCATCCCAAGGATGTGGTTGCGATGCTGTCGAAGCAGCCGGAGCACCTGCATGCTGTTTGTGCTGGCATGCTGCCTGGCAGCACCAGGGCACAGACAATTGTGATACTCTTACCTGGTGTGAGATCTGCTGGAGTGGAGTCACCTCTCCTGCTCTCTCCCCCAAAACTGTTTTGGATGCATTAGATGCAGTAGGGATGAGCAGAGTGGGTCACTGGCCATTGTGGTGTCTGATTTTAAGCACCCTCCTTTGTTATTAGTTAAAATCATATCTGGTAGGAACCTCAATAGGTTAAGCTCTTTCTTACTGTAACCTTGCTGGCATTACTGATTTAGCCATTGTGGAAGGGGCTTGTTGGCAGTAGGAAAACTGTTCCTGATTGCAGCTTTAAAATCACAATGCAGGTTTCAGAAACAGAGACCCTGGGAGTGGTTCCCACCCATTTCCAGATGGAGGTGATCATAATTGATCACTGAGCATCTTTATAATCCCACCCAAAACACTGGGTACTAATTTAGTTGTAGTTCTTCCTCCTCTATTGTCTTTAACAAGTCCCAATTGAATTTATATGTTATGTAGGAGGGGATTTGGTTGTTAGTTTCTCCTTCCTGAGCTCCTGAGAGGAGCTCTTCTTCTTCTGCATATAAGTCAGTGAGCTGTTGTCCTCCAGTCTAGAGATGAGGAGTGTTTCTGATGTGGCATTTGGGTCTTCCCTGGGAATTTTTGGTGTTCCGGGTTCTGTAGCAGAATTGTTTGTCACATAGGTAATGCAGATAGTGGGAAACCTCTGTGGTGATGGATGTTTTTGTTTCGTATATCCAGCAATTATGCTTTCACCCAGGCTTTAGCTCAGTGCTTGTTCACCTGCTTTTGTGACCCCATTTTCATTCAAACAGATCTGGAGGATTGAGTGCATTATCTGAAAAATACATTCTCTCTTTTTGTGGGCATGGGAAGAGAAAGTTTTCTCTTGTGAAAAGTTAAATCACCACTTTGGATATTTGCAGCTGTTCTTGAAATCTCCTCTTATCCCCTTGTCAGCAGAAGGGAATCCTTATCCTGTTTCACAAATGCAATGACCTTGACACGTACCTCTGCTTGGCATGCTCCCAAAGGAGCTGCTTCTTGAGGGGCTGAGGAGAGGGATAGCTGAGCTCACACAGGTACTCACATGGAGGAAAAGCAGAAATTGCAGAGGAGTCACAGACATCCCACTGTTTTGTGGAGAGACAGGAAATCAGGTTACATCCTTGCGAAGTGTCTTCAGGTTTTCCTTAGTTAGTTAATGGTGAAGTTGGTGGCGATGGATGCATTTGGGCTATTCCCCTGGGGCAATCTCCTTGTCAAATGGCTGGACTCGAGAGGAAAAGCAGTATTACTCTTGAGTTTAAAGCAGCTCCTGGGGTTGCTCAGAATCTAGAGGAGTTTGCTGAGAGGGACAGTACTGTAAAAATCCTCAGCTCTTCTGCCTAAAATCCACAGAGCAGTTCCTTCTTGAACTTGCTCTACCTTTGCCCTTGTGTCCTGGGTTTTGGGTGCTTGAGAAGGCATGTGAGAAGCCAGGCAGGCCTCCACTCTTTGCACTGCCTGAACCCTGGGGTTAGCTTTGGAGTGACCCCTGAATTGCACAGATTTGGAGGCAGTGGTGAGAAGAGGCACTGTAAGCCCTGCCTGGAAGGTCTGAGCTGTGCTGCTGTGGGCTTAGCTGGAGAGCAGTGGTGTGTGTGGCAGGTAGCAAGGATAGATTTTGGGTTTGTGTTGCAGAATGGCCAGGGTCTGGGTTGGGAGCTGGTTATTTTTTATTTAGCAGTTATGTGAGTAGTCCTTAAAGGAGGACAGCTTAAGATTCACCTCCTGCCTCCTTTTGCCTTTACATGAGCAATGCTTCTAAGGCAGGGTTCTTGTTGGCTGGGTAGGGGAGTGTGCTGAGACAGCAGCTGTTGCTGCTGCTGGATCAGACCCTTGGTCAGGGGTGTGAAGTTTTGGAGATTCCTCAGGCCATTGCAGCTTTCTCTGCTGGCTGCCCCTCTGTGAGGGGGGACCTTGTGCTCTCATTAGTGCAAACCAGCAGCATTTGAGCCTGGTAAATTTACTTTCTCTGGAAGTCAGTTGATTGGAAACCCTGGGACAGTTGACTGGGTGACTGCTGCGTTTTGGTCCTGAGCCCTTCAAAGTTAGATGGGCCCAGTCAAAGGGAGAGAAAGCTTTGGAATTGTCTTCCTTGGGAAAAGCTCCTGAGGGAAGTCTGACTTCTCTGTGCTTTCCATAACACCATGCTGAGGTGTCTGCATGTCCTAATGTCTTACTAATTTGCCAGTGATGATTTTTTTTTGAGTTATTTTAAACAGGCGCATTGTGCAACTAATGGGCTTTTTATTGGTGGTAAACAAGCCGAGCTAGACAGGAATGCTGCCGAGGCTGGACTGGCAGGCTTGCCTTTCAGTGCTGTAGAAATAACTTGTTCGTTTTTTTTCCTTAAACAGAGAGAGAACCTGTGGCTCTCCTGCAGCCTGATGCTCCTACCAGCTTCCCCCTGGAAGCAGTGGCAAAGCAGCTGAGGTGCATGCTCTGTACCTCATGGCCTGATTTTTGGGTCTAAAACTGCTTTTCTGCATTGGTTTAAGGGACTGTAACCTTCAGTGGGAAGCCAGTGTCTTTGCCCACACACCGTAGCTGGGTGGTGCAGGACCCAATCCTCTCCTGCCAGGCAGTGCCTGGGGTGCTCAGGGCTGAATGCATGGAGCTCTGGTGGGTCTTCGTAGGGGCTGTGGAAAACACCTTATCACATCTCTTGCTTGATGAGGTCAAAACTGTGGACACGGAGCATTTCCTCACTCCTGGAGGGGTGTGAGGGCAGGTTGGAAACACCTCCAGTCAGGAATGCAGGTACTGCCACAAAGTGTGTGGGCACAGGTGGTGCCTGGCAGTGCTCAGGCAGTGCTCACTGCGGGGCTCTGCTGGGGCACTGCGACTGTCACCGAGCTCGGGGCCGTGTCTGGTCTCAGCCTCTGTCCCTTCACTGTGTGTGCCACCACCGTCCAGGATAACCTCAAGTGAAAAGTATCAGACTTCAGTGGCCAAGAAAAGAGTGCTGACCTATTTTGGACACTTATTTATATTCAAGTTGCTTCTCTCTGTCTCTGAGAAAAAGCTGTTGTGACTCCAATACTTTTTAAAAGCTTTTACCCTCCCTTAGCTTTTGTTTGTAACAGGATATGATCTAGGACTAACATCTGTATTTTCCAGTAGCCAGAATAAATGTCTTACTATCTTTTCTTTTATTTTTCTTGCTGAAGCAACACTTTTACAGAGCAAAGCTAGTTTTGTAATACAGCTAAGCATTTAGTTGCATTGTGTCTCAGTTTTTACAGGTTCTCCTTTTATTAAAAGTCTTTACTACAGTTCCCAATTTTCAGACCAAAATGGAAAAAAGTTGGAAGTATGTCACTGCTGTTTCTGATTGTGAGCAACAAAAAGTCATCTAATGTAAGGTCACAACAATTATGGAAAACATTTTGGGGTTTTTTTTTTTAGTACAGTTTTCTTCTGTCACTTACTGGCTGTATGAATTTGCTGGAATCTTGATCTTCTGAAGGATCTTACTGGTGAAAATGTTTTGGGTGTGGTTTTTTTTGTGGTTTTTATTTTTTTCTTGTTTTGACAGCTATTTGCTAACTTTGTGTGCTGCAGTTCACAGTTAATTTCTTACGTTTTTTAAAATTGAAACTGTAGTTTCTCTGACAAAATTCTACCATTAGAATAATCATTAAATCTGAACAGCTTGGTCAGGGTAGCTGTGCGCACTAACCCTTGGTGGATACTTGTCGTCCTATAGATTTAGGACTTGCAATTCTGTCAACAGTAGGAATCTAAGTTATATACTTAATCAACAAGGAAAACAAAGGCAAATGCTGTGAGTATTCATCATTCATCCATATAAATGATGGATGTCCATTAGTCCATATTAGTCCATCCATAATTTTTTCTGCTTTAGTGTAGGAGGGTTTTATTGTGTATTTTTTTTGTTAGTGTTGTGATTGGATTTTTGTCAGTTGGCCTTTTTTTTTTTTTTTTCCTGTGTGTATCTTTAAGACCTGAAAGATAAAGGGTGAGAAAACTTGCTTTATGGAAATTGCAAACCCTTTGGCTTCACTAGCTGAGCTTGCAAACTCGCTGAACAGCACTAACCTTGCACTGAACTAGCTGTGCCCTGTGCATCTACACGAAGATCATATGCAGCTTCCAGAAGACCAGTGGGAGCCTTTCCATAATCCTTGCCTGCAGCTGGGTTTGACCCAAAGTATATCTGAGAAGGATTATGGCAGTTTTCTTTGTTGGACATAGTTTTGGTGGCTTTTGTGCTGTCACATCTGTGTTCTGTCTTTAGTGGCTGACATGAAGTTACCAGTTTGCATGCCCAGACAGACACACAGCCACTTGTACCCCGTGAGCACTGAAATGTCTCTGTGCATCGATGTGGCTGGATGGGATGATCCCATTGCACCATGGCAGAAGGGCTGTGCTGGCTCCCTGGGCTCCCAAGGCTGATGGCTCTGTGGCATCAAGTAAAGCTGCTCCTTGAGTGTGGTCAGGCTGCAACTGTTGCTGCTGGTGAGGTTGATCCTGTGCAGGGTTTTAGAGAGGACTGGAGTTTTATTTTGCCCTACACACTGTTGTAAGAGGTTTTTCTCCAGTGTGCCTCACTGTGCAGCCAAATGCAGTGATGCAGTTTGTGGATGCTGAGTCTGGGGATGGTCTTTATCCAAAGTCACCAGGGAGTGGAGAGCTGGAGGCAGAGCGCTCATGATGCATCGAAGAAGGGTGTTTCAGCTTCTGTCAGTGAGAAACATCAGTTGAGGTCTGAGGCCTCTGGTCAGGGCCCTGTCCTGAGAATCTCAGCATTGCCCTTAGCAGGAGTGGACTATGGCATGGTCAAGTGAGAACCCCCATGCTGCATGCTGGGGTTTGTCAAATGCTCTTCAGCTTTCAGTGGTTCATTCATGTGTGTCTAAAGTTGCTTCTGATCCTTGTTTGTAAAAACATTTGTAAAGCTCATTTAAAAGGAAGTAGGTTCTGAAGGTGAAATTAGTTCCTACTGCTGCTGGGGTCAAAGGAATGTAGCAGCAGTGTCCCGAGTGATGTGTGGGTTGGGTTTGGTTGTTCAGACCTGGCCATGGAGAGACCAGACCCAACTATGACCCCTTCAGTGTAAAATAAATATTTTTTAGTATTTTATGTATGTTCAAATGGACAGCATTTCTTTGCTTTCAGAAGAGCTGTTCCAGGTGACAAATCACCCTAACAATAAACGTAACAGTGAAATGGTGGACTCCAGAATAGATGCTTGTTTTGTCTCCTGAATACCCTCCATAAGCTGTTGCAGTGGAGCAATGCTGTTGGCATCTCCTGGTGAAATCTGCTGGTGTGCTTTCACATCAGCAAGATAACCAAGAGTTTACTGAACTCATCTGGGATTTGCTGGATTAGGCATGATGAGAGGCTGCTGAGTCTGGAAGCTGAGGGACTCTTAGGAATTAATGATGTGTATATACTCTGGCTTAGTTTTATCTATAGGAGTTTCAATGCAAGACATTTGCTGAGAGTTTAAGTGCTCCTTGTTCAAAATGAGCAGAATTTCCCTGCAAATGAGAAGGCAGACTTAAAAGACTCTGTATTGAGTTGGCATACTGTGGTTTAGCTACTCTGCTGTGAAAGTGAATTCAGCTTAAGCTTCCCCTCTGTAAACAAGCCAGGTGAGGAATGTTTTTGTGTCATGAATTGATACAGTAAAGCACAAGCTGTAAAGGAATCTGCTCTGAGCAGAGGGGATGTCCCTGGAGTTGGCAGCGTTGGTAGGGGTGGGGATGGGGAACACTTTGGGGAATGCATAGGACCCTCCAGTTCAGTGCTTAGCCCTCTTATATCCTATACATGATATATCAGGTATGAAACTACAATTTTCCTATTCTGGACACACATGGAAATGACTCTTACATTTCCCTTGAGTCCATCAAGGATCAGTCCCGTTGCACTTTGGCTTAGTTATCTTCATGATTGCCAGTGGTCTTTTGCATGTGTGGCTTCACACCTTACACACCAGAATGTCAGCAGGACAAATGTTTTGTGAAGCTACTGGGGAAAACTTACGGTTCGGTTCCATATTGTCAGTTTCTTGGAGACATTTGATCCAAAGCTGAGGCTTCAGTGTTCTTTCCCTGTGTTGCTGCCACCATATTTGTCTCTAAGCAGGAACACTGATTAAATTACAGTGCACCTCTGATAATGAGCACATATGGCAACTCTCTGAAGTTTCATATTAATTTTTGTTTTTCATGTGGTGAATAATCATGCTCACACATCCAGAGGGTTGAAGAAAGAACAGGACACAGTAATTGCTGGATATGAATTTCAAAATTCCCTGTGGAAGACTGTCTAATTAGATTTAATGAGCTGACTGGTGAGCATGCGTGTGCATGTGTGCTTTCACCACCTCTCTTGAGCCAACTGGATCAGAAGTGCTTATGTGTGTCCGAGGTAGACTGGAGGAGTATGTGGAAGAGATATTTTTGCACTTGGAGAGCGCAGGTTTGAAGCAGACTTCTACCTGCTTTTCTCATGTGTGTGCTGTAATGAGGGACTTCCACCATGGAGGTGAAGCATTTGATAATGCAGGTGATAAATCGGAAGTGATTTCGCTGTGGTTTCAGCTGCTTAGGTGAGGAGGGATGGGAGCAGAGTATCTGTATCTGTGGAGTAGGTATCCCTACTGTGCTCTGTAATGTACTCCTCAGAGCTGCTGGTGCAGGGGGTAGCAGAGCTACAGCAGGTCACAGGATGTGTTGCCACCGAGCTGCCAGGAGAAGGTTTTGAATTAGCTGGAGGCAAATGGTCAGTGGGGCTGGGATTTCTGTGAGTGAGGTGGATTACAGCCGTCAGGTTTGAACATTGCTGTCTCTGATCTGCTCTGCTGGCTGGTTTCCCACCCCTCCATCACTGGAGACAGCCCTGAGTTGTGTGCAGTTTGGCTTTTTTGCAGGGGTCATTGCCATGGGTCAGCGCTCTGTTTCCAAGAAGGACCAGTGTGAGTAGAGAGCTGTGCTGAGAGGGTGGCCGTTTTAATGAGGGGCTTCTGTGTGGTTTTTTGTTTCTTTTTTCTTTAATATTAATTAACCTTTGTTTTCTGTCAAGAAAGTTGTCCTGAAGCATGACTTAGCAAGGCAAACATGCCTGGACAAAGGAGGCATTAAGCCTGCACAGAGGGAGGGGAGCGGGTTACACCTCTAATTACTTTGTGTGCATGTAATTTTTTTCCCCTCTGGTGACTGATGGGTCTTGAAAGGACTTGCCGGGGTTGGTGTATGATTCACCAGGGCAGAGCGTGTTCTGGACTGAGGCTGCTGGCTGTCTGGCCCTGGATGCTAAGGGCAGGCGATGCCCTTGTGCTGGTGTTGCTCACGCCTGAGTCAGCACTTGTGCAGCACAGCTGCTCCCCAGCTGGGGGCCAGGCGTGGGATTCACTGCTCAGGCCCCAGCCCAGCTGGACAGGAGGATGCAGAGGCTTAGCTCTGCCCCATGAGCACTGTGTGGAGTGGGCTGGTGTGGGAGCATGTGGAGCAACATCTCCTGGTAGGAATGTGAGTGCTCAGAGCCATCCTGAGTGGGTGTGAAGCACTGAGCTGCGGAAGTGCTTATGCCAGTGAAGGGGCTGGAGAAGGAGGCAATCCTGAACCTCTTTCACACATCCCTATCCCCAAACAAGGAAAAAGGGATCAGTGCTCTCCCACCCTCCCAATAAGCAGCAGCCTACAAACTACCCAGCCTGCCACCCTGTCCTTTTCTCTGGTCTTCCTGCCTGGTCCTGGAGCCCATGGTAGATACACAGGCTCTCCTGAAAAAAATGGGACCTGAGATTGGCTAGGTGGGGAATTAGAGCTCATGATATCCATGTGGGAAGCAAGAAGAGGGAAGAGGGGAACTGAGGTGAAGGAGAAAAATGGGTAATGAGCAGTTGTGGGAGTGGTGTTCAGGGAAGAGGAGGAGAAGCTGGGGCTGCACAGAAGAAAGGAGGAACTTGTGGAGTCGGCTGCAGTCCTGGCCTCAAAGCTGATGGATTAGGAGGGCTTGGCAGAGAGCTGGGGATCTGGTTTTAGGCAAATAGTGTAAAATATGTGCAATTCAAGGAGGGAGCTCCAAAGCCAGTGGGCTTGGCTCCTAAAGATCCCACAGGACAGAATTAATTTTAGTCGGCTTTCTGTAAAGGTTTTCTCTCTCCCACTAGTTTTTGGATCCATTGACCAACTCCCTGCTGGTGGGGTGGTGCAGAGGTCTGACCAATGATTTTCATCTTCAAAGTTTGATAAAAATCACTGACCAGAGAGGAGGAAAAGCCCTGTTAGTGTCCACTTGCAGAGGAAGGCTGCAGCATGGGTTCAGCTGGAATATTAGACATCAGGGCATCTGTGTGAGTGTTTAAGGGCCAAGATGCGCTCTTCGGCAGTAGTGCTTCTGAGATGCCTGTCTGTCTTTGGGAAACAGTGCACTTTCTGCACCAAAATCATGGAATCATTTAGGTTGGAAAAGGCCCTTGAGATCGCTGAGTGCTGTAAACCCAGCACTGCCAAGTTCACCACTAAACCATGTCCCTAAGTGCCATATCTTTTAAATACTTTCAGTGGCAACACCTGGGCAGTCCATTCCAATGTTTGGTAACCCTTTCTATGAAGAAATTTTTCCTGATACCCAATCTAAACCTTTCCTGGTACAGCTTAAGAGTATTTCCTCTTGTCCTATTGCTTGTTACAAGACGGGCCAGAGGAGATTATTGCAGAATTCTTTTTGGCATATGGAAAAAGCCTAACCCTGCCATGGCAGCTGGGAGATGCAGGGAATGGGACCCTTCCTGAGCTGGGTGGTTCCAGATTTGAATCCTATAATTTAGATATGGCGTTTCCCTGCTTCTGGGCATGGCACTCAGTAACTTAAGTATATCTTACTGTTGGGACTTTTTTCCAGTCCCTTTCTTCTTTTCACCAGTTCCTCTTTCCTGATGCTTTCATAAGTCTCAGTGGCTTAGAGAAAATACTTTTCATATCTTCCCCCGATGAGCGTCTCCTATTGTTTTCACGAATTAAAAACTGTCTCTAGCAAAAGGGAATGAGAACCTTTGCCATTTTGAGCAAATTCTTGTCCTGCCAGGGTGGGGAAACTGATCAGTGTCACCTGTTTGGTTGGTTCCACCAGCTCTTCTCTGCTGATAGAAGATCAGCTGCATCTTGCAATTGAGTTTGGTTTTGGGTGTGTTTTATTTTTTTTTTTTGTTAAAACGAACAAAAAAACCAAATACCCAAATGACCCATCTGTCTGGGAGATCTTTCATTAAATGGAGCTGAGGGACTGCAGCAAGCTACCTCTTTTGCAGGAATCTCTTTTGGCTTGAAAGGAATTATTCATGCAGTTATGCAATCCACGATGAATTTTCAATTTGTCACAGTTTTTCCCTGCCTCCTCCCTTTTGTCCACCAGCCCAACTAGGCTCCTGCTGAGTCTCTTCATTGACTGACATGCTTTAGCAAGAGTTGTAATTGTGTAGGTGCAGTCCTGATCCAGCAGCCTTCCATGGAGTGAGGGGCTGCAGTGCACAGTAAAGTTCTAGATTCTTCCCAGTTTAAGGTCACACCTTCTGAGAGGAAAAGCCATCATTTTTCATTATGAATTCTTTTCTGAGAGCCTGCGGTTACTTGGTGTCTTGGCTTTCTTCCCTTCATCTGTGTGGGAAAGCCAAGTGGTTCACATTCCTTGCAGGAAGAAATCTTGGAGGCACAGGACTGTGTGATCCTCTGCAGTCACAACCTGAAGTGTGACTGAAGTGCACAGATATTGGGGAAAATCTCAGGAGCCTTCACTTAATGAGTATCTGTTCAGATGGGTGGCAGCTGAGCTAATGTTTCATTTTTCTCAAACAATTTCAGATGCGGGATGGAGGTGTTCACTGCTCATCCTGATGTAGGGAGCTCTGCCACCTGCAACAGGAACCTGAGCTGCTGCTGGCACTGGTTAATTTTTAAAGAGGAGCCTGTGTGTGCTGCACATCTGTGGTGGGTTGGTCCTGGCTGGATGCCAGGTGCCCACTAAAGCTGCTCTATAGCTCCCTTCCTCAGCTGAACAGGGGAGAGAAAATAGAAGTAAAGGCTTGTGGTTTGAGTTAAGAGTAGGGAGCAATTTCGCAGCACTGCTGCTCTCAGGGAGTTCATGCATGTGCATCCCAGGTGGGATGGCAGGGAAGGCTCCTCCTGTCCGCTCACTCTCCCTGCAGAGCCTGGTGTTTGCAGAGGATCTGCAACAGGAGTATGTGGATGGGGTTGTCCTGCAGAAATGGTGAGTGTGGTCCTGAGATCTTGCCCTCACTGTCACGTGTTGCCCCCTCCCCTCTCCCCGGGGGAGAACGGGTCAATGCGGTGGTCTTGTGCTGAAGGAGCCATGCAGTGGGAGATGCCTGGGCAGCACCAGCACGTTTAGTGGGGCAAATGTTCATGGGATGTGGATTTTCATTTTACTGCTCCCATTCAATACTCTGTTTGGATCAGTGGTAGGAATTACAGCTGATAAAGCTAGCTGTTGCTATTAACAAAAGCATTTTCTTTCAAATCCCTAGGAGCTCCAGCAGAGAAAATAATAAAAATTCACTTGCTGTTCATGTTTCCAGGGTGTTCATGCCTTGGAGATGCACCAAGATGGAATAAGAAGATCTAAGGGAGGGTATACACTCCTGGGACTGTGATCAGGAGTATGGAGATCTATTCACAAGAAAAATAAAACAAAATAGAACAAACCCAACCAACACTTCCCTAAAGACCATTTTTGCTGCTCTCCCTTGGTGCAGCCCTGCATTGAACCTGACACCCCCATCCTTTTCTGTGCTGATTTCTGTTACTAATTTCTCTTGCTGCAACAAGTGTTAAATCCCAGCTGCTAAGCAGCAGTCTGGGCTGTGTTTCAACCCCCTCCTCTTTCCCAGGAGCTGTTGATGTGCCTGTGCTTGCACCCTTCATGCTGTGTCCTCCATCCTGACACAGCTTTTTCCTTTCCTCTCCCTCTCTCACTTTTTGAAGGGTTCAGGTGGGGGGTGTGATGTGTGTGGTGGGGATATTTTAGGGATATATCAGCCCTGACAATGTTCCTTGAAAGCTGGCCCAACCTGAACAGAACAGAAAACTTGTGGAATATTTGAATTACTGACTAGTTCAGTGGTCTCCTGGGTAGTGGGGCATGGGGACAAATGTTGCTACTGTCAGACACTGGAGCTGGAAGCAGTACTTTGCTGTAGAAGGTACCCCTGAATTCCTCAGCTGTGGTGAGGCCAGCCCAGGCAGCCAGAAGAGTCCCCTGGGCCTTCGTTTGGGTCCTAAAATTACTTGAAGTTAATTCAAACCTCATTTCTCCTGCTTGATCCAGCCCTCTCCCTGGGTTTCCCCCATGTGTGATGTGCTGGAGTCACGGAGATGCGGGAACACCTCCAAGCCTGGATGGTGTCTGGAGCAGAACATCCCGTTCCTGTGTGTGGGGCTGCTGTGGGGTGCTGCCCTGAGCACACAGGGGCCGCGTCCCCCGGCTCCCCTTGTGCAGCAGCTGGAGGCAGGCGGTGAGCAAGCCTTGCCCGCAGGCTTTGCGAGGTGAGCAACTGGCTTTGTGCTTCCCTGCGGGCTGCTCCGAAACGTGTCTGTCCCTGCTTGTTTGTGCCAC
The DNA here is from genome assembly GCA_013398275.1 of Promerops cafer. Taxonomy (NCBI): domain Eukaryota; kingdom Metazoa; phylum Chordata; class Aves; order Passeriformes; family Nectariniidae; genus Promerops; species Promerops cafer. Next base: position 723,217 of record VZSE01002604.1, on the reverse strand, counting down.
CGCCTGAGCCCCGGGGATGGGGAGGGCAGGATCCCCTGTGCTGCTCCAGGACCTGGCACTGGAGCTCTCCACGTCCCCACTTGGTGCAGGCGAGTGCATACATGCGTTTTACGAGGCTGAGTTCACTGTGCCCGTTCTTTGTCTCTCCCCCACCCCTTGAAACTTCCAAATCTTACTTTTTTTTTCTTTTTTTTTAATCCCCGTCATATGGATGCATCTGATGGCAGTCAAAGTGCAGATCTTTCCCCTTTAACCCCTCTACAGTGTGCCATGCCATGTTAACTCTGCTGAGAGGGTATCTGGGCAATAAAGTGCAAACATGGTCCTTGTTTGGCTCTTGCACTCAGTAAAGACTTTTCTTTCTTGTTTTAAAGCAATGCACTGGCTGTCCCATTTTGAGCCTGGCTTTCTTCCAAACGAGCCTGTGTGTGGGCACGTGTGGATTATCTTTGTCTCTATGGCTACCCTGAAAACTTTTGAACCGGAAAATTCAATGGAGGGATTGAGCTCTAAGATACTGGTTTCCTATGGCTTTTATGGAAATAATTGCTGGGTGGCAGGACCGTACCTTGTTCATGTCTCCTAAGGGGCTGAAGCAGAAACTCAGCCAGTATTAGATGTCAGAGAACCAACAATGTGCTCACAAGCACACTCTCAGGAAAGATACATAAAACTTAAAAATCAAGCTTTGTTAGTTATATCACTCAAGTGTATGAATATTAATTAGGTTATTTAACTAATTACCTGTTCATCTGCATGTAAGGGGCAATTGATAGCTTGCTGATGGGTCCCAGCTGGAAAATGTAGAGTATGAGAAACAGACCTTGAGAGTCACGTGTGGGCAAGAGGGGGTTGATTATCACTTCCAAAAGCTCTTGTTTGCTCGGGCTTTAAATCATTTTGGCAATTCCTGAGGTTTCATGGGGAATGGAGAAGTGCTGTCTCTGATGAGGGTTAAACACATGCTTTTTAAGAGAGAATTAGTGCATGTAAGCTATTCACTAGTGCATGCTTGCTAAGAGCTGCTGTCAACATTTTGAGATGATAACAAGTAACAGCACTTACCAATATCATCATCATCCTTATGTTTTGTCTCTTTTCAGGCACCTCCCCAGCTGGGGGTTTAAAGATGTTTCTAATTAGTCACTGTTTCAGGATCTGGGAGATGAGAGTTGTTGAGGCTCCATTACAGACATGTCTGTATTCTGTCCCTCCCTGGATCTTCTGGGTTGAGCATTGTCTCTGCTCCCCTCGTGAAGGTCACACACTGTACAGTGAGTGTGAGGAGATAAAGCAGGGGACGCTGGAAGGTGAACCTTGTTTTTGATGTTTCCTGTGGGCTTTAGGTCTCTTAGAAGGGAGACAATCACTGAGGACTTACTGGCTTGTCCTGCACCATCATTGGGATGTGCCAAGTGCTTTTTCTTCCTCTGTCTTGTCCAGCTGCAGTGGCACACAGATACTGTCTGGCACCAGTAGGTTTTCCAGCCCAGCTGTGTCTCTGGGTATTTCCATGCTAGGCTGGACAAGATTTGGTGGTGAGCAAATGTGTAGTCACTTGTCAGTCTCTCTAGACTGACTGTGGGACTCAGGTCCTATGGGTGATTTTTTCAGTGTGTTTTTTTAAACATAAGTGGTGACATTTCCCATGTTTCAGTCATCTCATGCCTGTTACAATAATCTTCTGAGCCATTCAAACTATTTGTTACACATTTAATGAAAATTGGCAGAGATGCTTTTAATTTTTGTACTTAAAATACTACAAATTTGATGTTGGAAAGCCTAATGGAAAGAATTCATCCATGCCAGTCCCCTGAACAGACAACCTCCTTGTTCTGCTCCCTGGAGAACCTTCCAGTCCATTGTCATTCTGGGCAGAAGACATGTTAAAACTGGCCTCGTTCCCCCAATTCAAGAGTATTTTGGTCAAAATCTTGCCATTTTAATGCAATTGTTCCTTTCTGGCTTGTCAAGCCTTTTCTTACCTATTGTTTGCAACCTCCTGAAAGCTGTTGCTTACACCCCTGCTGATGGCAGGTTGATGTCTGTCAGACTTTCCTGATTCCTTCCTCAGCTCCCTGAGCCCAGTTTCCTTTCTCCAAGTGTTTCTTGATAATGCAGCACAACACAACCCTCAAGTTCAGACTAAGCTGCCACAGACAGTGCAGTCCCCAGAGGTTCCATGTGGGAATTTTGATGGTGGAATGGGTTTGAACTACTGCTTTTTTTCCATCAGAGTGTAAGGAAGAACAGGGTCTGTCAGAAGTTAATGTTGCTCTCAGAAGATACAGTGAAGGCTTGGTCTGAGATGGGGAAACAAAGAAGGGGAAGTGTATACTTACCTGAAACAAGAGCTGCTGTTGCTCAAAGCAAGGAGTGAAATAACATGAAATATAATTGATGATGTGGCATAAGTGGTGGAGACAAGGCAAGGAGGTAGCTGCCTCTGGACATCTGCACATGAACAAACAGGTGTCTCGGGAAGAAATTCATTTGCCCTGGGAAGAAACTACTCTGCATGGGAACTGGTTAGGGCAGGTTTACTTCAGCACAAGGTTGCATCATGCAGCCTTTTTTCCCTCCCCTTGGGCCATCTGGGGATTTCCTGGCTGATCCTGTTCATGCTGCTTTTTCTGGGTGCTTGAGAGATCTCTAATAGGTGCTTGTCAACAGCTGTGGGGGATGAGCATCAGGCTGGCCTAGCTCATTAAGGGAAGATGGGTTCAGAGCAACTAAGGTGATCTGGGGGCATTAATTGGTGTAAGAGGAGGACAGGATTTTTCCTTTTCATCGCAGCAGCCTTCTGAAGGCATGCTGGGATCTGGGGAGATAGGAAAATGGCAGCTGTATTAATGGAAGCACTGAAATAAGATTCTCACTGCTCCTGGCAAGGGTCCTTTGCCCTGCTGTGTTGCCTCAGCAAGGCACACTCATCTTCCAGTCATTAGTCATTCGCTTGTTCTTTCATTTTGTGGAGGAGATTATAACCAGCTGAGGCGATACGGCAACGTGAGAGACCAGGCTGCTGTCTTAAACCGCTGTATTGTCCCTTTGTCTTTGCTTTGTCCTCCTTCCAAACCCATGGCCATCCAGACCATACAATGGAGAGCAGGCAAGAGCATTCCTTAGGGTGGAAGGAGCAGACAGTCTAGATTTTTGCAAGTCAAGTTGCCCAACACTGGAGTTACGTTACTCACTATGGAACAAACAAGGGCTAAGCATTGTGATGCTGCAGTGTTGACTTCAGAGAACTTACAAACTGTGATGAATTTATGGAGAGCAAAGGCTCAGGGCTGGAGGACTTCATCATGTGGCTGCTTATTGCAGCCTTTGGATCAGCCAGGCTTCAGGACGTCCACCAGGAGCAGGTGGATTTGAGGGAGCTCAGCTTCAGCTTCTGAACCTGAAGATCCATATTACCTAATCCAGTCATGAAGCAGTGAGATTCGGGATGCTCACCCTTTCTCTTGGAGCCTGAGTGTTGTTCTTTGATGAAAAAGTCTTTAGGAGACAAGATTATCTCTAAATTAGCCTGTTGAGCAAATTGTATACTGGGACTCTGTTGTCCTGGAGGGACCTCAGGTCAACAAACTGATTTTAAGTTATAACAATAGCATTTGATCAAGTGGCTCAGGTGAAGAATTAGATTTATCACTTCTAGGAGTCTGACCTTTGCTCCCAGGGTCTTACAGTTCCTTCAGGACCAAATCTTTGCCCTTCTGAAGCTGTTCACTGACTGGGAGCAGCATTCTCCCTATGAATGGATATCTTTTTACTGCCTGATGTTTCTCAAGGGCAAGTTGGAGACTACTGTTGCTTCTTACAGGCCTAGGCTCACATGTGTTTTGGCACGTACACCTCTTTGATACGAAAAATGACTGGGTTGGGAAATGCAAATCACTTCTGCAAAATTGCTGATTCTTGTTGTATGAGGGAGGAAGGGAAAAAAAAAGATGTACCCGAATCTTTCCTGAAATTTTCAAGTTTGAGGAGTGTCCAACGTCTGCCAGGCTTGGTAATAAGAGTGCCTGATGCCAAGCAAGATTAGGAATTTTTCAGCAGGTAAGAAGGTAACAGGTGAATTGTGTTTGGTGCTGTGGGGAAACATCTGTGTTCCCCCCACCCACCCTGCTGTGTGGTCCAGAGTGGGGGCTGTGTCAGGGCAAGTATTCAGAGGCAGTTGTCTGTATTTCCTGGGTTTCTGCATGGGGTCAGTTTTGCTTAATCTGCATAGCCTGAGGAAAAAAATCAAGTCAAATGCACCGCTCAGGATTATTGTCTGGGGTTGTCTTAGTTTGGGCAGCTGCAGTGCATGAGGTTTTTTGTGAAGAGGCAATTTTTAGAGCAAGGCAGGTGAGGTAATTACCACAATCCTCTTTTTTTTTTTTATCTTGCTGAACACCTCCAGCCTTTGCAGGGCTGAAGAGAGAAAGAAATCAGTGTTTCCCCCAATGCCTTGCCCCTTTTTACTTTAGCCTGTATGTTCAGTGATAATAACATGACAAAATAAAGGGGAGTTATTTATGTGGCACCAAAAGCCTAGTCAGTGTCAGAGTAAGGGACTTGCACCTAAATATCTATTCATTTTAGCTATGTGGCTGTCCTTGCCGTAGTTACAAGGACTTTTTTCTATCTTCTAACAGATGCTAACAGTCATTCTGTCAAGGATGGGATTTTTATGGTCCCTTTTTTATAGATGTGTACTGCTAGATAGAGTGAGACAATTATTTCCTCAAGGTCTCTTAAGGATCAAGAAGCAGGGTAGGAGGGCTCAAATCCAATTCTCTTGAATCGTAGTTCATGAACTTGGCTCTGAGGCTGTTTATGGGACCTTCCTGGTGTCAGGACTGACTTCCCTGAAGTCAGCTGTATTGTACCACCATAAATTACCTTAAGCAGATTATGGCCAGGGCCACATTAGTTGCTTTCAAGGACTTCACTGTGAAACAGAGCACACAAAAATTGGAGTGGGATCAGGAACAAAGAAAGTACTGAAAACAAAACTCTTTGGTGCCACAGTCAGTAAAAGAATGGGCACTGAGACTTTCTTGGTCTACCAGAATCCATTTTTGTCTTAGACTAATTCATCCTCTTTCATTTGCATTTCCCCTTTTTTTGGCTAACATTGGTTTTGATGAAGAAATGTGCCAGGCCCTGTGACATCCATGACAAGTCCATTCACAGTACCTCGTGTTGAGCCAACACTACTGACTCCATCTCAAACAGACCAAAGATGAGGCCACAGCTAGCGGACTTAAATGTTCTGCAGTGACAGGGTTTTGTGGTGGTGTTTCTCTGTGATGGTTTGTTTTGTTTTCTTTGATAGTGTCCTCAGAAAGGAGGAAGGTCTGGGTGGCTGCGATCAGAAGTCAAGGACCCAGAATTGGTGATACCAGAAGCACTGGCATGTAGCCTATATGCACTGGTAGTGATGCTGTCCTAGCTATAGCAGTGTAAAAATGAGAAAGGCAGCCTTTGTGGGGAAGGTGGAATTAAAAATGAAAATTAAGAAAATTAAGAAAATTAAGGAAATTCTATGGGGTGGCAGTGGTTGTGTGGATAAATATCTCTGTAATGTTATTAGAAAGATAAAAAATTCCAAAATAATATTTCTGTGGGAACTTAGGAATGTATCTTAATATCTAGGAATACACATTGGTAAATACTTTTTATTAATAAGGTAAAACATAGATATGCCTGGATGTGGTAGCCCAGATTTTTTCATTAAATAGAGCACCAGCAAATGGAGGTGCTATTTTAGGTTTTGTTTTGGTAACTAGTGTTGATGTTAAGAGGGCCTGATTGTACAGAAGAATCTCGGACCTAGTGCTAATAAAATGGATTCCTTTTAAATTAAAGAGAAACCTAAACAAATTAGATCTGGAATTAGGATACTTGTCTTTGAAAGGGCAAACTTTGAAAAATTAAAAAACCTGGTGGTTGAAGTCATCTGGGCAGAGAATCGTGAATGCACAATGCAGAGGATACAGAGCCTCTAATTCAGAGGTGCAGAAACTATCTGGACCAGGGGTCCTAGGCAGAGGAGGAAAACAGGGCAGGAAAGGGCTCCTTGCTGACAGCTGGTGAATAGCCGCCTTAAAAAGGGTAGTTGGGATTAAACGGAGAGTCTGTAAGGAATGGAAAAAAAGACTAATTGGCAAAAAAGCAATGTCTTAGAGGTCAGGAAGGGTAGGGATAAAATGAGAATTGCCAAAAGTCATGCTGCGTTAGGTCTGGCAAAAGAAATTAAAACAAATAGCAACAGGTTTCTCAGCTACATAAATAAAATTAGACTTGAAGCTGCTGTGCAGCAACGACCAACTGGAAGATCAAATAAGACATAGATATGAATCTAGTATTAACCAAATTTTGCTTCATGGTTAAATACAGTTGGAGGGGATGAGGACATGGAAATCTTGGAAACTGAGGGTAAGAACTAAAAGTCAAAGAATCAAATTGATTGAAATTAGTCAGAGGGCAGGAGCACCAGCCCTGGTGGAAACTGTAGGCGTGAAGATGTTGAATACTTGTTGTTGCACTGTTAGGCTCATTGCTGTGAAGAGAGAAAGCCCAGAAAAATGGTTTAGGATAAATGATGTGGATGATTGCGAGGGTCAGGAGTGGGATAAAGCTGAATAGAACAGAGTGCTGGGATGGGCAGTGAAAAATGAGACTGAAGACTTGGATGAATGGGACTTTTGCTGTTGAAACATGCCAGTGGACAGCTAAGACCTGCGTGTGTTAATTGATCCCAGGGTGAGGGGGAATTTCAGGCCTTGAAGAAACTACCCAGGCTCACCCTGTATCCACAGAGAAGTGTCCTACGGGGAGGGAAACATTAACCCCCTGGAAAGCAGCTGGCAAGCCCTCAGCAGCAGTCATGAGCCTGAAAAATGGCTGTAGGCAGGCACAGGTGCAGGGAAGAGCTCCAGGGGAGCGGGAGCTTGTGCTGCGGGGAGGACTTGGCTGCTCTGATGAGTTACAGGAGGAAAACAAAGACAGGGAAAGAGCACTGTGAGCGAGAAAATAGTGTTGGCACGAGGATGTCATACCATAACTCAGCCCCAGTAATATCCTGTCTAGAAAATATAGCATCTTCTGCTGGCTGTAGCACTGGAGGACATCTCCAGGTGATACCTCAAGGGCAGGGCAGATACTTTTCTGCTCCCAAGGAGGCTGCTGTGATGTGGCTGATGGCAAGTCTCATGTCCAGTGGTTCAGGAGGCTCTTGCACTAATCTCAGGGAGGATTTTGTCCTCAAAAGAATTTTCTAAAATGTTTTAGTTCTCTTCATCAGCTCAGCAAGTTTTGTCAACACACAGGACATTGTGCTGACTCTGCCATGCTAATGCTCCTTCAGCTTGGCAGAAGGCAGGTTTTGTCATGGGAGAGTGATTGTTAAAGATTAGTGTGACCAAATGATGATTAAGAGTAAATTCAAAATAAAATTGTGCTCAAACGAGTTTGGGGTTTCATTCACAGTACAGTTGGATTGAGGCTAAAGCAGTATTCCTGTTTCACAAAAAGTTTTACTGTACTGAATTTTCAAAGGGAATGGAGAGATGGTTTTGCTGTTGTTGTTAATACTGTTTTTTGGGTGCGGGTCCCTGTTTTTTAAATTGACTTTATTTTAAATTGTAGCAAACCAAGTGGCATGACATTCTCTGACCTAAAGCGAGTTTCCATCTATTTATTTATTTACTGAGATTTTATTGCTCAGCATTTCAGAGTAGCAGAAGTGTCCTATGTGTTTGTTTTCTTTAGGCTCTACAGTTTACTCTGCAGCCAAATCAAACTACTCCAGCTTTGGGGGGCAGCTGAAATGAGGAAATCTGTACTTTGTGACCTAAAACTTTAAATGAAAGGGGATTTGGGAAATGGAGCAAGTGATCAGAAAGTATTTGCAACAGGTAAGCAGGGGAAGGCTTTAAAACAAAACCCTTATAGAATGCCAATGACTAGATAATGTGGTAAAGTTGGGAACAGAGACAGAGAATTGGTTGCTCAAGAGGAGGTATCAGGTATGTTGTCTGAGGCCAACAGCCCTGACAGAAACAGGGAAAAGGATAGCTGGCAGCTCTGATACTTTAATTGCAAATGAAACAAAAGCTGGTAAGGGAGAAACTGAGAAGTGTCACATGCCTTTAAGGCCTCCAAAAGGCTCTTCCCCAGTTCATAGTGGGCCTTTTTAGACTGATTCATTCCTGTGACTCAGTGAGGGTTAGATTTTAAGCATTTGCTTCTCTCCACTTCCAAGCTTCCCCAGGATGGCCATGCTACCTTTGGGGCAAAGGAGCAAAATGCACTTCAGACTATTTATGGCTCGTTCTACAGTTTCATTCTGGGAACATCGTGGGGACGCTGATGGCTGTTTTGATGCCAAATATTCATCTAGCCTTCTGCCATTTTCCAAGTTAGTTTGTCTGGATGACTTCTCCAATGACTTCTAACATTTTCCACCAGCTGATGCTCTATTAAGAGTTTGTTTCTTTGTCTATCTCTGGGGCTGCTTCATTGTATGGGTGCGTCTCCATTTTCTGTCCAATTTGAGGATTCAGGCTGACCTTGTCAATTGTGGCAACTGATCAAGGCCACTTCTGTAAGGAATCATCATCTGGAGACCTCCATCCCAGCTCCACTGCAGTAGGTGTGATCTGAGCACTCTCCTTTTCTTTGGTGGAGGTTCTTGGTTTAGGGATCATTCCACACGGTGTCAGGTCATCTCTTAGGGCATCCATCTCTGATGCTCCCAGGTTAATTTTTCACAGCTTTATAGCCAGAAGGGCAGTGTCCCATTCTCAAGCCTGCTTACTTGTCCATCCAGTTCAGACCACAGATTACTACTGTGTCAGCAGCTGTTTTGACTAGAACACTACAAAAAACATTTGGTCTTGACTTCAAAATCACTCATAACATGATACACTATCACAACCCTTTTGTAAACTATACCAGTGGCTAATTATTTGGATTGTCCACGTTTGTCTAATCCAGTAGTTTTCATCGCAGTAAATGCTACATATTTATAGGAGTTGTTAATTCCTTTTGGTCTTCCTAGACTTAACTATAGGTGTAGTCAAATTTTCCCTGGTTGTCCTTTCTTTTCTAGTATCTTATCTGACCAATCCATCCTACTATCTTCTGTGGAGCTCCATTATATATTTTAGGAACAAGAAAGATGCTTGTGTGGAATTATCTGCACAGGTTTTATTCACTGTTGCTTTTCATTATTGATGAGCAGTTTCCGTTCTCCTCTTCTCCTACAACTCCTTAATAATATTTATGTTGCCCCATCAGTTTACATAGTATTCTGCAGACCTCAAAAGAGGCAAAGTCCTGTCCCACTGATTTCTTGTCTTTCCATGCATCTCCTATGCTTCTGTGCAGGCACTGGGAGCAGAGATGATACAGCTTTGCAGGGAAGGAATCACAAACTGCAGAGGCTGGGTGTGGAGCCCACTGGGAATGAAAGACCTTCCTAATTCCCTTTCAAAGAGGGGACGACATAGCAGCTGGTGATGTTACACATGGATGGAGAGAGTGTACAAATGCCCTGAAACTGGACATGCCATTAAAAACTGGCCTCTAAATCCTGTCTTTGAATGCAAAATTTGCATTACCCCTCCTGTGAGGTGTTAAATGCCACCAGTAACTCTTCCCTGCTGACTACAAACTCTTCCCTCCAGCATTACCTGTTTGATGCTCCTCCAGGCACGCTTTCTAAGTGATGTAGGAGGGAGTAGTAGTGAAATGAGTTGTTAACTCAGCTCTTGCAGCATTAGCGATGTCTCTGGTCTGGAGGAACCTGATGATGAAGAGATCTGTGGCTGTGTAGGGATGAGCCAAATGAAGCTGGTAGAAATGAGATCAGCCCAAGGCTTTTCTTACCCTGGTATTCTTCCTACTGGTGTTCAGTAGGAAGACTCAAATGTAAATATGATGATTGCAAGCACATGTGGCTGTGGCTGTCCATCTTGAGACCTGTTCAGTGAAAACTGGATTTATCTGTTTGCCAAGAGCAACATGCTTTTCCCTTTAACCCTCAGGAAGCCTTTCAGCTTTAGTCTGGCTGACACCATCATGGTTTATTTAGCAAGGCAAAGCATGATGAGGCTGGGGGAGTAGTGTGAGAGGCCACAGCTGGGCTTTGTGAGAGACAGGAATGGGGCAAGGGAGAAAAGAATCAGGAAATAGCAAGTGTTCTGGTACAGAGTTTTAGAGTGGGAACTTGTAATGTTCAGTGGTAAATAGCTGGTTAATCAATGCCAGATTGCCTCTTGGAAGTTGTCTTAATTACTTTAGCCTGTGCCAGACACTGATATCCTTGAAACCTGAAAAATCCCATTAGAAGGTGCTTTCATTGGTCTTCAGCCAACATGTTTCACTGTGTGACAAGAGCACGTGCTGATGGGCTGGGGATGGGCTGGGGCCATCGGGGCAGCACTGCGGGTGGCACTGGAGGGGTCTCTGTGTCAGGGTACCCTGTGCAGCCCGTCAGGAGCTTGCAGTGAGTTCCTTTCTCTAGGGTGGTGTCCCAGCTCTCCACTTAGGCAGCAGTAAGAACTGCTGCTGCTGTTTTCCATGTGCTTTGGCTCTGTTCCTGTGCCCTTAGCTCATGCCAAGGCCTTCTGTAGTTGCGAAAAGGCTGGACATTTTTCTTTTTTTTTAAAGAAGAGGTGTCCTGGCTCCCAGCCCCTCACCAGGGCTGTGGTTGATTTTGGAGGCACGCATGGCACACAGCAGGTGCACTTAGCATTCTGAAGGTCACCCCTTGGCTAAGGGGTCTTCAAAACCTGTCTCAACGGGGTATAAAGGTCGGCACTGTGGTATTTAGGTCTTTCTGCTGACTTGTTCCTGTGGGCTGAGGGAAAGCTATGAAGCAGGAACAAGAAGATCACTATTTTTCAGTTTCATTTGGCATTCCATGAAAAGATCAAGCAGGGCACAGAACTGAACTATGAAGGTCGCTCCTGTAAGAAGTTGGAAATGGCCTTGATATGTAAATGGCATCTAAAAGGAAGTATAGAAATTCACAGATGTATGGCTGGCTAAGAAATGTGATGATCCATGTGCAGCCTCTGGCTTGGAAAGTCCCTATGTCACTGGTTTCCAGGAGCTGAGGAGATGATCAGTCATTACAGTCCTCCTGATATCAGCTGCTGGTCACAGCTCATTCCCTGACTACTCCCTGTTTCCCTGGGAAGCAGTGCTGCAGAAGCCATCTGCTGTCCCCTCTCTCTGTCTTGGTCCAAGGTGGGGTCAGTGTGGGTTGTACAGCAGTACCTAAATTCTCTGCCTTCCCTAACTTTGGAAGACAGGGTGTCCTTTTGAGGATAACTTGCACTGGTGTTCCCACAGGTAGAATCCAGCTGGGTTCAACTGTCAAGCCTAAAGAGGGATTTTTTCATAGGAAAGATGTCTCTGCTTTGTGCATACAGGCTGTGCTGGAGGAAGAGAGGAGGGCACGGAGAGGTTTGGAGACTGTAATTTGCTCACTGCCCTCCTCCCAAGGAATCCAGAAGTTTGCCTTGTTAAAGATAGGTCTGTTTTCCTCTCTAGTGAAACAAGAGTGCCTGAGTAGTTATCAAATGCACAGGAACATCCATTACCAGTTTGGGATAGGAAGTGCAGAGTTTAATTGCATTTTGACTCTTTCACTTCACTATTCAGATATTTCTTTTCCTGGGCTTGAAGTCTTGTTGGATTGGGACAGGAAGGACCAGGGGAGCTCATTCATCTGCTGCTAGTACGCCTTGCTTTTTGCTCGCTTCAGGGGTGGCTTTTGTGTTTGGACATAGGAGAAAAGATACCAGGCAGCAGGGATGAAGGATGGTTGGACTCAGCACTGCAGCATGAAATCAAACTGGAACACAGCATTGGGAGAGCTGACAGTGCTTTGAGTATCTTATTCTCATAGGAGGGGGTCAGGCAGGACATTGATGCCTGCTTCCATTGGAAGAGTTGAAAGCCGCAGAGTTCCAAGGTGTGACACTGGCTGAAGAGGATTCTCTTGAACATGGCAGGCAGGAGAACAAGGAGCTGAGGTCAGGACAGGACACTTGGGAGATGGCTGGTGGGGGTGGGGAGCTACCTGCTGGGCGTGAAAAGCAAGTGGTGGTGTAACTGAGGAACTTCCTTCTGGGTGCCTGAAACAGATTGTGGGGATTGCTGCATGACAGCCATGACGTGTGGAGGTGTGATGAAGCATCATTTCAGCCACTTACCCTGAAGCTGCAACAGTCCTGATTTCAGCAGGTCATTCTGCTTTTAGCAGGTATAGAGCTCCTGGGCTGCCTGTGTGGGTTGCATTCTGTGTTAGTATTAAGCAGCATCATGTGTTTGTGTGCATTCGGTGCTCCATGACAGTCAGGCAGCCATCTGAGCAGTCTCAGCCTGAGTCTGCAGTGAGGGAAATTGTGTCTGGGATGGTGCCCATCCCATATCATGGCCTGAAATCCGTGGAAGGATGCTGAGCATGGGCCCCTATGAGGATGCCACAGGCCCGCAAAGGTGCCCAAACTCCTTGCCCCAAGAGGCACCAATCCTGTTCTCCCAGTGGCTGCAAAGTACTGGGGGTGGCTTAGTGGGAAAGCAGCCAACTTTACAGCCAGTGCTCCTCTATGTTCCCAGCTACTGTGTGCCTGGCTTCTGCTTTCACAGGGAAACAGGCATATAGGAGCTGGCAAGGGGCATTTCAGGTAACCTCTCCTCAGTCTGGGGGCATGAAGGACCCTTGTACTTTCTGGAAGGGATTCAAGCACTGCATGCATCAAGTGCAGGCTTCCTGAGCTGAGCTTTTCTGTTGTTCAGGCCACCTGGAAGGATGTGCCAGAGGAGTCTCACAGTGTGATTGTTTGTGAGCGGTAGCTGGCACCAGCACAGCCTGCACTGGATGGTTGGAGGGGGACACGGGGGCTGTGTTTTGATTCTGCTTTTCCTGTTTGTTGTAACTTGGCAGAGGCAAAGTTTTGGAGACAGCAGGGGCAGCAAGATGCTTTTTCTTTGTTCCTGACATGTACTACACCACCTTCTGCCACTAATTCTGATTTTTTGGTGGGGAAACAGAGTGGGAAGGGAAGATTGGTGGGGTTGAAGTCTGCAGCTTTGAAGCACATAAACCAGAATATTTAGCATGGGATTTATTGTCTAGAGAGGAGACTTTCCTTAAAGCAGTCCCAGAGATTGTGAGCAGCTGTCACAGAGGCTTTTGTTCCTGCTTCAGGTAGGATTTCAGTGGAAAAAAATTTCAAAAGGAAGAATGAAAAAAGAAGCAAACTTCAGCCACACAAAGCCCTCTCCGCAACGCCTGTTCAGAAAATGGAGATAAAGCAGCAATAAAGTCAAGTGCTCAATTAAGCCAGATGTATGTGCTTTAAAACACTAACAGATGTGGCAACAGTGGCTGTAATGAAGTGGAGCTTTATGGACTAAGTGTGGTGGAGGTTGATGCGGGTGCCCATTGCTTCCTGATGGGGAATAGTGCAGCAGTGCTTTTGTTCTGGGGACTGATGAAAGGGGGTATGTAGCTGCTGGGGGCTGTTGTTCCTCACTGTCTCCTTGGCTCCTGTCCCCTTGCTTCTGGGATGGCTGTGGTTACAATGCTTGCCAGTTGTGGTGGTCTGTCTGAGAGCAGTGTGAGTTACAGCACTCCAGGGCGATCTACCTACTGACAGCCTCCCACCTCAGGGTTCCTGGGATGGTTTAGTGCCCCCCTTGGTGAACTCCTTCCCCAAACCTGATGCTTAGAGACTTACATGCTCTTATATGACTGCTCCATTTTGCTTTGAAAATTTGGGGGTTCCAAAATAGCATAGATAAAGGCCAGGTAAAACCTGTTGCATGCTGTACCACATGAGCAGAGTACAGTGTGAGCCGTACTTGGTGCAGAGCAGCTGTCTGGGCTGTGGCTGGGGAGGCTGACCCACGCCAGGCGTTCATCATGTTCAAGGTTCGTTTGGAGTAGGATGTAAACATCCATATGCCACAAGCTAGCCTTATGGTGTTTGGCATTTTGGGGTCAACTCTTTGGGGACACCAGTCCTTCCTGAAGCTGGGGGATTCCCTGCACTTCCTTGCAAAAGCTCAGTTTTTCACTATTTGGATTGTTTACAAAGGCAGGGGTGGTTTTCTCTAACTTGGGGGCCATCCTACCCAGGGTATCATCAGATCCCACTTTTCAAGTGCTCTTTGCCAGATGCCTGGATCTCTTCCAAGGCTTTAAGTAGTATCCAGATTGTCTGGCCAAGAAAGGGGTGCTATGTAGATGAGGTGTAAAGCAAACACACCAGGGTGCTTGGTGCTGAGCCTGCTGGCTGGCTGCACACAAAATGCATTCTGGAGCTGTTTAAATGGAAAGCTGACTGATGTGCATCCTGGCTTCTGCTGCAGTGCTTCAGCTGGGTTATCACATTTGTCTCCATCACTGTGTTCTGTGGTGGTCTGTTTCTTAAGCTTTGCAATGCCTCCATTCTCCTTGGGAATGCAGCTACTGATGTTCCCCTGTCTTTTCTTCCTTCCTTTACCACATTTTTATGACTCTCTCTTCCTGCCTTCTACTCAGCAGGAGTCTACAAACTCCTGAGGTTTGAATTTGGGCAACTTGATGGGTGGCCCAAAATAGAGAGTCATTTTCAAACAAATGAGATCCAGCCCTTTATAGCAAAAAGGCAAGAGACCAAAGCAAAAACATCAGAGTGAAGCAGCAAGCTGTCTGGCACTGCTTCCCTCACACCTGTGGGGAGGAAACTTCCCCTTTTGAAGGCCAAGTGGCACGGATGTGGCCATGCTGTAGGCTCTGGAGGTTGGAAGTCACTGAGGGAACGTAAAGGTGCCTTGCATTACTTGCATGTGCATGGCCCTTGTGTGCCACAAACAGTTATTACAGATCAAATTGCTGCCTTCTGGTAGAGTGTCCATGAGTTTGAATGTTTCATTGTGTTCCTGCATGTGTCCATGTGCCAGTCAGCAGTGGGATGAATCTTCAAAGTCTTAATTTTGTCAGAGCTCCCGGTTATTTCAGTAGCAGTGTTGTATCAGTGAAGACTTTATCCTTACAGAGTGGCAGTTGCCTTGTTTCAGTAAATGCACATAGTAAAATAGTAAATGTGTGTAACAAATACACATACAAGACCTGGTTCAGTCCCTTCTCATGGAGTACTTGAACACAAGGGTTCAAATTCAGCTCTGCCTCTAGCTGGGAGAAGGGTAAAACAAGGGTTAAAGAAATTGAGCAAAGTGACTGCAAAACCGAGTGAAATACTGCCCCAAGAACAGATTGCCAAAGTGTTTTGACATAACCTGAAACAATTGTGGTGTTGCTTAGCTTGGATGTCAAATGGGAAAAAAATACAATCTGGGAATAGCTAAACTTGTGGCTTAAATGTGGGATATAGCAACTAAGTAATAGCCCTCACAAGGAGGGAAGATAATGACTGTGAGTGCTGGAGGCAGCTGGGAGATGCTCCTGTGCAAAAAAGGCTCGACTAAATTGCAGCAGATACTCCCTCTTTCTACCTACGGTTCAGTGCTCTGGTTTTATTTGGAGGCACCTGTGCTTTGTGCCTGGGGAATGCAGGTTTCTGGGGAAAAAGCAAACAGGGTTGGCTTTAAGGGCTGGTGCATGGCTCCGGGGCTGCGTGGGGACAGGGGGTCCAGCAGACCTTAAGGTGACACTGATGGTGTTGGCTGTTGGGCTGTGGCAGAGTGTCTGAGAAGGTAGGAAGAAATTACTGTAATAATAGTGTGTTTTGAAAAAGGCAGACTTCGAGGAAATGTACAATGAGATTTGGGTGGGTGGTGAGGGGAACCCTGGCCTGAGCTGCTGTGTGGAAAATTGACTTTGGAAAAGTGAGATGTTGTTTAAAAACTAGTAATACAAATGACTGAAGTTCATTCAATTTGTGTGCATAATAACTGGAGAAGCCAATGTGGCTGAGAAGGGAGCGGAGCAATACCAGAGATAGGTGAGAGATGGCTCTCACCAGCAGGATGAAGCACCTTTTTGCGTTTTAAGTGTTTTTTTTGCTTTATTTTGGGTTGGTTTTTGTTTGATTGGGGTTTTTATTCTTAGTTTTGAGGCTTTTCCACCTTTCTTGAGGGTCCAAGGTCAGACTTCTGTCTGTGCTGCACACAGCCTTCTTAGGTGGTGCAGTACTCTGCCGCAGGCTCCTCTGGTCATGCTGTGTCCAGAGCCACTTCCCCCCCATCCACTGATCCTGATACAGGTTGTGAACAGGCACCAAATGATTACTCACAAATCAGTGAATTGCAGTTGGGCTTCCAGAGCCAGAGGACATGCTTTTGGTGAGCTTTTGTCTATCCTTGAGGAGCCGGAACAGGCAGAGGGCACTATCAGAGACTATCTCCCTTAGCTTCTTATATGAAAGAACCCACAAAATTTCCCTCAGCCACCTCTCCTTGAAGCAAGATGTCTTGTATTTGGCTAAAGCAAAGAGACACGGACAGATGTGAGTACTTTCTCTAGTAGTCCATCTCTTGTTTGTGCAGGTTCAAACTGATCTTTGGCAGTCTGTCTCCAGCTAGCATGATGTTTGCTTGTTGTTGCCTGCACCTATAAAGGTAATAATTTAAAAATAGGAGAATAGTCTGAAAAGGTCCTGTATACTATAATTTTTCCCAAAATGTGTGAGGGAGGCAGAAACATTGAGTGTGATTTTGAAGAGTTTCTTGTTTGGGATTGTGTGTCCATCAGGTCATAAGTCCTTCATCAGTCCTTCCTGGCAGGCTGCAGAGCGTCATACCAGTGAATCAGCCTCGTTGAGGTTCACAGCTCCTGTAATTCTGGCAGCATCTGGCTCTCCTGCAGGAAAGAGAGGTGCAGCAGCCCAATGCCAAACAGAGATCATCTAGATAGTAATGAACATGCAGGCACCCTCATGGAGGCTGCAGTTAGGAAAACTCTTCTGTGCTTGCATACTCTGGACTGTGGGATGCAAAAGCCCTGACAGATTTGGACTTGGGGTTAGAGATGAGCCTGTGTTTCCATTGTGGAAATACAGGTAATTCAAACACAGCAGTTAAACCTATAGGAAATTAATAAGGTGGTTTTATGGTTCACTTTTATTCTGGAAATTAATAGGAACCAAGGATTTAGGCGCTGATCTTATACTAGGAGTTGGTTCAGGCTTCTTGAGGTGCCTGAAGACCACACAGATGCATGTGAGTGAGCGGGGAAGGAGAGCAGAGACTTGGCCTGGTAGGATTAATGGCTTCTTTCATTCAGGCAGAAGCCCCTAATGACTAAGTAGTAATTACTCTGGGGATTTTACAGACAGGGTCAATGTCAAATCGGGAAGCTGCAGTGCAATTAATTTAAGCTGGGAAGCATTTTCAAGTTAATTCATTTGGTTCTGCTGGGAAGGTTGGAGCTTTGCAGAGGGCTAATTGTAGAATTGTGTTGAAAAAGCTGAGATACAGTTCACTAACAAGAGAGAATGCTTTTATGGTGGCAGAGAGCTCGGAGAGCCTCATTCAGCAAAACCTTCCAAACGCGTTACAGGTCTTTTCCCTGAGCATGCTGCCTTCACGCATGTTGAGGTTAAGTACATGCACAAAATCACTGTCATCAGCCATGAGGTGAGACTCTCTGGCTCCTCACCCTCAGCTTTTAGCTAAGCCAGAGTGTCTCTGCTATAGGTGTGCACTGGGATGCACAGCAGCTCCGCACTCGGGAGAAGTGGTGAAAGAAAAGCAGAATTGTAAGTGGAAGCTTGGTAAATGAGAGGACTTGAAGCAATCTCCTGCATTTTTGAGGGTCCTGAACCATTCTTGGTACACAGTGAACAGCTGGTGCAGGAGAGAGCAGAATGTTGCAAATACTAGTGCATGAGTGCAGGCTCACTGCTGGCAGGAGGAGGGCTGGAGCAGACCTTCCTCAGCGGTGGTTTGTGCTTTGCTGGGTCTGCACAGAGTGGACTGGTAATGTGCTACACAGCCCTTCAGTCAAATCAGTTGGAAAGAAAGCTAACAAAACAAAGCCTGCTATTTTGTTTCTCTTCAGCCTGGTTGCACATTTCCATGAAATGGTGGAAACTTACTATTTTTGCGAATTGTGTTCCTGTTTGAGATGCAGTTGGCATTTGCTGACGTGTTTGTAGATATATTGGGAGGTGGAGGGGGAGGAGAACTAATAGGGAGACAGGCAGTGATACAAACATACGCACATGCAGAAACACATAGAGGTACGCTGTGTAATTGCACAAGTCCTGTATCCTTGGGAAACCAATCTACAAACATGGTTAAAAAAAAGAAAAAAAGACTGTTTGAAGTAAAGCTGGGGGGAAGGGACATCTCGGTCTCTCTTCTATCCTCATCTAACATCAGCTTCATTTCAGTATTGCATCTCTGTCAGTCCTGGGGGGCTTTGTGTGCAGAGGTGCACGGGTGTGCTATAGGGCACTGTGCAGTGGTAAGAGGTTTTCCTCTGGCTCTGCACCTAGGTGGATGGAGGAGGGAAAGTTGAGCTCTCCAGCCACCAGGAATAGGCAGACAAAAGAGAGCAAAGCAGGCTGCTGAAAGCTGTGCTGCCTGGAGTCAGTGTCCCTGGCACTTCCGAGGAGCATAAAGCATTTCCTGTAGGATGCCTGAGTCAAAGGAAAGCACTAGGTGCCCCTTGGATCACCCCTCGGTGCCAGCTGCTCAGGGTAAGGAGAGGAGCTTGCTAAGCAACCCCTGGCCAGAACATGCCGTTCCCTCCCCAGTCCTGCCTTCCCAGCTAGTAGAGATGGGCTGAAAAGATCTCATGGGAAAAAAAAAGGGTGTTTGCAGAGCCCTAGGGCTTTTGGCCCCAGGAGATCTGAGAGTGCTTTGTGGACAGCTTATCACAGAGGTAAAGCAAGCTCTTAGAGACCAATGCAGGAATTTTCTGGCTGTGGTGTGCAATTCCTCACTGATACTGAGCAAGTTGGTGTGATGAAATAACCCTGGGAGTGCAGGCAGGCAGAGAGTCCCGGGGAGCTCTTCAGCAGATGGAGAGATACTTTGAAGTGATCGGTGTCCCATGATAGCTTGTGTTTCTGAGAGATTGGGATGACTGGTCTTCAGGCCAGTCCTTGCAAAAGCTGGGTGGCACAGATACCTCTAGACTTGTAATTCCTTTGCAACCAAATCAACAGCTTAAACATTACATGTTCCCTGTGCAGAACTGGATGAGGCTAAGCAGAACAGGCTGCTGGCTGAGGAGAGGGGACAGGAAGCAAAATGGGAGTGTCCCTGTACTTGAATCCAGAAGGGATCATGCACAGCTTTTCCCTCTTTAGGTCTGTCAGTGGCTGTTAAACCCAGTCTAGATGAAATGGCTTTGGTTTCTGAACTGCCGATGGCCAGGAGGAGAGCAGAGGAAGAATTGCTCTGTGATTGTCTTTGCTTCTGCCCCTCCCCTGAGCATCCATGGTTGCCTTCTGTGAGAGATGCTCTTCCAGGGCAGGTGATGCTTCTCTGATGTGTGCCCTTCTCCCATTGCTCCCTGTCCTACACAGCCCATTGCTTATGCTCTCTCTGTGGCATTTCCAGATGCACTTTTGTGCAAAGTGAAGAGTGAAACTTAAGTGGTTTGCTTTGGTTTCATCTGCCTCTGGACAGCTGCATCCAGACTGGCTTGATGCTGCTTGGGGCCAGACCATGTACCGGTGCTCCCACATTTTCCCTCTGCTGCCAGCTGAGTATGGATGGATGCTGTGCCACAGCTCGGTGCTTTGGCTAATCAGCAAACCCTGGGTCCTTTTTGGGGATAGGGTGTAGGCCAGAGGTCCTGGGCGTAGGGGTGGGCTTTGTTCTCGGCAGCTCCTGCTGTGAGGAAATTGCAATGCCAGTATAATCCTTGTTGGCAAAGTTTTTCTGAGGTTTCTGAGTTCCAGGTCATAACACACGCACCAGAGCTGTTGCACCTTTGCCCAGGGCTCTTGTAGAAGTACTTTGCAGACTGATGAGGCAGAGGTCACCAGGGCTGTGGTTGGGGTTTGTCTCTTCCTTCCCTACCTTCCTACAAATAATTCTGCTGGGGCTGTTGTGCATGTGAAAGGTCAGGCTTAAAGGCCCTGTCTGCTCTCAGGCTGCACAGGACAAGCACTGGCTTCCTGGCAGCCTGGGACAGGCGGCTCTGCTCCTTAAAATAAAAAGTGGCAAGCACTAAGGCATTTGAATTATCTTGAAATGGTAGAACTTGCAGACACAAAAAGCTAAGAGTTGGAGGCAAAAAAACCCCCAAACCTAGGTAAGACAGATGACACTGCTCAGGGTGAAAAAATCTCTTCGTGTATGCTGCATTCCTGAAACCCTAAGTGTGCTCACTCCTGTACATGGTGCAGTGCCAGGCCAGGACTTGGGCTTCTGGATTTGCCCATGTATTCCCTGCATGGGTTTGGGTAGCACTCTCAAATATTTCTGTGCCTTTTTTTTATTTTTCTTTAACCATGTGCAATTCAGGATGAACACCTTTCTGTCTTCAGGATAATTAATGAACTGCAAAGCTCTTAGATGTCTTCAGAAGGAAAGTGCTGGCCAGTGGAGGCTGTGATTGCTGTGGGAGGGAGATGTAAGCCCTGTCCAGCCCAGGACACAGCCGGGACCCCCAGTTAGTGGGGTTTCAGGCAGGGTGTTGAAGGCCACTTGGGTGAAACTTTTCTGTGGGTCTGGGACCTTAATCAGCATTTAAACACTGTACGAACACCCTGGGCAGATAAGCAAATACTCGTGAAACCCTCTGGGCAAGCTGTTGATGAAGGAAAGCAAGTGCAGAGAGAGCAGGAGCAGCACTGGCGAGGGCGGCCGCAGTCCTTGGCAATGGTGTGTGCTCCCCGTGATAGATCCTGGCCCTCCCATGCTAAGTGAGTGCTACTGGCTCCATCCCATTCTGCAGCCCAGATACACTTCAGGGCTCTTCAAAGGGATAAAAATATATTTTTAACCTGAGGCAGCTGCCTTTTTTTGTGTGGTACATTTTTTCTCGTAGCTCTGGAAGTGACAGGTTGTTTTTCAGCCCCTCTGTTTCTCAGCTGTCTCGGCAGAGGTGCCTAGAGGTCTCAAACCAGATTCCCAAAAATTTTAGCACTGGAAATTGGTAGTTTCTTTTGAAAATGTTGGCGAGACGGTGCAGCTCCCTACAGACATTAACTGATGGCCATTTGAACAGGCTTTTTCCTCAGCCAAGTCCTCGCCCCATTGAAGCGAATGGGAATTTTCCTTGAAAAACGCCATAAAGAAATCATTTTCTTGGCAAGTAGAGAGGTGTTTCATGGACTCTACATCAGCATTCAGGAGAACTTCTAAGCAGCTATCTGCTTAGATTCCTGCCACACTTGTCCCACCCTGCACAAATCTCTCTACCTTTTGATCCGAAATAACACAGGAGATGTCTTCCACATGCCATAAGAAAGAACTATAAAACAATTGTTTTGGAGTTTGGCACCACTCCCTTACAAATATATTTAGCGTGAATTGAAATTGGTCAGCAAAAAGGCGTTGTCAGGATGACAGACAGATTAGGGCTCTGTGTCTTGAGGCTTTTACATACCTGCCCATCCCATGCTAGCAGGGGTGGTAGGCGGCTTCATTAGTTCATGGATTGCAATAAACAAGCATGACTTGCAGCTTTTGGGCAGCACTGAAAAGCATTATCTGGCTGTAAGAGGGATTGTTTGGCTTGTGGCATGCTCTGTGTTGTCCTGACCTTGAGTCTTTATCTCTCCACTTTTGTTGCTCCTCAGCCCTTTTGCTGTTTCCAATGTGGTCCATCACACCTGGTGCTCAGCCTTCTCCTGTGATGCAGCTTGTCCTGAAAGAAACACTTGTGCTGTGCACATGGGGCCAACCTCTTCTGTCTCATCTCCCTTCCCCTGGGATATAGCCACCCCTGGAAGCTCCAAGTCAGGATAGCTTCTCCTAAGAACAGCCCCAGATTTGGGAGAGGGAAAAGCTGTGATGGGGCTCTGCCATCAGCCCCAGGAGGACCAGTCCAGCTTGGCAGCAGGGTCAAAGGCATGGCTCACCATGGCTGACTTGGCCTTAGAGAGGAGAGCTTACAGTCAATAGCAGCTAGACCTTCCTGGCCACTGATCCAGTCTTGCTCCTGTGATGGTGCTTGGGGAGCCAAGACCAATCTCTCCTGTCCCTGGGTGTGTTCATGCACATTGGCTTGCACACTCCACTCCCATCAGTGGTTTTCTTTGGGCTGATATTTGTTAGCATTGGAAAGTGAGAAAAATGAACAAAAATATTATCAGAAGCAGGTTTTGTGAATGAATCAGCCGACAAGAGGCTTACCAGCTTGCCTGCATTTACTAGCACAGTGCTTATTTGGGCAGATGTCTATGTATTTTAGTTGGAGGCAGGAAGGAGTGAGAATGGATGGGGGAAGACATCACTTCCAGTTTGCTGCTTTTCTGTCAGTTTGTACCATCTTTTTCTGAATGAAGCAGGGGACTGCGGTGTGTCTGAGAAGCTACCCTGCTGCTGCCCTTGTTCTGCTGTTGTTGACAACTTGGGGGGCACCAAGGAGAGGAGCACAAAAGAGGTCAGAAGGCTAAAACTCTCCTAAGCAGCTTGTTGGGGATTAGGGCCTGGCCGGCCTTGCCCATCTCTTCATGGTGCTTTTTTAGTTGATCCTGTCTAAAGGCAGCCTCATGGCCTTCTCTCTTCTCACTATGTGTTTCTAATTAATGGGGAGACTGGCATATAAACAGAATATTCCTGCTCAAAATATTGCTTGTCTGACTCCTAGGATGATGGCCAGATGGCAATCACTAGACAGCAGCCTAGACTTTGAGCTCGCCCATCTGGCTATCAAACCTGGTCTCAGTTCTCATCTGGAACCAGAACTGAGGAAAGTCATGGACTTCGCCAGATTGTTTTTGCCCCATGTTTGCTTTTCAGTTGCTACCTAAGCAGCTAAAAACCTGCAGACCAAATGCATTTAGTATTTCTGGAAATTGTGAAGAAGTTAAAAAAGATACTGGACAAATCCACTGAGGGATGGGTCTTTTGGTGGTTTTTGAATCCTGTGGGTCAGATGCAGTCTTCAGCCATGAAAGTACTCTTACTGCTGGTCTGCAGCCCAGACTGGGAATGGTCCTTCTGCTCCCAGGCAGCTGCTGATGGTCTCTCATGAATGGCAGGCTGGGCTGGATGGCTCCTTGATCCAGCCCACCTGAGCCATCTTGGCATCAGGCAGCTGCATGTTTGCTGAATAAGTTCTGACAAAACTCTTCTCGCAGTTTCGCCTTTGTGAGCTTGGGGTTGTAATACCTGAAAAGAGGTTAGAAAGCTGCGGCAGAAATAAAACACTTTCTATTACGATTTTTCACTCTGTCTGACAGTAGGGCTATGCCCTGACAAAACATCATCATGCAGATTGTGAAAAAAGGAACTTTTAATACCTGTAAATGCTCTATATTCTTGGTCCTCTGAGAAGCAGGAGACATCCATACGTTAAGCACTGTTACATGAGCTAAAGCATTGCTTGCTCTGCATCATAAACAGTTTGATATGATTTCTTTACCTCTAGATAAGTGTCTGACTTCCCTAATGCTGGAAAGCTGAAATTGGAGGTGCTGGAGAGAATTCTGATGCTGGGAAGTTGGGTGCTACAGTTCTTCCTTGGCAATACTGAAAGACACTTCCTGTTTGTCACTACCACCAGAAGAGCCTGGTCTGTCCCCTGGTGTGGTACCTATGGAGCTGCTGAAGAGGTCTTATGTAGAGAGACACATACAGAGTCATACAAAGCCTGGCCTGGGTTATTGCACCGGGATGTGATGCACCGTGATGTGCATGTGTGGGTTCAATCCTTATTTGGACTGGAAGAGACCTCTGGAGGTCTTGCTTCAAGTCCAAGCTTAATTCAGAGTCAGCTTCAATTATGCGTTCAGCTGTAGTATTAGATGTGCTTGCTCAGCCAGATCAGACCAGGCAACAAGGAGTGATCAGCTGTCACCTCCTAGGCATTTGGAGCAAACAGGAGGAATTAAGATCTGTCCTCATTGCCACTGCTAAGTCCAAAGAGACTGGTGGCTGCAGTATTGTGACCATTGTGTCCTGCTGTGGCAAGGTTTGTTCTCACAAATTCCTGATGAATTGGGAAAATGCATAAAGCACAGAGCAGAGGAGATGGAAAAAGTCCAGAAATCCCCAGATTTCTGCTAACTGATTTTGAAATGGCTGAACTAGCTGGGATCTTGTGGCTTTCAGCAGTGGCAGAGTTGTGACTGTTCCACTGTCAGCAGAAGTGGCCAAATGCAGAAGTAGGTAGAAGCTAAATGAGTAACACAGTGTATGAGAAACAATGGGAAAGATAGTATGGGGCAAGGATGATGATCACTGAAATAGCAGGATCTCCAAAGGATGTTAGGGTGGCCACATGGCCACAGAACAGAGGCAAGGTGGTTTTGGCAGCAGACCTGAGAATTTAGTTTAGCACATGAATATTGAGTAAGTATTCCTGGAGATACTCTGGGGGATAACAGATGGACTCAAGGTATTGTTACTAATCACTGTGGTTTTAAGTGTTGGAGCTGAAGTACACTTGGCATCTCCAATCCATTTGGACTTCTGATGGGAAAATTGCATTCTTGGGAAGTAATTTACAGGGTCACAGAAAAGCCAGAAAGAACTTCTCCAGCAGCAATTTCCCCTGTTCTCTAAACTGTCTTTTAGAGTGGTAATAACTCCAGAATGAAAGGATCTATTCTCACCTTCCAGATGAAAGGGCTAATGCAATTTAAAATTTTTGCATGCAAAGATTTTATGGCTTGGTAACCAGCCACGTCTGAAAATGATCCAGGGAAGGATGAACACGTGAGGCAGCGCCTGACTGAGCTGGACACTTTCCTTGTCTGCCCTGTCTCCTGCAGATAATGGTGATGACCGGTCTGAGAGCATTCTTGCTGAGAACCACGTGGATGGCACCGTGGGGATCCTGAGTGGAGCTGGAGGGAGGAAGCCCATGAAGACAGGGATGAAGGAGCTGGCAGTGATGAGGGAGAAGGTGAACGAGCAGCAGCGGCAGATGGGCAAAGTCAGCAAGGCCCATCACAACCACGAGGACTCCAAAAAGTCACGGCTGTCGACAGGCAGGGTGAGAGGGCAAGCCTGTGGGGAGCTAAGGGGGGAAGCTGTGGGGAGCTAAGGGGGGCAGCTGTAGGCTTGCTGGGAAATGCTGAATGCAAAGCCTAAGTGGCATCTGCAATGAACTGTCTTAAAAACAGAAAAAATAAATTGAAAGAAAAAGGCAGGGAGAAGCAAAAGAGGAAAAGCAAACATTTTTGGCCTGATGCTGGGGCTGAATACACCATATGATGAACTTTGATATGCTGGTCAGGAGGCATTATTTTCATTGCAGCTTCACCTCCGGAAGGGGGACTTCTGCTGGCTCAACACCCACCTCTGCAGGGGTGCAGGCCTGCCCTTTGCCTGTGGACTGGCTTTCTCACACCTTTTTTCCTAAGCAGGTGTGGCCTAGGCGGATTTGAGGGGCCAGAAGAAGGGCTGTCTGCCTGCTGCAGGGCAGCCCCAGTCCGGGTTAAAGGAGGCCACAAGCCCCGAGGATGGCCTGTGTGACTGCCTTGTAGCAGGGAGAGTGCTCTAGACTTCCCAGTCTCCTAGCCTGTCCCTGTCTGTTATCTAGTTATTGGCCGTGGCTTCCCTCTAGTGGGAAGCTTGATCAAGGCAACTAGATAGGATGGGAATGGGGATGGAGAGGGAAACCCACCCCAAAGGGTCCACAATATACATCCCTGTGAACATACAGAGTATTAATATTAGAGAGCACAGGGACAGCAAGGAGCTTTAAAAGACTCCTCATGCCTTTCAAGGACTAGGCAAAACAGAAGTTTGAAATAAAATGCAGACACCATCAACTTTAAGAGCTCACACACTGCTGCTGCTCCTTTGCAAAAAAAAACCTCACCCACTGCAAAAGCAGAGAGGCATGGACTCAGTTTGGCTCACATCAGCCATATTTCAACCACACTTCCTTTGCTGGAAGCCGTGTCTGGGAGCTGCTGTGGAGCAAGAAGGATGCCTCCAGAGGCTGGCTTGGCGTACTCCCATTCCCAGGTCTTCCTCTCCCCTCCATGGAGTCTCACGTGCTTTTGAGTTGCACTTCTGGGCCAAAACTGCATCACAGGTGTGTGCTCTGGGCTATGCTTATGGAAACTCTCCTGGTCTGTCAAGACTAGCCCTACTTCATGTCACTTGTCACCACCAGTGGGAGCCATGGTAGCCTCTCTGAGGTTTCTCCTCTGTATCCAGGACTTGGGACCTGGTATTATGTTGGCTCTTGGCCATGCCAGGTACCTGGGAAACGTGCATGTCTATGCATGACTCTGATTTTGGGTGCCTGGAGGTGAAGTCTGCAGCAGGACTCAGTGGCAAACCTGTGTCTTTAGGGATGCACATGTGTTCATCCCTACTGGTGTTCCCATTGTCCACAGTGTCGATGCTGAATGGTACCATTGTCCTGATACACATTTTTTTTTTTCTGCTTTCTGGGGTGTTTTCAGACCCCTTGTCAGCAGGAGCTGGATCAGGTCCTGGAACGCATATCCACCATGCGGCTGCCAGATGAGCGAGGGCCCCTGGAGCACCTCTACTCCCTTCACATCCCCAACTGTGACAAGCATGGCTTGTACAATCTCAAACAGGTAAGTGGGGAGAGTGGGAGCTCTGGGGCTGTCTGTGTTTCCAGCAGCAGTCTTTGGCTCTCTGTCTGTCCCCACCATGTGCAGACACAGAATATGCATAGTTCAGGGCTGGGCTGATACCCTGTGCATGATGTGAGGTGTGGGGTAAATAGCAAATGCTGCACGTGGCATGGACAGGTTTAGATACACCCAGGTGCATCTGCAGCCACAGGTTTGCAAGTGGAGATGAAATCCACATCCACACATGGCTGTGGGCAGTCCAGAGATGGAGAATCAGTTTAGTTCTTCTTCCCCACAAGAGCTGCTTATCTGTCCAGGTCTATTTTCTTGAACTTTGAGCCAGATCTTGTCCTGTCTGGGTCCTGCTGCAGGAGAAAAGCAGAGAGGGACTGAATACTGACCAGTCTTGCAGAAAGAGCAGAAGGCACTTCTGTGAGTCAGGAAGGTTTCTGCTGCACTTTACTGGTTTTCCTCCACAAGTTGAGGCTGGTCCCACAGCTCCAGAAGGGATTCCTGCCACGCAGGGTGGGCGTTGGGGTGCAGCATGCTTCTGAAGGTATTTATGGGACCCAGAAGAACTCAGAAAACTTGTGTGTCTGAATTCCGATTTCCTGGCTTCATCCACACAAAACCACCAGGTGTCAGTGGCTGAGGAATGGGGGAAAAACTACCAGGAAAAATAGCAGAAAAACAGCTGGTGCAGAGTTGACTGGAGTCACCTGTGAATAGTACGTGGATATGAGGCTAGCTGAGCCTTTGGAGGAGACCCATGCTGTTGTCATGGCTAGACCTTTTACTTAGGGCTACTTCTACCCCTTGATCAGAAGCATTAAATCAAAAAAAAAAAAAAAGGATGCTCTGAGAGAATCTCCCTCTTTCCATTCTCCTGTCTCTGTCCCACTTGGACCCTCACCCATCCACCCCTGAAGAGCCCCGTGGGCTGGCTGGATTCCCCAGCATGAGCACACTTGGAAGGGCTGGATGGAGCAGAGCTGGCAAATTGCCTGTAAGATGAGCCATATCTGGGGAATGAGCCCGGATGCCGCAGTGATGCTTTGTGTGCTGCAGAAGAAAAAACAGTCTCTGCTGCTCCTTGTGCCTGAGGAACAGGTCAGCCTGCGCTGGCCTGCTTGGAATAACCTCTGCATCTCCCACTACACCCTGTTCAGGAATGTATCTTCTGGGGCCGGAGGGATGAACATCAGGTTCAAAGTGCCTGCAGTACTGCAGGGCAGGAGGAGGACAATAACTATTAGACCAAGAAACTTTTCTCTAACAAGACTGGGAGGACAGAGGCCGAGTCCAGATGCACCATGGTCCCCACCTCTGTTCTGGGATGAGTGAATCTCTGTTTGGTCTGGCTATGGGGGCCTTGATCTGGTGTTTGTTTAGCCTAATCTGCAGGTGAGAAGACTCTTACACAGCTCCTCCGTCAGTCTGTCTCATCCCTCTTTGCCAAGGGATCTTTGTCTCTTTGGATGCTTTCATCCATAGTTGGCAAGGCGTGATGCATTTCAGGGACACTTGCCCTTCTGGTTCATTCAAATTGGCTTCTTGGTCCCTGGCACAGCCCCTGGGGAAAGAGGTTCAGTCCTCAACCTGGACTGATGGAGTGACACTGCTGGTGCAGCATAGGCCCTGGGGGGTTTGAGTACAGCATCCCATGGATTTTGCCTGAATTTAAACTAGTGCCAGATCACCAGAGAAACCCCAGCTCTGCCAGTGCTGGGGCTTTGGGCTGGGTGACCTGGGAAGTGGCTTGTTTTGTCCTTCTCTTGACTCTGACACCTGTCCTGTCCCTCTCCATGCAGTGCAAGATGTCGGTGAATGGGCAGCGTGGCGAGTGCTGGTGCGTGGACCCCATCCATGGGAAGGTGATCCAGGGTGCACCCACCATCCGCGGGGACCCCGAGTGCCACCTCTTCTATACAGCCCATGAGCAGGAGGACCGGGGAGCACACGCCCTGCGGAGCCAGTAGACAGATGTGATCTTGCTGGCTGGAGGTGGCTCACTGTGGCCCCAGTGCTGGATTTTACATGGGTTTCAGCATGTCTCTTTAGGCTCTGGAAGAGACTGGGTGCTGCCCTCCTTCCTCAGCTGCCTGGTTCCTGGGGAGGGGAGGGATAACAGGAGGGGAAGGCGGTGGGGGGTTTGCAAGGAGAAGGGACTGCTTTCTTAGTCTTTCACCCAACATAAACCAGAGAACTGGTCTTTTTTGCTCCTCGCCCTGCAGCCCTGCCCTCTCTGCTGCTTTGCGGCATCTTTTTGCACCCTCCAGCACAGAGTGCCATGTGCTCCCTGACCACTCCCAGGGGACAAAACCCCTTGCTATGAGTGGGAGAGGGTAAAAAACTGAAAGAGCCCAGCCTTTTCCCCTTTTTTTCCTCTCTTCCCCAAGACCAAAGAGTGTAAATACTGTCACCTGCCTCTTGTGTCCTGCCAGTCAGTCTCTTGTGCCCCAGCCCAGCCATCAGTCCTGGCATGGGATGCGGTATGGGAGGGAGGGAAGGAAGAAAGACCCTGGATTCCCAGCTGGAACATACCACAACAGCTGGGATGTGTTCCCCAAGGAAGCAGCAGTGAGGGAAAGGGCTAAAGATCAGACAGCTGCCACCTTGCCCCTTAACAACACTCTAGGGTGCTTCCTTTGCTCATGCTGGGGCACAGCCAACTCCACAGGGACCTGGCTTCAGCCACTGGTGTGGGAGCATGGGGCCTTTGGGTGATAGCAAAATTAAATGCTTGTTTTTCCAAGGGATTTGAAGGGCTTTTGCACAGTATTTCTTAGGATCAGCTTATGCCGAGGGAGCTAGAATGAACTTGCTGAGGCTGGGTGGAAGGATGCGTGTGTAGATTTAGGATAACAAGCCAGGGAATGTGTCTCTTTCTCTCATTCATTTTTTCTTTATTTCTAGATAGGAAAAAACAAAATAAAACATCTAAAACTTGCGTTCCCAAGCAGCTGCCCTTGTCCCTCCATTTTTGCTTGGGACTGAAGTGAGCATCTGTTACTCAGCACATGACTTTTTCTTTTTGTAAGTAAATTACAGTATATTTCTTGCTTTGTAAAGGCCCTCACACTCACACACACGCACACACACATACACACAAACACACACACTCATACACACACAGACATACACAGACACACACTCCTCTGCCCACATACACATTTGTATAGATGAAATCCAAGTGATTCCAGGTGCTGTGAGAAGTTTTGTGCTGGACATGCTGAGGAGAGATGTGTCTCTGCTGTTAATTCACCTGTTGATTTCTTTCTGTACAGAACACACTGATGCTGAGAATAAATAACTTCCCCATTGCCTAAGCAAGGAGGTTTTATTATTTTCTTCCTTTTTTTTTTTTTAAATATGGATGTCCTTATTAGAGCAATTGCAAAAACCCTCTCCTTGGAGTAAACATCTTGGGCTTTTCTTAAATGGTTTGTATTTCTTGTTGCCTTTCTTGGACCCACATTTCAGATCCAAAGTGTGAAGGGCACAGGTGGGCTCTGTTAAATTAGGGTCCTCATGCTTTTGCAGGGGTTTGGACATGGCAGTGAAGGAGACAGGGGAAGGACCCCCTTTGGAAAGTCAGAGATGGGCATATGTGGATGTGTATGAATGGGAGCACATGAAGGAAGAAAACACACCTCCATGCAAAACCAAGTAACTGTAAAAATGATGCTACCTGTTTTCTGTTAACATCTGAGGATGTTCTGCTTTTTCATATAAAACTTGCACATGCTGGCTCTCATCTGCAGTTTGTACTTTGTTTTGTTTAGGAATAGGGAAGTTTTCTTATGTGTTTGCCTTCTTCCCTTTTAAGAAAGCTGAGCTACATAAAGTTGGAATAAATTAAATAGGATGCTGGAAAACTGTTCTCCTTCCCCTCCAAGTGCTCTTAGGACATGTTTCTTTGCCTGATGGATGCATCACACACAGATTTGTCCCTGTTCATCCTTTGTCCATGGCCGACAGACAGTAATGAGAGCTGAGCTTTTAGTTGTTACTGGCCCCAGTTATGTGAGCAGGGAGGAACTGGTGTCACTCCTCCTTTGCGTGGCTATATTCCTGCTATACACATGGGTCCTTGTGAATCTGTTGGGAAAGTGCCTGGAGGTACAGGCTCTGTGTGTGACCAGGGTTTGGCTGAGCTTCTCCACTCACGGGGCTGTGGAGAGAGGTCCTGCACCTTCTCCCAAGGTGAGAAGTACTGCCAAGGGGAGTGTGACAGCAAAACTTGGTGTTTGGGCATCACAGAGAGGCAAATAATAATAAAAATAAAAAACCCCCCATGCTCTATTCAATTAAAATTGCAGCATTGAAGGGGAGGCTCTTTGTTGGCCCCAACATCCTGCAACCTGCTGGATGTGGTTTCCCTTTGGACTCTCCCCAAAGCGAGGCAGAACCACTGGGCTTCTTCCTCTTCTGTTTTCTTCTACCCCCTGCCAAGAGTTTCAGACTGACACATGTTGAGGGGCTTGCTAGTGGTGAGGAGCATCAGGAAACTGTATGGGGGCAGAAGGCAGTGAGTGCATGGGACTGCAGGGGAGGGGAAAGAGGACAGGCACGATGGGAGATGGGATGTAAGCTGAAGAACATGAGAAAAGTAGCAAAATTAATATCCTGCTCTGTGCCTCTGGGGTGAGCTGGAGGTGGCTCAGGTGATGCCACGGGGGGAATGCTGAGTAGCAGGGTGGGGCACAAGGACGCTCCAAGCCAGGTGCGGCCCAAAGAGGGCTGGAAGTGACAGATGCCCAAGCCCAGAGCCCAGCAGTGCCTGGGGCCACCCTCCCGTTCAAGGGCTGGAGGGGAACAAACACAAGCTGTGACACCTTGCACTAGACCATGCTGCTGCAAGCCCCATCCAACCTGCCCTTGAACACTCCAACGGGGTATCCACAACTTCTCTGGGCAACCTGTTCCAATGCCTCATCATCCTCACAGTGAAGAATTTCTTCCTAGTATTTTTAGTATAAAAACCTGTGCAATAGTATAATATAAACAATGATATTTAATATAAAGAACACCATTAGTGTAAAAATGTATGATGGTATCTGTGTGCAGCTGTAGCTACCTATACACGTGTATACAGCTCCAGCTGTCCTTAGGGATGTGATTTATTAGCCTGTAGCTGAAGGCAGCAGTAACTTTTTGGATAGAAAGCCCAATTTCAGGGCCTCTGCGGCTGGAGGCGGCAGCACCGCGGCCCAGCCCGGCCGGCCGGGCCCTGAGGGTAACGCGGTCGGGGCGTGGCGCCGCCTGGTGGCTGCGGCGCCGCGCGGCTCCTGCCCCCTGTGCTGCCCGAGGGGTCGGGCCCGGCCGCGTGGGGTGTCCTTGGGGCGACAGGGTGTCCATGGGGCGACAGGGCGGCTGTGCCAGCTCCATGTGCTGCAAGATGGCTGCGGGATGCATTGCTAGCATAGCCCTGGCAACCCACGGTCCTCAGTGCAAGGGGCAAAGGGGATGATTTCGCTTCCCGCCCCGCTCTGGGCGCACACGGTGATGCTGGCAGGTGAATGGAGGGGAAGAGGGGCACAGGAGGAGGGAGATCGGCGGGGAGTGGGAGAATGAAGGGTCATGGTTGCCTGGGCGGTGGAGCAGGGTCAGACCCAGCACCGGGAGGGCAGTGGGATGAGCCACCAAGAGCTACCACAGAGTGTTTGAGGACCACGGCCTGGCTGGGCTGAGCAGCTCCAGGGATGTTCCTGCCGCTGGGACATTGGGGCAAATCTTCCAGCGGCCCCAAGAGGTCTGAGACTCAAATAGCACGTCTGCTCCCAAGCTGTGGAGCTGTTGGAAACAGCATTTAGGGGCTTATCACTGGTTGCTAGATATTTTGCCCTGGTAAGCTGGTTGAATGTGTGTGCTGTGCCCCACTGCCACATCCATGCAAAGAAAATTCTAAAAAAAAAAAAAAAGATAGAAAATTGTAGCTCTGCTTTCAGGAAGCTGTAAAGTTAAGCTTGCAACTTTTACCAGTCACCTAGCAGATTGCTCTAGTGTCAAAAGCTCCTCTAATGCATTGCCACCATTTTAGCCCATGCCCTGTACCTCCCTGAGCACCCTTGTGGAGCTGGCTGAGCCCCCCAAGGGACCCAACACAGGTGGCCGTGGGATGCTTGGGGCAGGAGCAGCTCACTGGCAGGCCCTGGCACACAGATGCTCCATGAGGGTCAGGCACGAGCTAACTGAATGCATAACTTTATTAAATAAATGCTTTGTCATGAGAAAAGACAAAGATCAAAGAGTAACATAAATTATAAGTTGAATAAATAGTATACAGCAATCTTCACTTTTTAATAAAATGTGAGATTTTTTTTAAGTACAAAATGCTAAACAGAGCATTAAGCTCTTCTTCCATTGTCAGTTTTTCACAAACTGCTTTTTTTTTTTCCCACCAGTAAGATTATGAGTATTTCTTGTTTACTGGAAAAAAAAAACAACAAAACAACAAAACCAAAACGAAACAACAGAGCTACCGTATGTATGTAAAGCTATAAAAAGCTACCGTAAAATGTGTAGTGAGTATTGCTTAAAGATAAAAACCAGGCAGGAAACTCGGAATCTGGTGTGTTTTAACAACTGTGTTACAATGGTGGGTAACGTGCGTGGTGACGTCTGTCCCGGTGGCAGTGGCGGCGGCTGGTGGGGCTGGGGAGGGGGCCACAGCAGGCAGGGCTCCTAGCCAGGGCCAGGACAGCGGTCCGGAAGCGAGGTGAACTGACAGTTCTTAAAATATACAATGCTCCATTTGGGGGAAAAAAATCACCAACAACAACATCGAAACAAACAAAAAAAAAAAAAAAAAAAAAGAAAACTAAACCAACAGCAAAGAATTTTCATGGGGAAGGCGGAGAAAAGGGGAAGGGGGGGAGAGAGCGGAGAA
Organism: Promerops cafer; assembly: GCA_013398275.1. Classification (NCBI taxonomy): domain Eukaryota; kingdom Metazoa; phylum Chordata; class Aves; order Passeriformes; family Nectariniidae; genus Promerops; species Promerops cafer. Next base: position 689,674 of record VZSE01002604.1, on the reverse strand, counting down.
ATAGTGCAAAATGCTCTTGTACTAGTGGTTTTCGAAGTCCACTGCAGTACAGACAAGGGGTAGCCCAGCCACTGAGCGCCGCTCCCCGGGCAGATGTGGTGGAAGGGCTGTCCTGAGCCATCCTTGTCCTCTCCTTCCCAGCTCACATCCTAGATACCAACGTGGGCTCGGTGCAAATACCGTAGCCAGAGACCCCTGAGCCTCACAATCCTCCGATGCACAAATTGCCAGCATCTCCTGGTATGCCTCAACCCTCCCCAGCTTCCAAATCTGCCCCTTCTGGTTCTCTCATCCTAAATGCAGAGGGGTGCTGTGTTGCTGGCTGCTGAGAATGGGAGCACCTCATCACTGCCACCCCAGAGGGTGACCAAGCCCTCCTGAAGTCACTCTCATTCCCAGCCCAACCCAACCCAGGCTCCAACCCCGGTCCTAAATATTAGTGCAGCCTGTGAACAGCCTCGTCCTGCCGGGGATCCTTAAGGGAGTGGGCAGCTGGGGGGGGTCACTTGGTGCCCCATCCTGGGAGCAGAGGTGATCTGGTGGGTGAGAATGGTGCAACCCAAATGTCCATCATCCTCCTGCTAGGTTCATGGGGACAGGACAGGCAATGCCATTCCCACATGGGCTGTGCAGGGGCAAGGGAGGCTGTGTGGGATGGATTTTGGTACTCTGGGCTCCCGGGGCCATGCAGACTTACTTTGCAGGGAGAGTACGGAGCATTGCCCTGTGTCCCCAGTGTCTGTGCTGGCCTCATTGTGACACCACCGTGAGGCCCTGTGAGCTAACTCTCACCCTGCAAAAGCATCCTCCCCAAAAGGCAAGGTCCATGGGGATCTGATGCCCTTCCCATCCCACCCTGGGGGCACGTCTCCTTTCTCTGCAGCCAAAGGCTTTCAAGTTTTGGGAAATTAAACAACAAAACAAACAAACAAAAAGCAAGAAAGAGGAAGGAAGGGTCCTGGGAAAGGAGGTACTGGCCTATGACAGTCAGGAGGTTTTGCACAGGGATCAGCAAGCGGACAGTGTCAACAATGGTGTCCAGTGGCCCTTCGGGTTAGCACAAGCTCCTCCTCCTCCTGCTGTCTTCACCCCATTCTTCACTCCACTTGCACCCCAGCATTAACCCACCACTCTGGTTAAACTAACCCTGCTCCATCAGCCCTGCAGAGCCTGGAGGGGTCCCTCTCTCAGCCCCCACCATGCTCCCCTTCAAAACCATGGAGTTACCCCACTCCAACAGGCTTTTTTGGGGGCAGATCTACATTTGGTGGCACACTTCCTTCTTTTCAGCATGGGAAGGTGCTTTGTCCCCAGGCTGAAATGTGTTCTGCTGGGTCTCTGTGCAAGTTCATAGGTAAAACTCACCCCCATTGTCACGTGGAGGGAAATAACCACAGTCTTGCCCTCCATCAGGGTAACGTCCTGGTGGGGGGCCCATGGGATGCTTAGGGGAGTAATGTCATCTCATGGGAGGCTATCAGGGCTCCCAAACTGTGATGGCAAGAAGCCTTCACCAGAACCCCTTAGTGCTGAATCTCCCTTCTCCCATCCCCACTGGTGAGGCCCCAGTGGTGCTGCGGACCTCCATTTTTCTCTGCCCAGGTCCAGGAAGCTCAAAGGGATTTGAGGGTTCAGGAACCTTCCACCTGAGATCAGCTGTGTCCTTTGGCCAGTGCTGGCTGCCACCTCCAGCTGTGGCAGTAGGATGTGGTTCCCAGCGGGTGTGTTTCCCCACCACAGTACCCAAACCCCACAGCTCCCTTTCCTTTCTTTCCTTCCGTTCGCTGCAGGATCTCCTCCCAGCACCTACATTGTGGAGACCCTTGTCATAGATAAGCAAGAGGCAAGAGTCCCAAAATCAAATGCAAATGTTAAAAACAACAAATGAGTCAGGAAGGCAGCCAAGGGCTGTCCCAGCATGCCCAAGGCAGTGGGTCTCCATGGTGCGGTGGCTGCTGTCACTCAACAAGGAGCTAGGTCCCAGGTTAAAGGCAAGAGCCCATCACAGGATCTTACTGCAGGGTGGTGGGAATCAGCCATGGCAACATGAGCAGTATCCTCAATGCAAAAGGATGGAGACTGGAATTTTCCTGCCCACTGGGAAAGATATAAACCAGCCTTAACAAAAAACCATGATGAAACAAAGTGGAGGTTTGGGGTTTTTTTCCCCTGGAGCAAACCACATTTTCGGCTGTGGAAAAAAAAAAAAATCTCCATAGTTGGTCGTCTTTGTGGTGGCAAAGGGTGGTGGAGAGTTTTGGCCCTGATTCCCCTATCCCCATGTGGATACTTCAGTCTGAACAGTGATACAGTCCTCAGTGTTGATGAGGCCCTGATTCCACAGGCACCGATGCTCCTCCATAACTCTGCTTCTGTGCTTAATCCAGCAGGCAACTATTTGTTTTTGGGAGGGGCAGCATATCCCCCAATTGCATATTACATTGAAACCTCCAGATTTCAAGGTGAAGTGTTGCAAGTAAGGAAAGCTACGTCAATGCACACAGAAGTGCACGCAGGTGACGAACACTTTCTCACCTGGATGGACAAAGGTCAGAGTCCTGATTGTCCAAGAAAATTTCTGACCTTCCAATCAAGATGAACTGGACAGGGAAGACTGTATTTCCTTTTGTGATGATTTTTTTTTGAAGTCCACAGATACTTTCTGGGGGTATTTGTGCTGTTGCAGGATCTGTGTTTCCCTCCCCAGCTTATCTCCAGACACAAAGCGAACAGTCCTACGTCTCCTCCTTAGCTGAAATCTGCCTGGATTGGGGGCAGTCATTTGAGATGGAAATCCACTCAAGTGAGTCCCAGCAACATGGGGAGGACACTCTGGAGGACTGCAAGGGGAACGCTGGTGGCCACAAGTTCTCTCAAGACCCTTCAGAAATCAACTAGCTAACATGAAAAACATATAAAAATAAAAATGAACCTGCCCAAAACCCGTACTGGAAAATCAGCAACTTGGAGAGCTTCCTACATCGGGGTGACCTCTGCTTGTGGCAGAGGGGTGCAGGCAGCGTTGGGAAGAGGTGCAGGATGGCAGAGTGGCCATGGCTGGTTTGTCTCTGGCTCTGTCCTTTCCTTGCTGAGTCCTTGTTGTCAAAAGGCTGTTGTAGATTCCGAGTCCTCAGTTTCTTCAGGGTTTATTTTTCTCTCTTCTCTTTTTTTCCTTTTCCCTTTTTTCTTTTCTCTTCTTTTCTCTTTTCTTCTCTTTTTTAATTTTCTTTTTTCTTTTCTTTTTTCTCTTTTCTCTCTTTTTACTTCTCCTTTCCTTACTTCTCTCCTTTCTTTCCCTTTCTGTTTTTTTTCATTTTCCTTCCTTTCTCTTTTTTCTTTTCCTTTCTTTTTTCGTCTTACATGAGATGAAAGGAATCGGAGTCCTGGGGCGTGGGGAGGTGCGGAGGGGAGGGTGGAAGGGAGTCTGGGTAGATAGTGATGGGGTGGAGGGAGGGGATGCGGCTTCACTCCACGTTGCTGCTGTCGAACGCGTGGCACTGCAGGTCTCCGCTCAGGAAGTCAGTCCCCGGCAGCTTCATGCCATACTTGTCCACACACCAACACAACCCACGCTTCCGGCCCCGGGAGGGCTTGCACTGGGGAGACACCCAAGGGCAGAGATCAGGAGCTAGCCACCAGATGCTGTGTGGCTCCCTCCCTGGGGATCAGGCCTCAGCCCTTTCAAACCAGTGATGCAATCCCCATGGTAGGATCTGGCTCCTGCTCTCTCATCCCTGTCCCTGCTGCTACCCCAGCCCAGGGTTCTCTGACTTTTGCCCCTCCCTCACCAGCTCCTCCAAGATGCTTGCTTCAGTCCAGATGGCACTTGGAGCCATCAGCAAGGCCACCCACCACCAAATGTATCTGGACATGCTTGCAGCAACATCCCGACTAACCAAGCAAAGGAAAAACCTCCATCCTTCCCACCCAGGGCAGTGGCAGAGAAAAGCCTTCGTGGGTGGGGAACATCTTACCTGCTTCCTCTTGTAGAAGCCCTTGCGGTCACAGTTGGGGAGGTGGACAGCGCGGGGGACCATCCGCTGGCTACTCTTCAGCTCCTGCAGGGACGCCTCCATGTGTCTGCGGCACGGGCCCTGCACGCAGGGAGACCAAATGTGAGAAGGGGAGCACCTCACAGAGCCTTCCAGCTGCAAAAGCCCCCAGGTCCCCCCTCACTAGTACCCACTTCCCAGGGGTAAAAGCCCTCCTGCAGTCACCTTCCCATGGGAGCCTCGTGGAGGGAAGGTGAAGGCACCCACCAGCTCAAACTCCTGCCGGAGCTCGGGGATGACGACACGAGGGTGAGCCGTGTTCTCAGCCATGCCCACGAACTTGGCCAGGGTCAGCTTCTTCCGGCGGTCCTTCTTCAGGGCTTCAGCCTTGAGCTCAGAGAGGCGCCCATGCTTGGGCCGGTAGGCCTTGGGCGGGTAGGTCTCCTCTGTCATCTCCGATGTGGTCGGCTCCTCATGCTCCCGGGACTCCCGTTCTGCAAGGGATGGGGTACCAAACTGTCATGTCTCCATGAGATGAGTGGGGCTTGCTTTTGCACACAGAGCCTCCTGCCCAACCCCAGAGGAGATCTTTGCACCAGGCGGGATGTAAACAAATAACCAAAGGAATCCCTTTCCCAGCTGCTGCCTACAGCCCTGGCTTTATCCCACTATGCAGGACTTCACAAGGTTTTTGTGTGACCTCTGAGCTCAGGACAGGAAGGTGTCTAGAGAGCATGGAGGAATCGGAGGTCTAGGATGCGTTTCTACATACAAGGCCCATCATTGTTTTTGTGGAAAAAGACCAGTGTGAGGGTCATCCTACCTCCAGGAAGGGCCAGGTGACACATAAATGAGGCAGAGAAGACCCTGTTTATCCATGCTGAGAGGATTAAGTGACAAATTCATACTTCACCCTGCCTTGAGAGGGCAAGAGCACAAGCCAGGAATGCTTGAAAATGAGACAATTCCAAATCCAAGGTCGATCACACAGCACAGCCACCAAGTGGCTGGGCAGACATTTCAGCAGTGATATCAAAGATGTGGCTGACAAGTGCTGGGATCTCCAGGGTCCTCAGCAGCCCCACTCATGGGATCAAACTAGCTCCCATCTGCTGGCACACACCAAGCAGCCAGCACAGCCAAGGGTAACACTGCCAAGTAATGCTGCCTGACTGCCACTGATGGTACTGACAGCAAAGGGGGGATCATGTTTAGGTTCTGTCCATGGCACCCATCTTCCTCCGTGGCACCCCAGCACAACCTCTGCTGGCAGGATGCAGCCAGGAGTCCTGAGCAGTTATATATAGGAGCAAGCTGGTGACAGTCTAAACTTAGATGACTTGTGACATTTAGTACAACCACCAGAGTGAAAAAGGGTTATTTCTCGACTAAATTTGAATACAGTTTAAAGGTCCTGAGGTTCCTGGTCTCCTGACCCCTGGGTCCTGAGCTGTCTGGTGTTGATGACAAGTCCGTGCTGGGACCAGCAAGTGACCATGAGGAAATTCACTGCAGCAGAAGGAAAGCATCAGAGTAGCTGAAATCTGTCCCTGAACAGCATCTCTTGCAATTTCTATGCCAGTGAACCCAGCTGATCCCCTCCTACAGGAGGGAAAAAGGCTCAGGATTAAAATAAAAGCAGATATACCCCCCCAACAAGGCAAACAGGATTCTTTCTGCAGACTGACTGCTTTCTGGAGCCCAGATGCAGCACCAGGAGGGAGAAAGGTGAAGAGGATGCCACTGATGCCCAGGGATGTCTGAGGATGCCCAGTGGGGGGGACAGACAAGATACTCAGTGCAGATGGCAGTGCCAGACTGTCACACACACCTCAGCTGGGGGGTTTGGAGGTGACCAAGCAGACAGGCTGGTCACTGGGTGCCCAGGCCAACCACAGGTACAAGTCTCCTATTCCTCCTTGCCAAGGTGACCTTGCACTCTCCCAGCAAAAAATTGAAAGTTTCTCATGGCCACTTACTTATTAAAGTGGCCCTTTATTTTTTGTTTCCACAGGAACAGCACTGGATGAGCATCCCCAACTCTACACCCTCCTAACTGCCAAGCGCAACATAAACAACCATCCCCAGGCCTCATGGGGCTCCCCAGGATGGGATCATTTTGCCATTTTGCCCCATGATGCTCATATGCTTGGGGTTTTATTCCTTCCAGCAGGACTCAACTGCCTGCACGCATCAGGGCTCCTCTACACTAAGAGGATGACAGACAGGGTAGAGAAGAAACTGAGTAAGCTGGGAATTACTCCCCAGAGAATGAAACAATACAAGGTGCAGCTGAAGTGCATCCTTTGCTTCAAAACATATTCTACCAGCTCAAGGTCCGAAAGAAGAGCAGAGGCATCTGCAGTGACTAAGCCCTTCTTGTGGCAGTGAAACATGCTGTGTTCTGTCCCAGGAATCCCCTCTGGCACCCACATCCAGGGCTGGAGAAGGCGCTGCCAGAGTATCTCCCTGGGCTGCCCTACAGTAAGAATGGGAGGGAAGTTTCACATTGGTGCTGGCAACCTCCCAGTAACACAGGAGGGGCACAGCTCACTACCTCTGCAACAACAAATAAGTGAGGCACAGCTTCTTAGGGCAATTCTAACAAATAAAGCATACAAGGCAGCGAGGATTCAGTCAGAAAAACAGTACAGGGTGTCCAGTCCCCAGGACTCACCATGCAAGGGATGTCTGCAACAGCTCAGACTGCTCATATGGTCAGCAGCTTTACCCTCTTGCAAGCACCTTATCCCTCCTCTCCCTGCAAGCTGCCAGCAAGCCAGAGTGAGCTGTGGACTAATGTGGAGCCCTTTCAGCAAAGATAGATGGGAGTCACAGGAGCCCTGTGCTCTTGCAGACAACTGATGTGCATTAAAAGCTTCCCAGATCCCAACCCAAGTCCAGTGCTTTCTGCAGGGCTGAAAATGCACCTGGAACTGATCCCTTTCACTCTCCCTGGAATGCATGTGTTCCACCTCAAGTGGGAACATACGCTTGGGATGTCATACAACAAGGGACAGAAGTGATGGGACTCCTCCATCTGTGACTCAGCAGTGGTGTCTAGTTTGGGTCTCTATATCCGGGTGGTAACTCCACGGATGTCTTGAAGGGATCCCTTTCCTCCATCCTCTTATGTTTTTTATAGCCTAATTTCCTTCAACAAGGCTGACGCAAGCCCTTCTTCTAACAAGTGAATTTTGACAAACTGAAGGGCAGAGGTCTCTGGCAGAAACTCCTGACAAGCTCTGGGCAGCTGGTAAGGGGTCTTCCCAGTACCAAGAGGAGAGGGAAAGGCAGAGCTGGGGCATCCAGCACCCACACAGCCCCTCCCTTCTCTTCCTGGCTGGCCCATCCACCTCAACCTGCAGCTGCCCACTGCCACCAGACCAGATACTCACATCAGCATCTCCACAGCTCCTGCACCCACCTGCCCATCCTCACCCACCAGCTCATTCATTAACCTCTGTCTGCCCCCAGGCTGGCTCTTGGCACCGCTGTGCCTCCATGCCTGAGGAGATACTGGCAGGAGCAACGCCCAGTTTCCCCACATGAGCCCTACTTGTGTCAAAGACTCAGGAAGGAGTTCAGGCTGGAGCTCCTTCTCCCTCACTGTCAGGTTCTGGCCTGTAACACAGCCCCTTTCTGGCTACTCCCATCTGTCTGCCAGCCTGGTGGCCACCTGCCTCTCTGGGGACATAAGGCATGGGCAACACATGCTGCATCCCTGTGGGCTTAGGGCATGGGCAGGAAGGCCCTACTCATGGTGTCCCCGGATGAGGGACACTGGGAAGCAAGAGGTGGGTGGCTTGCACAGACCCATTTGTTCTCCCCACAAGTCAGGAGGGGATCACCTCCCACTAGAGGTGCCAAGCTTACTGGAACAGAAAAATGACACAAAAGAATGACATTGCTAGCCAAGCTGAGGATGCCTGGCTAGCTTGCCAGGTAGCCACCTCAAAGGGCTGTTGACCCTACAGCCAAGGCAGGAGACTGAACTCAACTCAGAGCCACCCCATGGCTTCATGTCTAGTCTGATCCACTGTTGCCCAGGGAAAGAGGGGCAAGCATCTGGAAAGGCTCTTGACCCAGGCCAGGCCAAAAGGGACTGTGCTGTTGATGAGCCCTGGGAGGCAGAAAATACCCACAGCAGAACATGGGTTGTCCTATGCCCTGGGCTGAGGCATAGTGTCTTCTCCTCACGCCAGGCTAGCCAGAGGAAACTCCCTAACAGGAACCATTTCCAACCATTCCCTGCAGAAGGGAAGGAGAGTAGCAAAATACCAGGCACTGTTTCTGGGAAGCCATAAATTGCTCCTGTCTGGCTGCCTGCTGTCCTTAAGAGATACCACCCAGAGCAGACTATGCATCATTCTGCCCTGCATCAAAACACAGGCTGGTGCTCCTGGGCTTCAGATGCTTTGGACCCATGTGAGGTCCCAATAAGGTGGTGGGTGAACTCACATGGGGGAGTGGAGTGTGTGGGAACACTGCATCCCTGCCTGCTGACATTACAGAGTGGAGCATGAAACTTTTTCCAAATGTCTGGGAGGCTTGAATTTTTGTAACACATTTTCATTGGTTTCTGGCAGAAAGGATCTATTGACTGCTGCTCCTAATGAACCGTGCTCGTTACAGCCACAGCCCACTGCTAGAGGACTTGCTGTCCTGTTCAACACCACCCCAAAAAGCCACATGCACCTAAGAAGTACATACACAGCCACAGCGCAACCCTGCTAAACAGTCCTCTTGATTATTATCATGATCATTATTATTTACAGCATAGGCACTAACATAATACACCACATAAGCAGGAAGGTGTTCGAGAAAGACTTAAGGGGGATCTCAGTTAAACCTCTAGCACAAGAACAACAGAAATGTCACTCGTGGAGGCTTTAAGAATTTGCCCAGTCCTTCCTCTGCCCCAAACTTAGCCACCTCTGTTCAGAGGTGGTCATTGCATACGGGGCTTATACAGAATTCCATTCTTAGGTAGCTGGCTGGTAAAAACCCTGAGTATTTTCCCCACCTGCCCTTCCCATTTGCTGCCACTCCGGAGGAGGGGACATGCTTGACCTACACCAAAACTTCCTGGTACTGGCAGGCAAATTCCTCCGTGACCTGGACTTGCACCTGTGGCCATGATGGGAAAATAAAAATTCCTCCTTCCTGGTCAGCACACAGAGACAGCCACTGTGTTTGCATTCTCAAGATGCAGGCAGGGAAGGGATGCAAAGAGAGGAGAGTCATCTCATCTTGCACCCTTTGCCAGCTGGAGAGTACAACTGAGCAAAAGCATTCCTGAGCTCCCCAGAGGCTACCAGACTCAGCCCAGGCAGAAGCCCAGGAGCTTTCACCCGCCTAATGAAGAACAGCTCGCTTACATTCCTGTCCCAGGCACAGCCCCCAGCGCGGTGCTGACCAGCCCCCAGCCCTGCTGGGGTGGTCAGTGGAGTGGCCCAGGCGCTGTGCCTGGGCTGGGGTCACTGCTGAGACCACCGCCCTGGTGAGGTCAGGCAGTGAGCTCAGGCAGCCGCCCAGCCCGAGGCCATCTGGCACCCACTGGAGGCGAAGCAGCCAGGGCTGAGGAAGGAGGCTCCAGCCAGTCCCTCCACTAGCCCAGGGTGTTGTCTGCTGGAGAGCCAGCTGCAATGTGCCTTGGACTTTGAACGAACTTTTGTGCTTTGGCGGGGTCTTGGCATCAGGCCGGTGCAGTCTATCTGGTAGGGACTGGCGAGGGAGCATGCTGGTAATGCTTGCAGGTGATGAGAGGCTCAGAGGAGACACCACACACCAAGAAGGACACAATAACAGCAGCCCTGCTGGGACTGCCACCCCACCTCCCACAAGTCTCAGCAACGTGCAACAGACACTTAAGGGAAATCTATGTCACATAACACCTGAATGCTAACACTGAGGTGTTCTGGATGGCCAAACTCCACGTGTAAGTCATTGCAGAGATGCTGCACCCTCCAAATTGTGAGCAGCCCCATCATTTGGCTTGGGTGATGACTTTAGGGTGGAACAAAAGTCCAGTCTCCTCTCCTGTGACTCCAGTGATCACACTTAGGCCTCCAAAGGTCTGAAGTTAAGAAAGTAACTCCCACCACCTCTTCAGTCTTGGTCCTCCGTGATGTAGTTGGGTCTGTGATGTAGTTCCCATGGGCCAAGCTGTTTTGCAGACACAGGAGCAGTAGTAAGAAAATGTAGACCCTATTTCCTTCCCTGGGAATGAGGAACTTCAACAGCTGCCAAAGGCAGCAAAACACTTTTGTGATTTGCAGAGTGTGGAAGGAAGTCTTTAGCAGGCAAAGCACTGTGAAGTGCTCCCAGAAACACCGACTCTGCCCCACCACACCCACTCACCTACCAAAGACAGATGATCAGAATCCAATCAGTCCATGGCTCAAAAGCCACAGAAGCTTTTGGAAGAGGGGCTCCAGGGTATTCCAGTATCTTACAGCCCTGTGACAACATGGTGGAAGTTGATGAGAGCTCACCCCCTTTTTCTACTGAGACACCTTTCCAGGGAAGGATATGGATTAGTACGGCCAAGCTCACAGAAGAGATGGAAAAGCATCCAGAGAGTTGGCTTGGAAGGCTAGGACTTATCTCCATTTTATTAAGCCAAGAGCCAGGAGGATGCTTGGGAACAGCTCAGGAATACCTGAAGAGCCTCAGAGAACAGGCACTGATGGTAGAGGGATGTGCTATTTTGTGGCCTTTTTTTTTCTTTTAAAGTAATTGTCTGGGCTTTCCTGAACTAGCCTGGAAGACCAGCTCTTTCTCAGGTGATTAATGTCTCCTCAGCAGAAACCTGCGGATGCAGATTCTGCTGTATCAGCCGGGGCTCACCTGCAGAGCGTGAATATCAGGTGCTTGGGCTGCCCCCAGGTTCACACAGGATTCATGGGAAAGGGAGATCATCATCCTGATGACCTCTGTGTCCTTACAAAGAGCTGGATGGGGGAGAAATGCAGCTCAGCATGTGGGAAAGGAGCTCTCAAGGGAACCAGTTCATGTTTTGGTCTGCTCTGGAAGTGCAGGACCTATCTGTAGGAGTGGATCTCTGGGTCAGCTTGACTTCGCAGTGCCAGCAAATGCCATGAAGGTGGGAGAGGTACAGCTATGGGAACTGGAAGCTTAAGGAAGGATCTGTGTTTCTAATTGCCCGATGGTACTTTCCTAAGTTGCCCTTCCTTACTGCAGTCACAAAATAAAACTCTCTGAGAGCAATTCTGTAGAGCAAGGAGAAAAGCAGGTTCGGATATGGGGAGCTTCATGATGGAAGCTCCTTCCCTACACATTGCTAGCTGTTAGCTCAGCAGTCTCCAAGCACCCATGCTGTGCTGGAAGAGCCAAGCTTGGGCACCAGCTGGTGGGCTAGACTGGTGCTGCCTTGAGATGTAAAAATAAAGACTGTGGCTAAACAGGTGTTGTCTTTGTCTCTTTCCAAGGACTCCCCAAAGCTGTTTACAATCTGTTTTCCATGCAGGTGTGGGAGTTTGCAATGTACATAAAAGACACACCAAGACCAGCCTGAGTCTGAGGAGCAGGGTCTGAGTCAACAGACATTGCCAGAGACTCTGGGTTCTCATGACAATGATTTCTGTCCACGAGATAACCCAAAACATCTAACCAATAAAAGAATTGGGAAACTTTCCAGAGTTTCACCCTCCGGTAAGATGATGAGCAAACGTCCATCCATTTCCATTAAATGATGCTGATGTGCATCATCTTGCAAAATTGCAGCACTCTGTTGCTAGATAGCTGCTTATATCAGCCTGACATTTCCTGAACAAAGTTATCTTCCAGAGAACTGAACTGGCAAGTGGAGGGGAAGGAAGTATTGCAGGACTAGATTTATATCAAGAAGCTCCTGTTGCTGATGAACTGATGATAGGAAGATAAAACGTATTTCCTTCACATCATCTGGAGACTGCAGATGTTCCCCATTCCATATGCTGAAACTGCAGAAGAAGCTGAGAGCTGAATTATGACCCACAGAAATCTAAATAAATCATCTTTCAATATCAGAGTGACGAAGACATATTCTTCCTTCCAGGAAAGGATGAAGTAATTCAGCCTTTCTTAGTCTCGCATCTTTTCCAATAAATCCACCTGATTTCATTGGTTGCAATAAAGGAGGCAAAACCTGTACGAAGCTGCCAAGAAACTAAGAGCAGAAAAGATTAAAAAAGGAAAACTCAGAGAAGACTGCATGACAGTCCCTGCCTAACTGACATTAAGGGTGAGGAAAATCTGGTTTAGCTCCTGAAATGCATCACTGAATGGTTTACCAGCAGTTTCTCCATGGGGCTTTTTTGTGACAAAAAGATGAGAACACACATGCTTTAAGGTTTTCTGAATGGAAACAAAAGGTTGTTTGATCATCTGGCCACCAGAGATGACTTGGAAAAAATCTTCCTGTGCCTGCAGAAATGAAGCAGGTGTGATGGGTGGGAACCCTAAAAGTGTTCATCAACTGTAATTATTGCATGAAAAAGAAGCAGGCAGGGGGACTTTTTGGATGCAGGTAGCTCAACATCAGCAGTGGAGGAAGTGTAACAAGGGAGGAGTAAATAATTTGCCCTCGTGGCCTATGTGGGGCTTGTCTTTAAAACTCAGGTGAAGAGTGGTATCCATATACATGAGACATCAACAAATCTGGACTTAAAATCAGGTGCTGCTGGGATGCTGATGCTATTCTGGTTTCTGAAACCCAAGCAATACAAATCATAGTAGCATCAGGTGCTAAGAAGGCCTTAGAAGCTGACCCATAACCAAAAGAGTGTTGCCAGTGGCTATCAAGAGGTGGGATGTCAATGTGAATATTGTAGCTTTTTACCTTAGGAACAGTAAGAAATTAAGAGGAAAATCCTGTATTAAAGGAGAGGATCCTGAGAAAAGGATGTCCTACCAAAAAATGCAGTCACCACAGGTTATGCTAAGCTCTCTGGCCTGCTTATGGACGAAGGTGGCTTTTGCCTTTTGGAGAGGGTTTTGAATCTGATTTTGTTTCATGCTGAGCAGAAGTTTTAACAATTGTCCTGCTGGAACTGAATCCGGGAAACGTTGCTCCGGCCAGAAGTTGGTGGTCTCCATCCCAAGATCTGTCCCCACAGATGGTTATTGAGGGTCTCTGTTGGCCTCAACAGCAGTCAGGAACTGGAAGAGCCAAGAAAGCCAAACCTGTTGCTCACCACAAAGAGAGAGGAAAAGGCCCATCAAGGTGGAGTGTGGAGATGCACCTGTGTCAGCTTTTGGACAAGAACTGTTACAACACCAAAAGTATTTCAGGTGTGCAGCTGTCATTACAAATTCCAGCCTAGCCTGGATTAACTTCTCGGCCTCCAGCCTCACTTTCACAGTTTTGCCTTAAACCAGATGGAAAAGCTGTGAGAGATCATCCATTGCTCATTTCTGTGTCAGCACCAGATGACACATCATCACATATACTATCCATCCTGTCTATTACCACCTCTGAGGGATTAAATTTCCAACCTCTGCCCTCAGGACTCCTTTCTTATGGCTCCTTCTCTCAGAAAGCCTTTGCCTGCAATAGGCCTGGATGTTATTTAATCTCTCAGTCCACCTAAGTAGGACCACAAAAAAGTACCAGAAGCTTGACATTCACATTCGGACAATATTGATAAGGAGAAATTTGCCCAAGCTTGATCCTAATGGATGACTCTTGCCTCTCTTAGGCATTTTCCACCCTGTACCACTGCATACATGAGCAATTTCTTTTGGTCCAACACAATGGAAAGATGCTTTTGAATGTTAAAAAATCCCCATGGGTCTCTTGATGGACAAAAGGGCATAGACCTCCATTTTGGGGTCTGAAATTCTATGAAAGACAACTGATCACCCCTTGCCACAGGTCTGGACCCTTTCTGGAATGATAAAATCCTTGTTGCAGTTTGTTGTTTCTCCTGCAACCTCAGGCCACTGCTGCTTTTACAAAACCAAATAACTGGCCACTGAAATGGTTACAAAATTATGTGGTAAAATTTCACCCACATCTACTATTTCATCAGGAAGGATGGATGCACAAGTAAGAGCAATGACTCTATGTCACTTTGTATTTAGATAAAATATCTTAAGACAGGTATGCAGCTGTGGCAGCAGCATAATTGACTGCTGGACAAGTATAAGACAGGCAATTCTTCCCTAGTAAAACTTTTCTTCTTTTTCAGCATCTCCTTTAAATTAGGAAGTGAAAGCCAGGTTCCATAGTTTTCACCGGCTTATTTAATTACAGATTTTCATCATTAGTCTAACACATAACATCTGATTTCTTAAGCATGAATAATAAATGGCTTGGTTGATTTAATTGTCCTCTGATGAATGCCATCTGTATTTGGAAAAATAAAATATTTCTACTGTTTTTCTACAAAAAAGAATTATGAATATTGGCCAACTTTGCCCCCAAAGTTACCTTTAAGAAACATTCCTTCTTCTGTTTAGCTAGGCAATCATTTCCCTAAGTATCTGTCAGGATTACTCTTGCCCTTAAATAGCAACCAGACAAGTAATCTCCATCAACATAACAATTATCTCCATCATCAAGCCAGCTGTGTCCATCCAACAAGCAAACAAACCAAACTGCAACAGCCCTCGGGGCTCAAAGCTGCAAAGAGCTCTCCAACTCTACCAGAGCCAACAGCCTTTGCTTTGGCCCCACAGTCCTTCGAGGACTGAGGCAGCTCCCATTGAGGGGAGAGGTGCCCAAAGCCTTTGATTCTCAGGCCCTAGAGGAAAGGTGCTCAGCATCCTGCAGGATCAAGGCCTGCCAGTTTGCTGTGGGAGATATTGACCCCCCATTCCCACATTCTGCATGGAAGAGACAGTACCACCGGGGTGGATTTACAATGAAAAATGATGGGAATATCAGAGGGGTCTGGAGAATAAGGGCAATAGGGAGAATAAGGGCAATAGAGAGAACAAGGCCTTGTGCACAAGCACACAAGAAATGCCCACTGACTTCACAAGCATAAATTTAACATGCCTCCTCAAAGTTTAGTCTGTTGACCAGAGTCTCTCTCTCACACTTGTCCTGGAAACATCAGACAGAAGACTTACCAAAACATGCTGAGGAATGGATTCTTTGAGAGCAAATTTGCTCACAGCAAATCACCAGGTGTCCCAAATTTCTGCAAACACATTACGCTGGCTCCTGCTGAGATTAACTTCAAGCAGTGGATTGACATGAACACTAAGGGGTCCTCTCAGATCACTAGCATCAAAGAGCCACCTCAAAAACAACATCTTGCTAAGAGTTGCCTTGGCTACACAGTTGAAAGAACACAGCGTCTTGTGGGGGTTGAGTGGTAAGGGGATGGGGGATGCCACCAGATATGACGGGACCCTTCCAGGATGACCTGAGGCATGAATCATGAACTGTGCCCAGTGATCTTAAATGGGCAGCCCCAGGATCCAGGAGTTCTGGCACAACTGCTCCCCCACTCCATATCCTTGCCCTGCGTATAGCCCTGGGGAGACCCAGTGTGGAGGCTCACGCTCACTGGACCCAGTGAGCCAGGTCTTAGGGGATTCCAGCATGGGGGGTCAGGTATCCCTCTCCTTCTCATCAGCAGAACCTCCTCATACTTTTGGCTATTCCTGTCCTGATGATAAACAGATAAACAGATATCTACTTTTTCCCTGTAAAAAAACCTCATTATAAACGACTGTGTGGTTATCAGGCTGGCTGCCAGTGAGTTCACACAGGCCAAAGATGATCTTTGGATCATCTCTGACCTCTGCATGCATCATGTCTTTGGGTCCTGTAGCTTCCTCTGCTCAGTGCTGGAGGCTGTTTCTCCTGCCCTCAGCTGCTACATTTCAGCAAATATGCTATCTTTTCCCAATTCAGTTCTTTCACACCTTCCTGAAGGCCAGCTGTTGCTGCCTGGGCATGGAGAAGTTTGCAGGATCCCAGAGACCTCGATGCCCCTGGCACCATCTCCTTCCACCTACGACATCAGGCACCACTGCCCTGGTGGGTGGACTGGCTGTCCTTTGCAAGTCACAACTTCACACCTTCGCTGTGAAGAATTCGCTTGTTTAACATGGGAAAATTTGCCCTCAAGAAATCTCTCAGTGTATTATCTTAGTCTGGCCAGAAAACACAAGCCACCTCCAAGCACAGGGGGTGAGTTTGGATCCACACAGCTGGCTGAGAGGAGGATAGATCTTGCATCTATCTCCTTCCTCACCTCCCATTGTTTGATATGCTCACCTGGTGCATCTCATTTCTGATGCCTCAGTGGGAGGACAGGGTAGGCTGATCTGTACGCCAGTATCTGATCTTCATGGCAAAATATGATGTACCAGTCATAACCAGAACCCCTGCACCTAAGAGAGGTTTGTGTGTGCTGCCTGGAAACCATTCTGCCTCCAGAGAAAAGAATGCTCCGTGTGTGTGCTTGCACACATTAAATGTTTATGCAGGCGTGTGTGGGCGTGTGAACACGGGTACATGTGTGCATATGCTCACACGCATATCTTCCCTGTGCATATTAATCCTGCTGCTCTGCAGCCCACATCGAGGGGCAGGTGTGTTCCAGTGAAATTCTCCACTTACGTCTGGCCTTGAATTTGCACTACTAAGTGCTTGGGTTAAAAAAAAAAGGGGGGGGGGAGGGGACAGGATTCGCTGTACCATGGGCGCTTTTATCTGCCCTGTGAGTTAGCACAGGGAAACAAGCTACAACTGTTCTTAGCAGCTCACCCAGCTGAGAGGAGGACGGCAAGCCCCAGAGGGGCTGAGGTTCCCGCCACCCTTCCCAGGCTGCTTCCAGGATTTTCAGTTTGCATGAAGAGTTTTGGGGAACGCTGCAGCTGTAGCAGCTCCCGCAACTGCTCCTGCATCTGCGCCTCTCTGGGCCGGGGCGAGCAGAGCTTCCAGCCGTCGTTAGGAGGAAGCAGAGCACCGCGCTCCGCGTGCGGCAGCGCCGGGCGCCGCCTCTCCTCCTCCCCCTCTGCCCTGACACGTGTGACAAACCAAGCGACAGAAGACACTGGGGGATGTCTTGAAGCTGGCACAGAAGGTACCCCGTCTTTCCTACCCGCTTTTGTCAAGCTTGAGGAGACACCCCGCAGTCAAGCAAACGCTTCCAGTGGCACACCACTGTGCTCAAGTCACTGACGTGCCAAAGCCGCGACAGTCATCTGGGCTCAGGATGCTGCTGCTGCTGCTCCTTAAGTATGACACAAGGAGGCACAATGGCCTCCTCCAGCATCCTTCAAGTTTGCAAAGGCTCCCGTTTGAGACCAGCCCTTGCTCTCCGCTGTGGTGGTGCAAGCTCTGGAGGGGCTCCCTGCACTGACCTGGAGTGGGTCCAGGGCTGTGTGGAAGCTCGGGGCCAGCTCTATCACTCATGCACGCACGCACGCACGCACGCAGCCACGTCTTTTCTCCGGTGAACTCTGCTGGCACTCGGCAGGAATTTCATTTGGATCAACTACTTAATATTCTCTCTCCTTCCTTAGAAACCAGGCTGCCGAAAAATCCTTCCAGCCAAGGCCCCTCCTTTCCTGTTTGAACCACCCCATCCCGTCCTCCCCCGTACACACACACACCGCAGAAACCCAGCTCTCTTGCTGGCACCTGATGGATTTCACTCTTGATTTTTTCTTTTTTCTTTTTTT
The DNA here is from genome assembly GCA_013398275.1 of Promerops cafer. Lineage (NCBI taxonomy): Eukaryota > Metazoa > Chordata > Aves > Passeriformes > Nectariniidae > Promerops > Promerops cafer. The sequence continues at coordinate 672,029 of VZSE01002604.1, read as the reverse complement.
AAATATACTGTTATTGAAACTCCAGATCAAAAGAAAAATGGAGATTTTCCTGTTTTGTGTCTGAGGTTTTGCAGGCCTGTTGATACTAGCTTTCACCTTGACAGCTCGGAGCTCCTTTGCACAATGGACCTGCCGCTCGCACCAGCCGGGTCCCTCCCAGAGTGACATGTGCACAAGCCAGCGCATCCTGAGCGCCCTGCTCCCATGACCCCTGCTCTAACCCTCACCCTCACCCCGGACCACAGCATGCAGCTGCCCACCTGCCTTGCCACATCCTCTTTGCTCACCCCTGAAGCCCCACATCCCCAAATGTAGAGCAGGCGAGTACAGGAAGGGGGAATGGGGCAGAGGGAAATATGTTGGGGAGCAACAAAGGAGAGCACCAAACACAAGCTGCAGGAAATTTGGGCTCGGCAGCACTCCTCCTCCTCCTCCACCTTTCAGCTGACGCAGCAAAGATGATTTTCTTAGGGCTAATTCTGCAAACCCCCCCCCCTTTCCCCTCCTGGTTATCGTTGGCTCACGGTTTCATGAGGAAACTTGCCAAGTCTTGCTCGCTTTCTAGAAAGAGAGTAGGAATGAGAGAGAAGGAAATATTTGACAACCTTTGTTTTTCCATGAGTGCTTTTAGGGCAGCAGGCTCCAATCTGTGCCCTCCGCTCCCTGGTGCTCAGCCTGACCTTGCTGTCTCAGCAGGAGGAAGTCTGGCAGGAGCACAGGGGAGAAAAATGGAAAGACATGGTATATTTCAAAGGAAACCTAAACAAAACAGAGAAAACCCAGAATCCTGTAGCCTGTGCCATAAATGAAGCTCATTCATGTTTTTTTTACCAGGAACAGTCAAATGCAGACGTGATGTTTGGCTTTCAGTAAAGGACAGTGTCTGACTTGTGGGAGGAAGGACTACAGGGACCATCCTGTCAGTACCTACATATCCATCTACTTAAAACAAGTCCTACTAAGGCTCTTTAATCCTGCACTTGCTTTCATTTCAGACATCTGAACAAACTAGGAGGATATTCTGCTCATTACCTCTAGCATTCCTCAGTCCCACTGCCCAGCATACATATGAGGAAACTGAGGCATGGTACCTGTGAGCATCTTGTCCCTGGGTGAGACATCTGCTCTACAGGAGAGCTAAGCCTGGCCTCCCAGGCTCTGGCTCTTGCAGTGCTGCTCAATGTATTTCTACCTTGTCCATAAGGAGGAAAGTATCTGCAATTTTAAACTTGGCCAGCACGAGGGCAGAAATAGATAGAAATGCAGTTTGATCTAGTCCTCACCACTGTCACATACTTTATTTTGCAGAGTGCTGATTTTTTCTCAGCGGTTTGCAGCTCACGGCCAATTTTGGTCATTGATAGATGGGAGGGCCAGGCCAGCTTCCCCAGTGCACCGTCCCTGTGCTGCTGGCCAAACTGGCAGAGGCCAGAAAGTTCAAATCAAACTTCATTTCTTTTCTTGCCCTGTTGCTTAGAAACATGCCTATGAAAATATACTTTGTTCTCACACGCTACCAGTCGAATGCCAAGTGACTTTTTTTCGCCCTCTCTCATCCTCAGGAATTCCTGATTTATTTTTTATTTCTTTTTTGCAATTGCATAAATCTCAAGAGGAGCCTGCTAGTCTCCTGTGGCTTCTTGCAGCAGCCTTTCCAATCCAGGCTCATCTGCTGTCTGTCAAAAAGAGGCCCCTGCGGCACTTGGGGAGTCCAAACTGGAAGTGCAGGTAGTGCCAGGGGGTTGGTTTGCATGACAAACCTGCCACCACTTTCCTGTCCCTCTCCTTGTTCGTTCAACGGGTGTTCCCCATCCCCAGAAAATCAAAAGCAGTGGAATTACAAGGGACCTGGCTCAAGTTTTCCAACAAAGCACCTGCTAAAGGACCAGTTTCCTCAGGAAGTGCGAGGCACGTGAAACGGAAGTATATTCATGCTGGGAGCCAAGCGCCAAAGCTTTTTCAGGTGTCTGTATGAGGCACCCTCAGCACAGGCGCAGGGATGGGCCCTGCTCTCCTGCTGGGCTTCAGCTGCATGGCTTTGCCCTCCCGACCACACTGCCTGCACACGTGCAGAGTAAATAAACACCAGGGTGACGTGCTCCGGGATACTTCGCCTATCTCTGCTGACAGTGGTTACTGCCCAGCTTCCTGGGCTCCACGGCAGGAACGTGGCTCCTGGCCTCACCCTCTGCTCCCTGTGCAGCTTAGCTCCCAACTCTCATCCCTTACAGCTGCCCTTCAAAAAACCAAGCTCAGCTTTGCTGTTTCTGGCCGATTAAAGGGAGTTTGGACATCTTATGTCATTCGAGGGAGGGGGGAAGTTATTACACACAGAATTTGGTTTTGCTCTGAAGGATGGTGCGTAGCAACGCAACCACTTCCTGCAAGCAGCAAAGGGGAAAAATAATAAAAGCATCACAATTTATTAGGTGCTAGAAAGGAGAAACGGATTCCCATTGCCTGGGTATAAGCAGATGATTGCTAACAAGTAGAAATGACTGTTTCATGGACCAAAAAGAAGTGAGAGTTTCTGGTTGTTTGGTTTTTTTTGGGGGTTTTTTGTGAAGTGGTCCCCCGGACATACAGACACCCTCCCTGCCTCCCCTTCACACCATGGCAGAAATAGAGATGTATTTGGAAGAATATAGGGAATCTGTCCTCACATGAGCTACAGGATCCAGAAACGGGACTGAAATGAGTGTCAAAATGAAGGAGCGCTTTCTTTCATGCTTTTGTCATGTGCAAGGTGCAAACATTTCAGAAGCTTGGCCTTGCACTGGTGCTGCCATGCTTGCCTGCATGCTTGCTTTTAACCTGTTCTTGCCTGTTATTAGCCACACAATCATTATTTTTTGCAAAGGCATATCGTGTCCCTAGTGCACCTGCTCTCTTCATCTCCCTGAGCTAAAGCCCACCGCCCAACAAAGATGTCCAGCAGCTGGCAGACAGAAAGAGCGGGCTGCAGTGATTTCAAGGAGGAAGTGTGAGGCAGAGCAACAAACCTGGAGGTGGCTGAGGACTTTGGGAACGGGGCTGCTGGTTGAAAGGAGATGCCCTGCTCTTCTCTGTACTTCAATCTGCAGAGATCAGCTCGGCCCCCAGAGCAAGGTGGAGGATATGGTGATAGAAGGTTGTCAGGGAGAGGGTTGAAGACAGGGATGCAGGAAAGATGTAAAGGATGCAACTGGGGAAGGACTGGGATGCAGTTGCGACTAAAAGGGTGCATCTGGGAAGTGGGGAAAGAAAACCCTTCCACTAGAGATGGGACAATCAAGAGGACACGATGGAAGGCAGGGTGGGGGGAGGCTGTGAGATAATGCAACAGGAGGTTTGACCAGAGCACAGATGGAAAGAAGGATGGGAAAAGTAGCAGGGGGCATGGAAGAACAGTTAGGGGGATGGAAAAGTACCCACAAAGATGGAAAAGCAACTGTGGGTGTGGGTGGAAAAACAGCTAGAAAGATGTGAAAGTAGCTGGAAAGGTGGAAAAGCAATAGGGGGATGAAAGAGCAGCCAGAGAAGTGGTGGTGGTGAACAAGCAGACAGAAAAGATGGAAAAGCAACCGGGGGCTTGGAAAAGTTGCCCATGGACCGGGTGGGGAGGAGAGAGAATGGGGAAATAGGCAGAAAGACAGAACAGCAGCCAGTGTGTGTAATTGTGTGAGATAAAGACAAAAGTCAGGGAGAAAGGCAGAAAAGTAGCCACAAAGATTGAAAAGCAGCTGGTGGTGGTGCAGGGGAATGGAGGAGCCGGGAAGGCGAAAAAGCACACGGCAGGGGAGGGGGGGAGGGGGGATGGAAAACGGGGCGGAAAGATGGAAAAGTAGCCGGGAAGGCGGCAAAGCAAGTGGGGGCATGGAACAGCACCTGGGAAGATGGATAAGCAGCCGGCGGGATGGGAAAGCAGCGGCGGGGGCAGGGAAGAGCAGCCAGTGGGAGGGAGCAGAAAAGCAAGCGGAAAGATGGAAAGGGAGCCGGAAAGACGGAAAAGCAAGCGGAGGGTCATGGAAGAGCAGCCGGAACGAGGGAAAACGCAGCCGGGAGCTGGCGGTGGGGTGGAAAAAACAGGCGGAAAGATGGAAAAGGGGCCGGCAAGGCAGATAAGCATCCGGGAGAGCTGCGGATGGAGGGTCGGAGTCACTCACCGGCCTTGGCTTGCTCGCGGTAGCTCTTCTCACTGAGGCAGACAGCAGTGCCGTGGAGCAGGGCGTGCAGCGGCTTCTCCTCGCCCTGGCGCGGGAGGCAGCGCAGCCCGCGGGCGCAGCGCTCCGTGTAGACGCCGCAGGGCTGCCCGGCGGGCAGGGCGCAGGTGAGGCAGCAGCCGCAGCCCGGCTCCTTCACCAGCTCGCAGCCCAGCGGCGGCGGCGGGCAGAGCGACAGCGCCTTGGCATCGCAGGGCTCGCACTGCACGAAGGAGCCCAGGCACCGCGACAGCCCCGGGCAGGCGCCCAGCAGCACCAGGAGCCGCAGCAGCATCGCGGCGGGGATGCTGCGGGACGGGGCGCGGGGGGCTGTCGGGAGCAGGCGGCGCTGGCTTTCCGCTTGCCCCTTCGGGGGC